>JAZDUH010000136.1:37387500-37790000 GCA_036419115.1 Scarus forsteni | reverse complement strand
CACACACACAGTAAAGGCTCTGGGGGTTGCTGCGTCTTTCACCGCCCATTCAAATGACAGTTTTGGTTTTACACCCCCAGTTTGTAAACGCTTCTCTTTCTATCCAATTAAAGAAAACATCAACTCTCTGCACAGTCTCATGCACATCTTAGTTGTGCATTAGGCAGAGCTGGTTAGGTGGTAGAGTCCTCCCTATCTCCTGCTAGTGCTAAAAATTGTGATAAGCAAAATTTTATGATTTCAACGTGAACCATGTGATTTTATAATACATACATAGTGCAAAAAGCCTTTGCTATTCCCCTTTTACAATAGAAACACTTTCTGCTTTAACATTTTTTCTGAATCTAACCAAAATTGTAGATACTTTTCTCCACTAAACTGGCACAAATCTGTTTAAAACTAGCTTTAGCTTCATCCAACCACACCAAAAGCAGGACCTTTATACCAAAAAAACTGTGCTTGACCACATTCAAAAAAGTTCTTTTTAATTTACTGTGATAAATTCATACTATTTCTATTGAAGGCTCATTAGAAGAAAAAGACATACTTTATTAGTCCCTCATGGGAACATTCAGTTCTTTACACTCTGTTGTTGACATGCTACACACACAGGCACAGTAGGTCCTATGGTCATGCACTAATGAAAAGGTGAACGAGCGATGGCTTGCTGGACTTGAACCGGCCATCCTCCAGTTCCTGACTCAAGTCCTTTAGGCTGAACTATTGGTGCCTCAAATGATAATCACAAATTAATTTTCCAGCCCCAGCTCCTGCATTCACATGTGTAGATGTGCACTGATACAGTTTTTAACTCTAATGCCATTTATGACTGTTTATTTTACAAGGGCTGGTTCCCTCCTCTAAAAGCCTATTGGATTATTAACTATGGTCTTGGATTATTATCTTCACCAATTAGGTTATGTTTTTACAGTGTTGGTTTGTGTGTTTGTTTGCAAGATTATGCAAAAAAAAACTATGGGGCTGATTTTGCTGAAATGTTTAGCAGATGTAGGTAATGGCCCAAATTAAAAGTGATTAGATTTTAGTGATGATCCACATAACTGCCATGACTGAATGATCATTTTTGCTCAATTGCTGTCTAAATAATAATGATATCAACATGTTTCTGAGTACTGGGTGTGGGTTTTCTGGGTCAAGAAATTATATTATAATGGTAACTTCATCATGGAACCATTAATTATAGATGTAACAGCAATATGTGAGCTACCGCGGTGGAGTTGTGCACTCTCAGAGTGCTTTCTAGTTGTCAATAATAAAGACTGTGGTGAACAGAAGTTCATGCAACTCAGGTTCTGTTCATATTGATAATCCTAAAGAGCAAACCTAAATTTTCAGGGTTTCTTTAAGAGGTCATAGTTTGTCTTAAATAATCATATGGTTGGGGTGCTGGTTTGGTGGAGTGGTTAGCACCCCATGTACTTGCTTCTGCCGGTGCAGGTTCGAATCCCACCTGTGACCAGTTTGCAGAGTGTCTTCCCCTACTCTCTCACCCCCTTTCACAAGCCTATCCACTGTCTCTCTCTCCATCAATAAAGGCACAAAATGCCCAAAAAATACATTTAAAAAAAAAAATAATAATAATCATATGGTTGATAACTGGGGTTGTAATTTGATTGTCTGGTTTGTTGGGATATGATTGAGGTTATAATGTATATTCTAGCTTCAGTGTAAGAGGTTAGAAAGCCCAACATTAAAAGTTATGAAACTAATATATTCTTCAGCAGAGAGTTTGGTATCATTGTTATTGCTCATCACATTAAGACTGGCCACAGGAGGCTGTGAACCCAGCTCTGTCTTACTTAACCATTACAGTACATCATAAAGAGGAGGACTCAGAATGAGTTAGATGCAGAGTGAGCGGCGTGGGTGTTGCAGGGGATGCTGGGAGGTCGTCCTTCTGAATGATGTACTGTTTTATAAATCAGATAAGGAGCGTTTGTTCTCCAGTGTAATCTCGTCCTGAGCTGCTCTGCCTGAGTGCTGCCGTCTCTCTCTGAGCTTGATCATTGTTCACGAGCTGTTGATGAAACAAGGCCTCAAAGGGTTGAATGGAAAGCAGAAACACAAACACACACACACACACACTCATACAAAGCTCAGATGTGCTTGTATTTGCATGTTTCTAGTTTGAGCTAACAAGAGTGGTTTTTCAGTAAATTTGACCTTTTGACCAATTTCTATAAACCAATTTTAACCATGACCAAGTTTTACTCTGGGACTAAAGGAGGTCCAGAAAGATGAGGATGTGTCAAGCTGTTGTTTATGAAGAATACATGTCTAACAAAGCAGTGGTACTCAGCTGGTTTCCTCAGGACTCACCAACACTGTCAGATGATGGATCATGACCCATATTTCTGTAAAATTTTAGCCTCTTAAAGGGAAATGCCAACATTTTTTTTGTTGTCATGTCTTGCCTCACTCTTGAAGCCATGAAAAGCAGAGAGACATCGTTTTTTTGGCTGGGAAAGAAGGAGACAGGCAGAGTTCACCCACAGCTAATCAGTTTAGCTTAAACACTAGGATGATGCGGATGATACCTTCAGCGTTTAGTTTTGTACGTATTTCTTTCGAAAAGTACATGAAGTGCTTATCTTGGTCTCTCTAAACTCTATTTAGAGTTGCTGAAGAGTTTATCTGATGACTGTAGGCAGAGGCAGGCTAACGCTACCCAATGACTCCCAGTGTTTGAGCTAAGCTACTTAGCGGCAGGTGAGCTCTGCCTGTCTCTTCCTTGGTACTGCACCATAGACTGTAAAAAACATGGACACCTTGTCGCTGGGCTCAAATTGAAGCCTCCATGAAAACTGCTCCCCCTGGTGACTGGCTGCAGTATAGGTCAAATTTCCGTCTCCCCCATTCATCTGGATGGGCCTTTTTCTGAAAAGTGTCAGAATGGTGTCTATCTGCTTGTCATAGGGACTAGAGAGTGAAACAAGAAAAACAAAACAAATGGTGGCATATCCCTGTAGGTAAACATAATGAAAAAATTATTCCCCACTGAATTTCATGCTGAAGAATTTCTGTTGTGTATACTGTGGTTCATAACATTAACCCTAAGGATCCACAGTAAGAGGAACATGAATGTCACCTGAAACAGTCTAAAATGCTCATGTTTGGTTCAGTATTCGTTTCCATTACCATTGTTGTGTCATCCTGAGTCCATAGGGCCAAACAACAGATCAACAAAATCAATGTACACTGGTGGAAGAACTCAGAGCGTCCTTTTTTTGGACCTTACTGATAGTCTGAGCTCATTCTCCTTAAAGGTGTAGAGCTACTGCACGGTGATTATGATATAGAGATCATTCCCCTTTACAGACAGATTTTATTTCTTGCTTTATAAGTCCAAACTGAGTGGTAGTTTATGGATACAAGCTCAGGCTCCACTTGGGTTCAAGCACATTTTAAGCCCCCATTCAAATTAGGATCAGTTTGATATATGCTGATGGATGCATGGAAAAGACCTTGCACCCACTTCATGGTCGTGCACATGGTCGATGAATTAGGGCCAATGCCTCTAGTATAGCTATACCATGGCACAGAAGCATCAATAACTTCTGTGTATCTTCTGGTGGGCTTGATGGATGGATAAATGAGTAGAGTGATGAATATATAAATGGTTAAATGAATGGATGGGTAGTGGCTCAGTAAATGCATGGTAGACTTGTTGTCATGAAGGTTGAATGGGAATGACCATACACACTTGATAAATAAGGTCCAGTGCTTCTAGTTCTGGCAATACTATGGCACAGAGACATCAATATCTTCTCCCTAACCATAATGGTGTGCTTAGGCAGAGGAACTTTACAACAGTCTAATCAATAACATTCCCCTTCTCTCAATGGCTCTTCTATCTGCAGCCCTACAACACTTTGTTTTCAAGAACAGAACAATCCAGTAATGCTATGACTTTATATCTACTTATTTATCTATTTGTACAATGAAAAAGTATCATGTTCTCCTAAAATTGGCTCTATGTTTTGGGGCCACACCTCTCTACTTGACGGCAGGGAGAGGAGTGAGTTAAATGTTTTACCAGATCGTCTCCCTCTGACTCCTTTGGACCATTCAAAGGCCTTGAAGCCTGCCTACTTGGCTCTTTGCCCATCAGACCGCCTGTCTGTCTGACTGTCTGTCTGTCTGCCTGAGCAAGCAAGCGAGCAGCCGGCTGACTGTGCTGCTGCATGAATAATGCTGAGCCATGGTGCCCCGCTGCCTTGACAACCAGCAAAGGAGGGGTGAGAGAGAGGGAGGGAGGGAGGGTGAGGAAAGGAGGCAGGCGGGCGGGCAAGCAGGGGGGGCATCTGTGTGGGAAGAAGGCAAATATAGAAAAGAGAAAAGGAGAAGAGGAGGAGGAGAAGTGCAGGAAGGATGGAGCTGGAGGGGGGATCTGATCAGGAAAAAAAAGTGAAACAATGAAAATCTAGGGCAGAAACGGAAAGAAGAAAAGGATTTGCAGAGATAAGGGAATACTTAATTTAGGACAGAGGAATAGAGAGGGTATGGATGGATTAACAGGTAGATAAATAAACCCTTTTCACAGTGCATTCATGTAGAGGCAACACAACTTTGTAATCTCTACACTTCGAGACATTCACTTTAGTTCCATGAAGATAACACAGTGCAATACTACTTGGATGCACACAACATGGTGCATGCTGGTGATACACATAAAGGGAGAGTCCACATGGTCCACTCTCACCAGTTTTACCTTTCTAAATATGAAACCTGGAGGTGGAACATTTTAAGGGGTCAATTCAGACTCTCCATTCTAACTCAGCATCAATGAGGCATAAACATTACAGCTTTGAGTGTCAGTGGGAATGAGGCTAGACAAGAATAGAAAGGGAGATCAGAAGTCTGATAAATAGATAAATTGATGGTTAGATGGCTTAGTGGACTAATATATGGATGGGTGGATTGGTGCATGGGTGACTTGATGGATGGATTGCTGGCTAGTGTGATGGTTGGTTTTGGGATGCATGGATAGTTAGTTTGATGGATGGAAATGTAGCATGATAGGGAGGTACTGCACTACTTAGACAATGGAATAACTAAAGAAATGGAAAGCTATTTGACTCAGAAAACTACAACACCACATTAGGAGTGAAGCAATACATGTATCCGTATTGAACCGTTCGATACAGTGGCCTCAGTTCGGTACACCCTATGAACCCAACAATACGCTATTTTGTATTTATTTATTTGATCAACTTCTGACGAGGTGCTATGTGCTGAAAGTTCAGTGAATCTGGGTTCGACTACTCCGGGCTGCATTGTCGAGCACAGATCCGCTGAGCTGCGCGCGCAGCACCTCCTCTTTCATTCAGCCAAGCTGCTGAGACAGAAGAAGCTACATACGCTAAGGCACTGCAACATGGCGAGTGCTTTACCTTTAGCTGAAATTTAAGACCTCCACTATCATTCAGATCTGGTGTTTGGGACTACTTAAGCTTCCGTGTTAAGTATGACCCTGATGGTAAGCGTGTCGTGGACAAAAACACAACAGTATGTCGGAAGTGCAACACGATGCTAAACTACGTCAGGGGAAATACAACAAACGCTGACATCATCTTGGGGTTAAAACAAGTGGAACCAGACAGAAACAACAGGCAGCACACATGCTACAGACTTTACCTGGGTCACACAGCCATTAGCACATAATTCAAAGAGGGCAAAAGAAATCGACCGGGCGATGGCTACTTTTATTGCTGTCGACATGAGACCCTTTTCTGTTGTGGATAACACAAAGTTTCAGGACATCGTATGGACACTTGATAGCTAGTTCTTTGTAATATTTACTCTGCTGCTAAGAATGCACCACATAAGATGGGTGAGTTCTCTATTAGATACATTTATTTTTTTTACTTATTCTCATTTTCACATGGTGATGTTTTTGTTTTTTATGATTCTAAGTATGCACCAAAGAATGTGCCTGGTTTAGCTGCAAGAGTTACATTTAATTCAATTTAATGAAAATGTACTCTGAGTTGAAACAAATATTGGTTATTTCAATAAACTACAAGTAGAAAATGCATTGAAATTTCTCAGATTATGTATCGAAAAAGTATCGAACCGTGAAAGAAACGTATCGAACCGCACCGAACCGTGAATTATGTGTATCGTTCCACCCCACACCACATCAGTGGCACAGTCTGACAGTACTTGATTGGTAGTCGGAAGGTTGCAGTTTTGAGCCTATCTGGCTGTCACATGGCGATGTGTCCTAGGGGAAGACACTTAATGTCAAGTTACTCCCACTGCTGCGTCAGTGGTGTGTAAATAGGCGTTAAAGGGCAAGAAAATGTTAGCTGATTCTGATGGATGACTAAAATAGAAACTCTGCTCATCAATGACTTAATGTGGGAGTGAAAGGGTGTGAATGGGTACAAGTGACCTGCTGTGTAAAGGTACTTTGTGTAGTCAAAGACTAGAAAAGTGCTGTATAAACTCAAGTTCATTTACCACCACAAATCTGCAAGAAAATGTGATTAAACCATTAACAATGCCATACATGGTTATGTTACAGCCCATCGCTGCATGGTAAAGTAAGTAAAGTTAACCTGTTGATATTTCGTGGTATGTTGTGCCTGTGCACAAATTTAGACTCTGTGGGATCCAAAGCAATAGTATTAAGTAGTACACTGTCATCAGTATGTTTGTCTGGTAGCAATAATGCTCTCATTATCACTACAGCAGCTGCTTATGCTATAGCAGTGTGATGATTGGTCGTCCTCAAAGATCAAAAGTTCATCTGTTCAATTCAGTTATATGTAGCAGATTAGCTGCTTGTGCTGTTTAGCAAAAAATATACACTTCTTTTTTTGACTGGTTGGGTAATAAGACAAACTCCAATAAGCCCTGGAGTAGAATGTCTTTCATAGCTGATTTTAATCACCAAAACCTGGTAGACAGGGGACAGCGTGATGGTTAAGACTGGGCTGTAAATGGAGCATGATGCTACGTAAATAGTTATTATGAAAAGCTGGATGCTAAGAAGCAGAAGGAGCAGGAATCAAGAGAAAAGCAAGAGCATAAAACAAAAAGAGAAAGAGAGACAGATAAGGCGGAGGAATAGAGGCAGCTCAGCAGTTTTGGAGGCAGCCCACAGCAGCAACCTGTTTCACAGTGTCACCAGAGTGTTGCATCATGGGAGCAGGACTCGGGGGGACGCTCACATTGCAGGATGACATCACCCTGCTACCGAGTCAGCGCCTGTGTGATGGCTTTGTTTCCTTGCATTCTGAGAGAAGGAGAAAGAGATGTACATCAGTGTTAGCTCTCGCTCTGTGTGTGCTTTTCTTTAAACTGTCAAAACAAAGAACCAGATCGACAGATGAACACACACCGACATACAGAGTGAAGAAAAAAGACGCAGATGCTCCTAAAAGGTTTCGGGTTTGCGTGCCAGCGTGATCGTGCAATCCTATAAAAGAGAGACAAAGAGGAGGAAAAGCAGGGAGGGGTTTCTTTTAAAGGTGATATCCAGCTCAGGTTTTTCAGATTCATTTCCTGATATATTTTCATAGCAGATATAGCATAAGACAGTATTGTTAATCAGTAAGAGCTTTGCCATCAGGACCTAGAACCATATTTCTTTCTTTATCTCACTACATAGCTGTATACTATCTACAAAGCCCAATTCCAATAAGGTTGAGATGTTCTGTAGTAATAAAAACAGAATACAATGATCTGTAAGTGCTTTCTGACCTGTATTTAATTTAATACATGACAAGATATCCGATGACAAATCTTTATGTTACAATACCTTCCCTTTTAATAACACCCAATGAACATTTTGGAACTGAGGTCCCTTTTTATTGAAGCTTTGTTGCTGAAATTCTTTCCCATTCTTGCTTTAGTTATTACTTCAATTACTCAACAGTTCAGGGTCTCTGTTTGGGTAATTTGTACTTTATTTTCACTGTGGGACAGATCTGGACTACAGGCAGGCCAGTGTAGTGTCTGCAGTCTCATATGATGAAGCTAGCTGTTGAAGCAGAAGCAGAATCTCGTGTCTCTGGCACAAACCTCCTATCTCTCCATTATGAATGGTTTCACTTTTATTTATAAAACTTTGATATTGGTCATCTTCCATGTTGGTGAATGGGTTTTATGAACTTGAAACCAAATTAAAGCACATAATATAATTTGTAATCAGGAACATACAATACTATATTATTCAGTAGTAGAGTGTTTTATTTCCTAGAAAGTAGCAGTGTTGGAGATCAGAGATTTTTTCCCAAAGGTGACGTGGTCAGGCATTGCCAGCTGAAATAAGCAAGAATGTCACTGAAAAAGATGTTGCTTGGATGGCAGCATATGTTGCTCCAAAACCTAAATGTACCTTCAAGCATCAATGATGCCTTCTCAGATGTGCAAGTTACCCATGCATGGGCACTAACACACACCCAAACCATCCCAGATCCTGGATTTTGAACGTTGTGCTGGTAACAGTTTGGTCCTTCTTCTCAAAAAATAGCCCAATAGGTCAGAGATCAGGTGCACACATTGTTGGTTTTCAGCCTCACCATTTCTGTGAAGAGATTTCTCTAGACTGTCTGAATTTCTTGTATGTCAGCAAACAGTGTTCTTAAACTGTCGGACCATTTGCCCATGCAGTTGTGTAACTGTTCACAAAGTGGCAAACCTTTCCCCATCCTTACTTGTGAATAACTGAGCCTTTCGGGGATGCTTCTTGTGTTTTAGGCATCAAATTCAAAATTAGCGAATATTATAAAAAAGAAATTTATCAGCTTTAACAATATACAACTTGTCATTGTAGTCTATTCAACTGTTTATAACTCAAAAGGGATTTCTCTGTCACATCTAAGACCAATTTAAAGTCCCTGATTTACCTATTGAGCATGTTTTGGTCTACAGGAGGAAACCAGAATACCCACAGAAAACCCACACATGCAAAAGGAGAACATGCAAACTCCACAGAGAAAGGAACCAACTTATGTGAAACCAAAAACCCTCTTGTTGTTAGGCACATTTACCAGCTGCACCACTGCACAGCACTTTCACATTTAACTGACTATTAAGGGAAAAGGGAGCAGGGAGAGAAAGCATGATTTCAAACACACCCAAAGTCTTTAATAGGAGGAGTAGGAGTATGAAAAATGACTGCAAACTTAATGGAACAATAAGGTCAGTTGATCATGGTTTAGTTTATTAATTGCTACACATTAGCTTTTTACTTCAACTAACCACATTTACCCTGCAGACATTATGATAATGTTGTTAAATTGTGCAGATTATCTTGATGAACAAGACTTGTGTCATCCGCTTATGTTCCATGTATGACATCAGCAACTATCAAAATTTCATCTAAGAACCCAAAGACTTGAAAACTGAATGTGCCCACTGTCTCGGTTAACTGACATCATCCACTTTCTGTCTTTTTATTGATGAACTTAATTTTTTTAAATGACATACAAGGCCAGACAATGTCATTTCAGTCCAAAATGATCCAAGAATGATTTCTGGTCCATATGGCCCTGCAGCCCTGTCATCCACCCTCCCCTCTCTTGTCTCCCTCTTTGGCTCGCTAACTGTCCACTGCACCCAAAAACAGAGCACATTGAGAGGCAAACCGTCATCCCTATTTTTGACTGCGACAGCAAAAACCCATTTCACTCCAACAGTATAAATCTTATTTTTAGTCCTTTTACCAACAAAAAAATTCACAGAGGATGACATGAGAGGGAATTATCCTCTGCCCTGTGTCTCGGTTTGTTTCCCTCAGTCCAGTTAAATTTTTCATTTTCAGTTTTACTTTCACACATCCAGCTTTGTAATTACTTCAGATGCTGGATGTTTAAAACTCCTTCCCACAGCCTCTGGTAAAAATATTATAAATCTGATTATCTGTGCAAAACACACATTGATTCTTTTTATCACTTAGAGAGTCTTAGATTTCAATTACAAAAAAATATTTGGTAAGCTGTAAATGACCAAAACAATCCAGTGGTTCCTCAGCTGTAGATGTGGCAGGTAGTTTGGCCTGATAAAGGAAGAAGTACCAATAGTCCATTCTTCTGTCATGTAACGAAGACCATCCAACTGTCTCATGGAAAACACAATGTGGTGTGGAGACGCATGCTTACAGTTGCTGCTCATTTTCAGCAAAGCTTAACAATGCCTGAAGTTGCTGCCTTTCACTCTTCTAAAAATGCTCATTGGTCCTGACATTTTCTGGAAATAGGTGTATCACTAGAAGTTCTGCAAGATAAATCCACATGATTGAAGACATGACATCTGTCCGATTCTGTGCTCGACATGGTTTATCTGCATGTATACGATCATATCAACTGAACCTTTGTTTCAGCACAAGCATATGCACTGATCTTGCCTAAAAGAGGAGGTCTCAGCTACTTTCTAATCAACCCCTGGAGTAGTTTGCTTGCAGTGACAACCCATAACGCCCAGAGCCAACAAAAACATGATGACGAGTTAACTCAGTGCTGCAAAAAGGCTCCCATGACTGAGAGAGCACACAGTAGTCAGGCAGCAGGGATGAGGAGTGCAGGAGCCTCAAATCATTGGATAAGATTATAGATTAAATGTTTAATGCATGGATGCCTGACCCGGTACTAGACTTTGCATGACAGTGCAACATCAAAAACATAAGAAGGGCAAGGAGGAGCAAAGAGTTCCTGTTCCACGCTGTGAAAGCAGTGGCGCTTAAACAGCCAGGCTGCATCTTTGATGAAACCGCAGCAGTGCATCCAGTAGAGAAACTGAAACTTAAGTATCAATCTCATTGAACAAATATCAGCCACATCAATACAAACATTGGTACTAAATCTATTGATATCAGGATTGATCCGCCTACCACAATGGTTTGCTAGCATGGTCTTTTTCTTGCACAGTTTGTTTTGGCTTGTTTTGTAAGACGTGTTCCACATTGATTAATACGCTCATCTTTATAATCCTAAAGGACATTGAATTTCTGCTATTTTTACTGCCTCCAAGGAGGTTATATTGTTGCCAGAATATTTTTTTGTCTGTTTGTTTGTTTATTAGCAAGGTTACCTAAAAAATACTGGATGGATTTTGCAGAAATTTCAGGAGATGTTGGTAATGGCCCAACTTAAAAATGATTGGATTATGGTGGTGATCCAGATAACCACCATCAGTTAACTATTGTTTTTGCTCAATAACTGTCTAACTAAGAATATCAACATGATTCCGAGTAGGTGTGGGTTTTCAGGGTCAAGGAATCTTATTATGATGGTAACTTTTTCATGGATCTATATCTTATAGATGTAACACCAACATGTGAGCTACATTGGCAGAGGTTTGTGCTCTCTAAGTGCTTCTAGCTGCTATATTGATGCTTGTAGGTAGCTTTGAACTGCCTGCATTCTTCCCATAATGCACAGCGTGACTTGAAATCATAGGAATACTGGCTGTAATGTATTGTTGTACTGACCTCCGGCCTGGACTAGTACTGCTTTTAAATACTACCATGTGAAAATGAAATGATCCAAGGGAAATATGCAAATTTGATGTTTTTTTTCCTGCTAAATTGAAACAAAACATCCGTGCTGTAGGTGTTAAACTGCTTTGCTGGCATGGATGTGAGGCCATTGTCTCAAAATTTAATCAAAAGCATTCCTTTACTTACTCTAATTATCAGTGGAGTCTTATGGTTTAACAAAAGTGATATAACTGTTGCATGGTTTGAGAACAGCATCATATTCATAGAAATAGGTCAGCTTACCAAAGGATTCTCTCTGAAATTGATGTTTCCCTCATAGAAATGCTCCAGATTTCTGGCACAAGCAGGCCTTTCATTAGCTCAGGAAGAATTTGAGAAGTAATTAGTTCAACGTAAAAGGAACAAATGTGTGTTTAGAATAATGAAATGGGATAAAGAGTCTAATTTCTCACGCTCACAGAAAGCATTAATCAGAACATTTCTCGGTGTCCTTATCAGACCTTTTCATGTGTTCTAAGTTCATGGTTAACTTGTTCTGCTCACAAACCGATTTCGGAAACATTTATTCAGTTCCCAGGTGAATAAAAATGAACATTCCCGACTAAGTTGCACATCCAGAACAAAGAAGTTGCGAGGCCTCCCGCTGTGCAGATTCCTCCTGAGTGGATGAGCATCTCCGGGGGTGAGGGCAAGCTCAAACACGACGGACTCGACACAATGTTGTGGTTCACATCACAGCCGCTGGTTTGATCGGCTCTTTTGATGCATCGCTGCCTCCGGTGGATCCTGCACATCGGATTTACATCGGCTGCTTTGGTCTTAGCGAGCTGTGTGCTGGCCGCGAGTCATGTGCGCCGCGGCTCAAGCTCAACGATTAGCTCCGCTGTCTCAAACTTTCCAGCTCAGCTAATTCAATGAGGAGCTCTCATTTTCCTCTCTTATCTCTCCTCCAACCAACCAGCTCATTACAATTCACAGTGGATTCAACTCCTTTCCAGGCACTGACTGATCCTGCCTTACACAATTGAAGGAGTAAAACTGCTCCACCTGTGCAAACTGGGCTGTCTGACACTGCAGGCAGACAGGCAGAAGTAAAGTCTCAAAGTAACTAAAAGGATTTGTATTAAATATTCAAAACGCCCCGCTGAGAAGCTTGTGTCTGTGTCTGTGCAGTCTGCAGTTATGGTGTACTGTAAAGCAGCTGATATGAGTCTTACTCTGCATAAATTTATAACCCTAATGCTTTTTAAAGAACAATTTATCCAATTAAGGCCACCATCGGATCAAAAAACCCCACAGGACGCTGCAGACCTGAAACATCTCTGTGATATCAGACCTGCGTTACGTGGAGTTCATGGAGTCTGAGATGAGTAACAGGGTCATGGAGTATGTTCTGTTGTAGCTCACTGTCTGGTGACATATAAAAGTCCACCAAGCTTTAGTTTATTTTCCTTAGATGTCCTCAAACTCTTGAAACATGCATGCATTTAGATTAAAGCTCCACTTCATTTATGTTCTCTCTTGTTGCAGTCTTCATAAAACCTATCTGACAGATTCTCCTCTCCTAAGAATGTTGTTTTTTTTTTTTTGCCAAATCTATTATTTCCCTAATCCATAAAGCAGGTTATGTTTTTGCCAGCCTCCGTCCGTCTGTCCATCTGTCTGTAAGCAAGATAGCTCAAATAGATATCAGTGGATTTTGATGACATTTCTAATAAATGTTGTTCATATAGCAAAGACGAGGCGATAAGATTTTGGTTATGATCTGAAGAATCTGTGGATTCTTGACAGGTCAGGTATTTTTGAACATGCTGGATCATTCACATGTGATGAGGACACATTTATGGTCACCTGATAGATTTGTTGCTATCATGAATATTAGGTTTAGTTCCTTTGTCCCTGCCCACCACTCTTATCTCTGCACACTCATACCCCCAACACAGCTGCAGAGGATGGCTGCTCAACATGAGTCTGGTTCTGTTTAAGATTTCCTGCCGCGAATGAGAAGAGTAATTCTTGCTTCTCTAACTTTTGTCAGTTGTGGCAATTTGCTGCACATACAGTGGATTCATGTTGTGTATATTTGTCAAAAGATGAAGAGTATGGCATTGACATACTCTTTTGTAAAGTGTCTTGAAATTTGTTACAGCTTGATTCTAATAAATTACAGAATGATCGATTGATTTATTGATGTATTAGAGAACATGAATTTATGAAGATAGTCTTCATGAGTGATGACTTTTCATGCCTTGCAAAGTGAATGAGTTTGTATTTCCCACAACAGAAAGTGTTGTGTAGAACACTAGGAAAGAGAGGTGACTGCTCAGTCACAGCATGCATTTGAAAGATAATTGTAGCAGCGACGTGGGCGGATGACACACCAAGCGTGTCCCTCAGCCTCCAAAAAAATGCTTATGCATAATATATACAAAAGTGCCGCGCCACATTACGCAACTGCTCTCATCTCTTTATGTGTGTGAGTGCATGGACCCCACTCCACTGCCGCCTATGTTTAGCAGCCTATTCGTGTCTGCTGTTGAATTGTACTTTCCACTCTAGTTATTACAGTGGCAGACAAAATATGAAAAGCGCTGAGGGCCATGGATAATAAGAGCAGAAATAGAGCAGGCAGTGAGAAGCCTCACCAGCAATGTACAATCAAATATCACCCCTCACACACTCACACACACACTCTGATATTTATGAGACAAACATGACACAACCACAACTTCAGGACAAATGAACTCTCTGTGTTTTGCAGTTAAGCTATAGCTTAAAATCTAAATTCCACCCCTCATACTGTATGTCTCACATCAAGTGGCAATCAAGCCCAACTCAAAAGGGAGTAGGAGGAGGAAAAGTGGACAAGACACAAAATAGAGGGATGTGTTTCTTCATACAAACTTCAGTTCCAATTAGTTTAGATGTTCTGGAAAATGTAAATTAAAAACTGATACAATTATTTGCAGGTCCTTTTTACCTCTTCAAGTGATAACACTATCAAGACAAACTGATAAACTTTGTTGAGTTTTGCAAATGTTCACTCATTCTGAATCTGATGCCTGCAACATCTTAAAAAAAGCCGGGACAGGGACATGATTACCACAGTGTTACCACCTTTCCTATAAACAATTGTCAATAAGCATTTAGGAACGGAGGAAAATAATTGTTGAGACTATGTGGGTGAAATTCTGTCCCATACTTGCTTGGTATGCAACTGTAGTTGCCCTGCAGTCCGGGTTCTTCTTAATGCCCTATGCATTTTCATTGGGCGATAGGCCTGGACTATAGGCAGGCCAGTCTCGTACCCTCTCTCACTTTCTTAAAATGCCAGGCTGTTGTACCATGTGCAGATGTAGCAAGCATTGTCATGCTGACATAAGCAGTACATCCCTGAAAAAGATGTTGGTTAGGTGGCTGCTTATGAGGCTTCAATACCTGTAGGTGTCAGCATTAATGGTGCCTTCATAGATGTGCAATTACTCTTTTCTGCACGTTACAACAGAATAAGGATTTGAAGTTTCATTTATAACTCAGCAGGTCCCTAAGTGAGGGTAGGGCCCCCCATAGTATCACAAGACAACAAAGGGGATCACAAGATAACTTCAGTAGAACAAATAGAAATGTTTAACTGCTGTATTTCACAAATTATTATAAAAATATGAAAATAGTGTTTTGAATTTTATAGTAAAACCTAAAAGTGATCACATAGCACAGAGCTCAGCCAAGGAATCTGTGACATTGATTGCCTTGTTGGTAGCAAGAGGGTGTGAAACTGCTCAATTGTGGAAGGTTAAATCCTTTAAAAACTTCCCTGATCAGCATCCAGTTTCAGATCACCACCACAATCCAAACGCTTCTTCCTCATGCCATGTCCAACATTCACTTATAATTTAATCAGACTTTATTCATAACTTTTTGAGTTATCCTGGTAATAAAGTAACAAACAGACTAACAAAGGATGGAAAAAATAAAGCCTTTTTGGAGTGGTAAAAATCCTTGCAATGTTAATTGATTTAGGCCTCAACCACCTTTGAGGTTGTTTGTACTGTATCTTTGGGGTTCATGGGTCAAAAAGTTTGGGAACCCCTGATCTACATGACCACGAGCTCCACCAACTGCAAAGTAAGGAATTCTAGCAGTCTGTGCCATTGAACAACTTTACATCCAGTCAGAGTATTTGCAAGCAGTACGATAGCATCTACTAATGGCAGGAAAACACTCACTTAAGACCCATCCCTACTAACCGAGCATCTGCCTTGCACATCATGTTGGCGGGTCTGAGTCTGTGTTAGCATCATTTGAAGCCTAAACATGGATACACAGGGCAAACCAAGAAGTCATGTTTAAAGCTTTAAAAAACTCTGTATACAGAATATTTACACTCCATCCCTAGGTGGTGATCCAGTTCAGTCAAGTAGCTGACCAAATAGTGGAGCTACAGATCTTTACAGATGTCGCAGCAGCTGATAGGAAAAGTTACTCCATTGTAGAAGTCTGAGTGCCATGTTTTTTATTCATTTACTGAACAAAAACATTTCCAAAACATCCCTCTCTGATAATTTCAATATTATCAACCTGTGTGCAACTATGAATATATTAGCAATGCTCCAAAGCTGTCAGAAAGAGTGTTTCCATGGTTACAGAGGAGTAGTGTTTTTCGTGATGAGTAAGGTGAGCTGCCATGCTGACTGAGGTCTTCCTAAATGTCTACTCTACCAATCAGAATGCTTAGTCAGAACTACCAGCTGTTCAACGGGGGTTTGTTAATTGCACATAATTCAACTTTTCTAACATGTCTTTCTCCTTTTTGCCTCTCCTGCATCGTTTGCTTTGGTCTAGCACTGCAGCCAGGCAGATTAGGATCTCTCTCCCCCCCATCCATCCATCCTTCTCTCAGTCTACTGATTCTGTTTCTCCCATGACAGCAAATGCTCAGTCAGTGGGTCTTTTTTCTTCCTTTAAAGGGAAATAAAGGAAGGTTTAAGCACATGCTCAGAGGCTGATAGATTGTACAGTAGTGACTCCCTGACACCAGGGAACGTGCCACAGAGATATACAACGCTATTGTGTGTCTTTCTGAATCACTGCTTTATTACAGCACACACGCACTAAGTCACACAGACACATGTCCGCTCTGGGGACCAATTAAATGTATAAAACACAAGCCTGAGAAACTGCACATATGCCCATTTGTGAACACAAGCTGTGGCAGAAAAAAAAATTCTTTAAATCTAACAGGAATCCACAAGTATGGCACTGATTAATTCAAAGACTTTGATGCAAAGACCAGGAGCATATGTAAATACAGCTCTAAAGTGACAGCTCTTGAGTTGTTTTTAACATTTTGATATATATTCCTCAAAAAAGCTTGGAAACATTATTTTTGGTCACTCATCTCTCCCCTTGAATAATATCAACGAGTATTGTATTTGCTATCAATGGAACCCCTGATTCAGTGTGGGTGAGTGTATGGTATTCTGTCTCTCTATGTGGCCCTGTGGTTGGCTGATGACCAGTCTTGGGTGTACCCTCTTCCTCGACCAGTTTCAGCTGGGATTGCTTTCTCTCTCTCGCTCTCTGCCTCTCTCTCTGTTTCCTGCTTAACCAATAGAAAAAGGTCATGTCAATGTATGATTTGAGTGCATGCAAACATAGAACATCATGAACATCTCTTTATAGAAATATTATTTTATTCTGGGCTTTGGATGTATGTCCCTGCACAACTTTCACTCTCTGTCTCATTTCTTTATTGTCTGAATCCATAACACCTTGTGATCTCTGTGCAGAGCGACAGACTTGCCTTATGTAAAGTGACAAAAGGGGATCAAATTGTGCTCTGCAGGTGAATTTTGTGGGCATGTTTACACCAGCATATGACTCATGCAAATATTTCTGAGGATTAGAAGCTAAAATTATGCATGTGCAGGCTCTATTTGCACAAAAGTGTAAGACAGCCTTTAAATGCAAGCATAAATCCATACATAATTCTCTGTGGATTTGGCCCATAGTATGGTTTGGCTTTAGTATAGGATTGACCTCAACACTATGCTTATGAGATAGTCCCTTAGAATATTTTTAGAGTGATTGCTGGGGTAGTGAACACTGTTCTTGGTACTTGGTTCACTGGTCCGTATCTAATGAAGTTCCAGGTGAGATGAGCTGGTCTCTGATTTGTCATCACTGAGCATCAGCAGTGGGATGATTGACAGAACATTAGGAAGGACCCCTCTGGTGGTCTTGGTCCTGCTGATGGTCTTCCCAAACTCTCCTGGACTGCTTAACAGTATCCTGCAGGCTGTCCTTCATCAGGTCCCCAGGAGTCGTCCTGCAGGTGTCAGCGTCTGACTCAGAGGAAGAAGGCGTGCCTGCTCTCGGCACTGTCCACGGGATAATATCTGTCGTAGAAGTCCAGGATGTTCTCCTCAGCCTTGAACAAAAACTTCTGGTGAATGCTGGGGTAGGGGGGTTGAAAGCAAGAGTGCAGTACTAATGCAAGCAATGCTGGCAGGGCACCAAAGAAAATAAATGCAACTTTATTGGACCAGTATAGGACTTTTTTCAAGTTTCTGAAGATGATGCATATCAGGTGTGAAATCAGTGAAGCTCATTATCCACCTGAACTAAACCAGAGATGTTGACCTATCCAACTGATTCAGCAACTGTAAGTAAAAAAACAGCTGCATTTTTTTTTAATCATGCCAAGTGTATTGTGATCCATGCCAGAAGCTGAAAAAAGTTACTTCTTCACAGTTTTATCACTATGTATTTTTTGCCACTTTCAGTTTACTGCCGGGCTTGTCCCCGTAGCTTGCTGGAGAACCATGCCAAGAACATAATCCACTAGAACTATATTGTACAGCAAACAGTCTTAAGCATTTTGAAATTCATCAACATTTATCATAGCTGCTCTGACTTTGAAGAGGAAAAGTTACACAGGGTTATGCTTTCTCTGTCCGTCTACACACATTCATGTAATGAAGATAAGCTTTGGATCCACAGGTGCTGGAGGGTCATGATAGCTCTATTCAGCTGTGCATCTGTCCTTGTAGTGTCTGGTTTTCTATCTTGTTTCATAAGACCCATAACAGTTAAATAGCCACAGTTTGGTGCTTTTTGGTGAGATAACTGACAAACTAAAACATACAGGGTTAGTTTGAGATTGCTGAACACCTTGTTCTAAAGGAGAATATGCAGCAAGTTATGGTTCTTGACTTCAACTGATTCCATGTATAAATTAAAACATAAGTGGCATCCTGAAGTTTGTCATCTTGGTGTTGAACTGAAGTTTTATCAGCTGTACTGAAGCCTGGCAGACAAAACCCTGATATGCAGCCAGGTGGGCTTATGAGTTCAAATGTTTCATGGCCAAACATTGTTCGGCTTCTGATGACTTTATTTAAATTTCCTGAAAACATTTCTAAAGGTTATCAAGTATTTGAGGCTGGATGGAGGGAACAGTCATGCTAAAACTTTCCCTTTGTTTTTCTTCATGGAATGAAATCCTGCAGCAAAGACATGACCAGGGTCCAGCATGAGCTACAGTACAGGCCAAAAGTTTGGACACACCTTCTCATTCGATGCATTTTCTTTATTATTATCACTAATTACATTGTAGATTCTCACCGAAGTAATGATGGCCACTCGTTTCTCTTGGCTGATTGGTTCTTGCCATATTATTAATTCTAACAGTTGTCTAATAGGGCTGTCGGCTGTGCATCAGCCTGACTTCTGAACAACACAATTGATGGTCCCAACCCCATTAATTCCATTAAATAACCCTGGAAAGGCAAACCTGAGAAGTGAAAACCATTTCAGGTGACTACCTCTTGATTCTTATTAAGAGAATAACAAAAGTGTGCAAAGCAGTAATCAGATCAAAGGGTGACTACTTTGAAGAAACCAGAATATAAGTCATGTTTTCATTTATTTCACACTTTTTTGTTAAGTACATAATTCCACACATGTTCATTCATAGTTTTGATACCTTCAATGAGAATCTACAATGTAAATAGTGATGAAAATAAAGAAAACACATCAAATGAGATGTGTCCAAACTTTTGGCCTGCACTGTACATTGTTACGAGTTGAGACATGTAGGTGCAAAATAGTTCTACAATTTCCAAAAATAAAGACCAATTTTGCATGAATAAGAACCCAATTAAATGAATTCTGGATGTGCTAATGGTTTTAAATTATGTCTACAAGGATTTTTGTTCCCCTGAAATTTATCTCAGTAGGTGGCATGTGACACGATCCTCAGGACAGCACCTTTGTCTGTGCTTAAAGCCCCTTTAAAGACACATTGTTTGCACTTCACTGGACAGTCTTGTCTCTATGGCGACAGAAATAGCAAACCCAACACCTGATTCTCAGGAGCACACCTGAGCTTCTCCCTAACAGACACACACACATGCTGATCATTTTATCCAATTGTCCTTGAAAACAGAGAGATAAAAAGTAAATTTACAAATCCACCATGTTTAACCACTCATGAAAGCTACATTGTGATTCCTCCCTGGGTGGAAGTGTGGAAATAATGCTGTATGATATATTTTAAATCCTTGAACATATGTGGTCCTGAACAATAGACCATTCTTAAGAACTAAATTATTTATGTGAGAACCTTTAACCAATTATCTTTAAAGCTGTTTCTGGTTCAACCGGTGTCAGGTATGAATAATCCCTTTGTGCTTGTAAGCGTTTGTCTTGAGTGAAGGTTTTCTGAAATGTTTGAAGAAAGTGGATGCAAAGGATTTTCTGTGTTAATTCTGCTGATCCGCCGTTTTACCAACTGACAGATATGACAGTTTTTGACTTAAGTAATGAATGTGTTCCTTTTACTGTGGATGCACATGGTTACTTTTGAACTGGAGTAAACACAAGAAATTCATCAGAGAAGTTCAGTGGACAGAATCAATGCACACAGAACACTTGAAGTAGTGTCAGACAAAGACAATTCTCTCCTTAATATCATCTGTCCTGACATTGTTTTGTGGCTCTTTTTTATGGAAACTTTACAGAATTACATGAAATAACCCACCAAAAGCAGCTTACCTTACAAGTGGTCCCAGCTCATTTTCCTGAAAGGTACAGAGCTGCCAGGGGCCCTTTTAGGGACTTGACTGATACAAACTCTGTTCAAAAATACAGAAATATCTATTCAAAGCTGTTGAGTTTTCATGGTTTGTTTCTGGACATTATCATGATTGAGTTTATATTAGTCAGTTTTCGTAAGTTTATCTGCATTTTTTGTGGTTAAAAACAAATAATTTAACGATATCTGTGCCTATACATTTTGCGTTATGATGGTTTTAGTGTGAATGCATGTTTCAATACTGCAAACTTTTGGTAATTAAAAAAAGGCCTTATAAGAAAGTTAATGCAACATCTTTTTATCTAAGCATAAAAAATGTATACAGAGATCCGCACACCAAAAAAGTAGCTCCTTTGAAATTTTTATTTTCAGATAGTACATATATGTACATGAATATGTATATGAATGGACATGTGTGCATATATGATTTGTTTGTGTTTGCATATACGTGTATATATAGTCATGTATAACATTTACATGTTTTGGGTTTATTTTGGGTTGGCTTTACTTTATGAAGGTTGTGTATGGGGATGCATCAGTTATGGGTTTGCATATTCACGTTATGTTTAAGTGTACGATAATGTGACAATTTAAAACACTGCCTCCCTTCGGCTGAGGGGGTATCTTGTTGTTTGTTGATAATTGTCGATGAGTTCCAGCTGAGTCTGGTCACGTGTATACTTACTTCTATTTAAATGGCTTCTCACTGACCACTATGTAAAGTCTGAGGAAGAGTGATCACGCTCGAAACGTCACTATCTGAAAATAAAGATTTCAAGGGAGCTACTTTTTTGGTGTGCGGATCTCTGTATACATTTTTTATGCATGGAATCTTTTGGATCCAGCACCCTACATAGGATGTGCGTGCCCACCCCGTTTATTTTTCAACATCTTTTTATCTAGTGGTCATATGGTAATGTAAAAGCATATAATTATCATATCAGATGTTGAAATCATGGTATTGTAAAAGTCCTGAAAACAGATGAATCACATTCCAAATTTTATAAAAAAAAATTTATCATCTGCAAACTATTGTAGCATAAGCCCCCCCAACTCCCAATAATGAAAAAAAAATCTACAATTTCCTGGCGTCCTGCTCATCTGCTGCATAATTAAACCCTGACTTAAACACAGCACACTTGATGAGAATTTGAGGGTTCATATGGAGTCGTGGGAGGGGTCGATTCACATGTGACTCAGCTTCATATGTGATTATGCATAAGCTATGCAAATAGGCCACTTGATGCCACTCGGCCGTATTGTTGGAGGTTAAATGGAGAGCTGTGTGCAGAGGGACGGCGCAGATTAATACCGCTGTTCTCATCATCCTCCTCCTCCACCCTCGCTCCATCTGCCCCTCCCTCTTCCCCTCTCTTTCTCTTTGTACGACGAGGGGCAGAGTCAGTTCCTGTGTCATTGTTAGGGATCCATCTGCCCCGCCGCACACACACACTCACATACACACGGAGCAGCAGCAGCAATTAAACCTGTTTGACACACTTGACAGAGAGGAGCTTTGGGCTGTGTGTCCGGCACGAGCCATCTGTGAGACAACTACACACCCACACACACACCCTCGTGACGTCTGCTACATTAAATGGATTTCACGTTCCCTAAAGCCCCCCTTTCTTCTTTTATTTAGGCAAGTGAGCCCTTCACTGAAACCTGGGAGATGTGGGCCAAATGTTTTCTTGGCATTTCATTGCTAGATAGAGAAGCAAAATATGTGTCTCAATATCAAAATATGAAATTGCCATGCAGAACTAAAAACTTGATGGTTATAGTAAATTAATGAACAATTTCAAAACTTACTGGAAACCTTGGCAAAATATTACAGTCCTGAATAGCCAATATTACAGTAGACACTCAGTTGTTTTTAATGGGGCAAAATTGCAGACAGTTAAGGCATGACAAGGTGTGTGCTGTGTTAGAAGTAAACTGCAAATATGGTGGTAATTATGAGAGTAAAAATAAAAAAAGAAAAACAAATAATCAACAGTATCATTGCATATTTTGTTTAGCAACTGATGACCAGTGGTCTGACCTCACATCAACATCATCTGCATGCTAAATCTACAATATTTTCCTGGAAACACTATCCGAACTGTCCCTGTGCTATGGTCAAATGAGTGAGCATGTGAACTGTTAACTTTTGTCAACTGTGCTGATAGATGCTGTGGTTAAAGCACTGGTAGAAGAGAGGGTATACCCATTAATTCCTCGTTATCGTGATTTTGATCATTGTATCAGAACGTCTTAGCACTACTTCATATGCAAGAAAATTCAGCCAAAGAAACTAGGATACTAACACACCAACTAAGGAAGTCAACTATAGTTTCAGCGAAAGCATTACTAAAAGTCACCAGTTTACACAGTCGCTTATTTAAAGAAATATACCAAATTTATTTCCTTATTTTTGGACTTTTAAAAGTGAATTTAACAGTCTACAATCTCAAACATTATTTAGGTGTTTATTACTGTGGACTTGATTTTTTAGTTTGTCTAAACGTGCACAACCAATGTGGCAAGAACCATCCTGAGCAGTTAACAGCAAGTATATCTCCAGCTTTAAATGTGACTGATACAGCAGTGGGAGCAACTTGGAATTAACTGTTTTGTCCAAGGACAGATGGACATGTGACACCTGAAGCAGTGCTCGAACTCTCAACCTTCCAAATTATGTGTAGTACAAGACTGAGTTACTGAAGCCCCAAACTTGTCCACATATTAACGCTGACTCACCAGTGCCTCATACTCCAAAGCTTTTTAGGAAAGGGAAGAAGTACCGTAATGCTATCTTATCCTAAAGTGGTGATTGTTTCATGTTTTTAATAGGCTGAAACATTTGTGAAACCCACCACTGATGTGCAAAGTGACCATCAGACTAATGAATTAAAAAAGAATGAAATATGTTTTTTTTTTAATGGTTAACTCTCCATTATTTTTACAAATAGTGGCATTGAGAAGTACGGAAAAATGTTTGAAAGATGGATGGAACTGGCAAGAGGAGAGTAAAATCCTCTAAACATTTTCTAAATGATGCACAAGTTGCGTCCACTTTTTCCAAATTTGCAATGCATCGACTTTTTTAGATGTTGTTTCGATGTTGTCAGTTTACATGTGTGCGAATTGCATTCACTTCTCCAAAAGTTGTCAACAAAATGTACATATCTGCCAGCTTAAACCATTTGTCAAAACATTTCTGACATATTTTGTTCACAAGGCCAACCCACTTCTCAAATGTTTTCAGTTGTTTTAGCTCTACCAACTCCAAATGCTGCAAAAGCAAATATGTGCACCTTCTTGACCTGCTGCATTGTACATACACTAACTTTTCCAAGTACCAATTAATATATATGCCAGTTTGACCTGCATTTTCAAATGTTGCAGGTGAATTTGCACAATTTTTTTTAAGTGTGCATGAATTTGCCTTTAATTTCTGGTAACTTAAAAAGGGAATTTCCCATAATTTCAAGTTTAGGGCAAGGATGTGTTAAAAGCATATCCCATTCAGTTTTTCTTATTTTAATCTAATTTATTTCTGATGGCTTATACTTTTAAATCAACAAATTACATTGATAGAAACAGTACTGTGTAACTCTGTGTTTAGTTTGAAAATGTATTTCAAAAATGTGTTCTATTCCTCTGCCCATCTTCTTTTACCTCTTTCTTTTCCTTTTCTTTGGTGATGGACAGATGAGACACGAGTTTAGGGAGGGGACAGATGCTGGGACGGATAGATGGATGGATGTGTGGGTGGGTGCATGTAGAGGGAGGACAGACTGGATGGATGGCAGATTGGGGAGCAGACCTTTCATTTGTTGCAGCTCCCTGAAGTAGGACACCCGGCAGACAGAGAGATAGACAGAGCAGCTGTAATTACTGGTGTCTGCAGCCCCCATATGAAGATATTGTATTGATATTAGGCTGTTAACAGGAGATTACCATGTGTATGACTGGGGTCTGGGGGCAGTCTGGGTCTCCTGTGTGCTTTAGTGGGGGCAGGTGATAATCATTATGATGCCATTGTTCTTTTTTTTTAATTCTTAAGAGTGCTCTACTTTCTGCCCTCAGTGCAGGAAGAGAGCAGAGGGGGAGGAGGGAGGGATTAACCAGCTCATAGTTTGGACCAGAATTTTTGGAAAGAGTTAATCAGCTTAAACAGACTGTCATCCCAATTTTGCATTTATATAGAACACTGCAGAGTGTGGGTTTAAAAATAGAGAAAGGAAATAAATACCAAGAAAAGACCTGCAGACAAGGACCTGGTTTCATAGTGTTTCCATGCAAAGGGCTATTTCAGAATTTTCGAAACTGGGTCATATGGGGTATATATCAACAGTAAGTGTGTTGGCCAAGCAATTGGCACCAGTTCTTCCCTTGTGAGGCACAGAGGTTGGGCTTTTGCCCCTTTTTGATCTGCGTCAGCATATCAAGAGACCAACATGAAGCCCAAATACAGGCCACCAGGCAGCGCAGGAGTCTAATCCTATTTTTATTGTACATTAGCTTGGATTACCATCTGTTTTGGCATAATAGGAAAAATAGCTTAGTACTTTGTAAGCACCTCTTAATATGTCCTGAAAATAGGTTGACACCTGAAATCTCAGGCCTTATACAGTAAGGATGCCCCAAGGTTAGTCTTGTGGCAACATGCTTATCACGGCCTCATCAGTAGTAGTTTGCCACAAAGCAAAAAGTAGCAAAGTGTGTTTGTTTATATCAGTCAACCCTTTTGTAGTGTTGGAAATTCTGTATTTTGTAGAGATCTGAGTAATATAGCTCAGTTCAGCTGGTCCTTTGGCTTTCAAATGGTTCTTAATTTGGAAACTTTTTGGCTTCCACGTGTCTATCAATCAAACAAAAATGAAAAAAATAAGAGTCTGGTTTACCAGATTGTTGGTTCTTAGAAATGGCTTCTTTGGAAACAGCTCATTACTTTCTGCCAGCCTCTTTCCATCTTGATCCGAACTTGTCATTTTGATCTAAACAGCACCCCTGTGTTGATGTGCATAAATAGGGTCTATATGCATCTACATGGGTGTGTGTATGGCAGCATTGGGATGCTGCGATACTGTTCTCACCAAACTTTAAACCAACCTTCTCATGGACAGAGAGGTTGTCTTCAGATGGTAAATTAGGCCATCAATTGTCAATAGATCAATAGTGACTCCCTGCATGGGCTTATATTCGTGTTAGTCATGGTCCCAATTTTCCAAAGTCATTCACTTTCTGTATCATGATAACATTCAGATACTCTGAACATTTAGACCAGAGCTGTTGGCTACACCAGGCTGTAAATATGGTAATTTAGGTGGTTAAAACCATTCTTACCTCACACTCAATCTTTTAACTAAGTTGAACTACGGTCTTTTTCACTTCTGCATTTACTTCGTTTTCAGCCCTGGAGGTTTCCTCCTGATCCTACCATTGTTTTATCAGCAGTTTAAGCCCATTGGCTGATGGTAGCAAGTCCAGTGCAAGGTGGAGTCCATACAGAGAATGCAGAGTAACACAACAGACCCTTACCATGTTGAAAAGTGGCGCTTAAGTTGCAGGAGCTCCAACAGCCGGTCTCAGACAGAGCTTGAGTAGAGATACATCAGGGGTACTTATTATGCAAAGACTAGCAGGTTTTTTGCACATAAGTGATTGTGATGAAAAATGTGATGAACCAAACTTGGGAGAAATATGACCTCTTTGAAAGAAATCATCTCCCAGTGCAGTGTAAAAACTTACAGATGTGATTTCTTCTTGATTCAGAAATGTTATTGCTTACTATAAAAAACTTGCTTTCTAACATGGAAACTGTATGTGACCTTCAACAGACAGCCTTAAGTGGACACTCAAAGAGTTGCAGTCTTTTACTCATCAGCGTTGGCTTCATTGTTGTACACTAATAGGAATCAGATTGTGGTTGCTATATTTCAAACTTTCCTATCTGGCTCTTAGCTAAGTCTCCGCAATGCATGGCACAGCAAAAATAGTGTGCACTGGACCCTCTCCATTGGAACATCTGCCTTCTGCTGTCATAAAAACACCCTAAAAGCAGCGAGAGTGAACAGTAAAGTAAAGATGTGGGTCATAAACCAATACAATGAGCTGAAAGACTCTATAATGCCCTATAGAACGAAAGGGGCTCTGCGGATTCCATCCGCTGGTATCATAAAAGTAATGAAAATGGAAACTTTCAGGACAGAAATAGAGAGGATGTCCTGACACATAAACCCCCAAATCCTGTAAATCCATAATATCCATTTTAGCAGGTGTGCGTTCTCATGTGTGTGTGCAGTAATCCCTGTGTTTTAAGCTTCCTAAATACATGACTGCACCTCTCTATCATCCCCAAGCTCATGTTTAAGCTTCCATATCATTTACTGTCTGCTACTGTACTTATCTGGATGAAGGCTACAGTTTTCACATTGTAAATTGTATGTTTTCCTTCATTTAAGTTAAACAAGGCCAAGAAAGAAACTAACCGTAACTCCAGTGAGGATATTCTGATAAAAACAACTGAAACTTTTCCACTTGAGAAGACAGAACAGACATTGTGTTATTGTCTGTACAATAATCAGATGAGAAACAGACACTGAAGTTGCTCAGGTTTTGTATTTGCGATATGTTCACTTTCCATACAAATACAGCTGAAACAGTGAAATCCTGAGGATGTGTCCAACCTGTGGAAGCCATAATGTAGACCACACATGAAATGATTTTTAAATATCAAAAACATAAAAGACCACTATCATGTGTAAAAGTGTTATAGTCAGTAGTTAATTAAAATTATTTAATTAAACTTAATGCTAAATAATAACCTAATGACAGCATTCCATTCATTTGGTTATTTTTTGGGACTGACATTTCATGCAGCAGTGTAAATACATGTTAGCATCTGATGCAACATATTTAAAAGTATTTCCTACATGAAGGAAGGAAAGAAGGAAAGAAAATGATCCAGTCAGACATTGGGGGGAAAGACTTTACCTACTACATTTTTACAAGTATCTATCACTGTGTTATTAATATTGTTTGGATACTGTGTAGCTCTGTGGCAGGGGGTAATAATAACAGAGGTCTATGTTGCTCTTTGGGATTACTATGTGGCTGGTTTGGATCATCATTCACGGGCTAATGTTGACAGTAGGAAAAGTACAAAACATCACCAGAATATTATCCGTGCAGCCTGTTATGTCACATCCCGGGGTGGCTGCAGCGGTAGCAGCCAGCAGCTCGCAGTGACATACAGGCAGGCAGAGGGAGGGTGAATAGGATCTTAGTGGAAAACCACAGAATTTGTAACTTGTCTTCAGAGGCTGAAGTAATTTCCCTGTTGGCTTTGAAATGCAGCTTCTGCGCTTGCGCACAGAGGCTCGGCAGGCGGAGGGGCCGCTGGAAAGACAAAGGGGGAGGAAGAGATGACATGGCTTTTAGTTGTTAAGGAAATACGAACTAAATTGATGATAACAGTGAGTTTAATTGTCTTGTTGTTTTCTTGTGAGTGGATAGTGGTGAGTGTAATTTGGAGGGGATTTGTGTTTTTATTTTTGATGTGTCACGACGGGAGAAGTTCTCGTCTCCCCCTCCGAGCAGCGGGAGAATGGTTTGCCCCAACCGTTGTCAGCGTATGCCAGCCTCCTCTTGTCAGAGCTCTTCTTAAAATGAAGCCAGCAAGCCGGCGCTACCTTCGGAGGAGAAGGAGAGGGGACTGAAATGTAGAGCTGGCATCTACTTTCCCTCCATTTAAAGGACGCTTACATACATTTAAACTTAACACAAACCATATGAAGAGCTCCAAGTTCACAAAACTACTAGTATGTCGGAAGGAGCCGTCGAAGCCCGGTGCTTGCCGTACACAGTTCGTCTATTTATTTCAGCCTGAAGCAGGAATTCAGATAGGAGACTTTCAAGTTAGGTAGATAGGTAGACTAGCTTATCTAATCCAGCGTTTTTTTAATACGTCTGTTCGTTTTGACACCTTTTTTTCTGTGGAGAAAGATTGTCACGCTCAGCCAACACGACAGCAATGTATAACACGGTCTGGACAGCGGAGAAAGCCGGCGAGGAAGGAGACTGGAGGGACACGATGATGCCCTATTCAACAGAGCTGATATTTTACCTGGAAATGGACCAACCCCCAGGTAAGAAGAAGAAGAGGGGGGTAGATTTTAGGGGGTTGAAGCCGTTAGGGGAGGGAGGTGTAACGCTCGGTTTCGTGACCGTTGAATTTGGTGGAAAGTTTCTTCTTCAGCGCAGATCCTGCTGCTGCTCAAACCCCCCTCGTCGGTGCTTAACGATATTTGGGTCGTCTTTCTCGAGGGATTTCTGGTGTGTCTGCTCATTTCTGGTGATAATTTTGGAGTCTGGCTGTCTGGCGTTACACTTACATGGCGTAGCATTAACATAAAAGCTGCATTAGTGTTGCATAATGCTTTTTTGTCTTCTTGAAGACAGGGGACTTGAGCTTCAATGTAAAGATTTTACGACATTTTGTGCCATATTTTGGTACTATGACAGATTCTGCCAACAGTGACAACCATTTCAACACGTTATACTTTATTCTTCCAGCTTGGCGTTGCTGTCATTCCAGCACAAATTCACATTTAATCGATTTACATCATTTTTTACCTTGTAACAGAGGCTCTAGCTCTCTTTGGAGACAATAGTACCATGTAGATTATCATGAAGAAGCCCTGACTCTCTGCTTTTACTGGGACAAGATAAACGAAACATAAAGATGGCATCCTGAAGAATTTTGGCCAGAAACTGCACAATCATATATAGTATCTTGCAGCCAATTATACTCCTTTAAACCAGCCTTTTGTGTTGGGCATTTTGCTAAGACCCTTTAATTGAAAGTCTGCCTTCAACCAGATCATGCAGACATCAGTGTCATGATGACCGAATGACTATGGAATATTTCCTTGAAAGATTTATACCATTTTTACCCTGAAAGAGAACCTGCAGCTTATGCACTTAGCCTTATTTCTGAGACAATGGTCCCATGTATTCTGCACTAAATGGAGCCCAAATTCTTCCCCTGACAGCCTGACTCAGATATGATATAGTAAATGAATGACAAAAAATGGCAGGCCTTGCATTGTACTCAAATTTGGGAAAAAAGAAAAGGCTCCATCTTTAAATGCAGTATGATGATCATAGACAAAAATGGCATCCCGTGTGATTCAAGACAAAAAATGCACAAGCAGGAAGACGGCTTTTCGCAGCCGCTTTTGCACGTTTCTCACATCATCGTTTTCTGTGCGTGTTTTATCTGTGAAAACCTCAAGTGGTGAAAGTCTAGCCTCCTCCTGACTGTCCAGACACCAGTGCAGAGACAAGAGGGGGATGGGACCGAGAACAGATGAACAAAACCGGGTCTAAAAAGGTCCCGAGCGTTTCATAATCATAACATCCCACTCTGACACGCATCCATAACTCTTTGTCCCCCTTTGTGGCCAACTGTCACCCACAACTGAATATGTTTCATTCATTCCTCCATTCATTCATTCATTCATTCACCGCTCCGGCAATTGTGCCACTGTCATTTGACTCCCACCCCCCCTCTTTTTTCCTCCCCTCGGTGCGCTGAATGGATCATGGCGCAGATGTGGGACGTTGTGTTGTTTCCAGGAGGCGCTGTTGAATGCAGTTTGCCCGGTAGCCCTGTCCCTTTTCTCCCCTCGTCCTTTATCTAGCCATTGAGATGAAGTGGGTCCTCTGCAGCCGGCCTCAAGTGCAGCATTGTGGCTCGTCTTTGGCTGGCTGCAGAGATGAGGCATTGCAAAAATGCATTAGGAGAAGGAATGCAAGGGAAGTAATGCAGACTTGCAAGATGGCATTCACTGAAACATCTCCTATAAGACTTGTGAAAAGTTTGCATCCAGGAGTATTGACAATTTACTCATTTTGCATCCTGAAGTTTAGTCTAACTGTGAATCCTCTTATTAAAACCAGCCAGCCTCATTTTGCTTATTTAGAGTTAACTCTTTCCTTCTTTCCTACTGGTTGGAACTGATCGTTGCTCTCTTCCTCTCAGTCCGTTTTCTCTCATTGTGTCAGAGCCACAGCGCAGTGAATGGACGCCAGTGCAGCGGGGATGTAAATACAACACACTGCTCAGCCACTCACTCACTTAACTGCCTCCAGACCTTTGCTGTTAGAGCATCCAGTGGCTGTTGATGGGGCTGAATGGTGTATTGAGTTTTGGAAAACATGTTTTTATTTTCAGATGATATTAAGTTTAGGGCACCTCTTCATATAGACAGTCATTTATGTGCTAGAATAGAATTCAGTTAGCTAAAAGCTTAAAATGTTCGGTGGCGGAAAAAGCTTGAGTATCTGATTTTTTTCAGATTTCACAGTCAACATGATAACTATCTAACTAAGTACGCTGCAGCAGTGAACCTCAAGTTTTTGTGGCACTCTGCATCAAGAAAATCTGCTTTAAGTTCATTAACCTGTGGTGGAATTAAATGTATTGATATGAAAGAAAATATGAGATACATATTTAATATTGCCATTCGGTTAAAAAATACAACAATACTAATTCTGGTCCTTATCGCCCAGCCCAAGTATGTAGTCATGCACGCACAAATGGAAACATTGTGCTTAGTTCTTGCAGTGAAAGATGTAGAAATTTACACAAAGGTGCATTTTGAAGTTGTGCAAGATCAAGGTTTGACTTCACAGAAATGCTCTCTGTTTTTTATGCCACCATGTGCACATGATTTTTAGTCAGTGTGTGTGCATGTCTTTGTCCCGTCCTATGCAGAGCGTGTCTTTGTCTTAACTCGCCTGACATGTAATCTAAAGAGCTGCGGAGATGCGAGGATGACAGAGAGGGAGAAAAAGTGGACAGAAGAGACGGAGGGAAGGATGACAAAGGGGTGGAGGACAGCAGCGGCAGGAGAGAGAATAGCAGCTGAGCGTCCTGCAGATGTTCATTAGAATATTTATTACTCTGGGACTGAAACGTGCGAGTGTCGCTGACAGTTATGGTGTGTGTTTCTGTGTGCGAGTGCGCTGCCTTTGTGTGCAGAATGATTAGCACAGGTGGAGCGCCTTGGCTCCCCCAGTGGGAGGGCAGGGGGCTGGTGCTGCTGCTGCTGCTGCTGGTAACTTTGTGCATGTGTGCCTGCACAAATTTGGATGTTTGGTGGAGAAGGGATATGTTTATCAATGCAAGCACTCTAGGGCATGAACGTAAAGTTTTTTTGTGTGATTTAGCAGCATTTACAAAAAAAACTCCAGGGTTGCAAAACATGAAATAAAACCTGTATGAGCTTTGAAACTTTTCCATATGGCTCTTTATCGCTCTTAAAACCGTGCTTGTGTCGAACTATGTGACAGTTTTTTAGGTCTTGCTGCACATTAGGCTGCGTTACGTAACAAGAAGAACAATAAAAGGAAGGATGCGAGCCCCTTCTTTCATACGCTTAAGTCACATATTCCTGATGTTTTAGTCAAATAATAGCTGGATTACTGTAACATTTCGAATCAAATTGCTGTTTTTGAGAAAAATATTGGACTTGAACATGTGTTTGTCACTGAATTGATAATGAAGTTCAATATCCGTCACAGCAATTGGACCAAATTTGCAGTATTGTCATATTTTCAGGTAAAATATTGTCATTACTAATACCGTGATCAATCATCCCTGCATTGCATTGGTGTAATTGAGGACCGGATTATAATAGATTTTTCTGCATGAGTGCACCAAACCTGCCGAGGGGAAATTACACCGCAGGAACAGATTTTTCAATTTAGCCAATTATCATTGTCAAATGAATCTGTAAAAATGCTTTGCTTGAATAATTCTTTTTCAGCAAATGGGCTTAAAAGGGCAAAAGCAGCAGCGCAGACGTGCTGCTGCAGCTCTGTGGCTCATCATGCAGAGCGCAGAAGTCAAAGCCTCTTTACATTCAGGACATAATCGTCATGATCTGCAGGATCCAATCCACGTGTGGGCCATAAGAGATGGTGCATAATGTTTGCCGTCCATATGTGTCGCTGAGCGATTAGAGCTTTTAGTCAGGGATCATGATCTGGACATATAAAGCCACACATGTTCCAAACCAAAAATCGTGCAGTTTATGTATCGTCTGAAAGTGTCAGAGAATGAATCACGGCTTATTCTTGATCTTGGATGGAGTGTTAGGACCAAAGAAGCTCAACCGCAGGGCCATTGCCTTTTGCCTTTTCCATCGGATAATATGAAGACGGTGCATTCGACCCAATTAAAGGATCTTTCTCCTGTTTTACGAAGCCACAAAACGCAATATAATGGGTCCCTCCCAAAGAAATACTGTGATACTTTTTTTCCCTCTAACAGCCTGTTGATAACTTTGAAAGATTTAAGCCCTTACTCACAGAGACATAAACATAAATGCCTGTATAAGGGAAAAGTTTGATTTTTATTAAACACTTTAATTATTCATTTAGAGCATCCCAAGTGTCCAAACATCCAGTTTTTCTTTGTTATGCTCTGTCTTTTAATGCATGCCTCATGTTGTAGGTAGTGAATATTCCCCTGTGAGTATTCCCCTGTACCTTTTCATAATTCCTTTTTAAATTTTTCTTAAAAAGTTAGCAATCCAACTGATCAGGTAGTTAGTTTTAGTCCAATTTAAAGAGATGCTTTAATTTCATATGGGAATGTATATCAGTTGGCTAAGTGTTGGTTTGATGGGTGTGTCTTTGTTTGGTGCTTGGTGATTTTTTTTTTTTTTTTTTTTGGTTATATATTTACAGCAACAAGTTTCGTAATGGATCAAAGGTTCTCTGCAGATATTTGCTTGTATTTAAAGGGCATTTTGACCTTTTTAATTAAAAAAATAATTATTTCGTAAAGCCTTCTAATAGATGTTTGTGGTCAGAGTGTTTTATAAGGTGCCTGCTTTTTGATGTCAAGGGAGACGTTGAGTTATTCCAGCCTTTATGGTACAGATAACTAGGCTGACAGTATGTTTAATGAGTATTTCTTTGTCAGGAGCTTTTAAGAATTGTTTTAACTCAACATTTTTAGACCAAGATGTTAAGTAAAGGTGCCTAAATAAAAAAAAAAAGCCTGAATAATTTCGGAAAACTATGCCATTTTCCTGCTAAAATAAGATCATTTAAAAATAAGATAAGATAGAGTAGATAATTTGGCTGGAAGAAGGCTGAATTAGTATTTCTTGGATTTTGGAGCTTTCAGAATCTGCGAATATTCCTTTTTAACTTTAATGCTAAATAAGAATTTTAAGTTTCTCAGAGAAAATAGGATGTATAAAGACTTACACTTGGACTGCATCCAGATTAACATACACAATTTTGATTCCAGCTTGAAGTTTAATACACATATATCTTTGGAAGCAATATATATTTGTATTTCCAGTTATTTTGGAATGCCTTAGTTTTAAAAGATTAGTTTAATTTCAGGTGAATTTGTTTAATTTTACATATTGTATGGAGTTAATCCTTGTCAGTATGATGCAGTTTAGTCAGCTGTCCTGTGGTGTAATGTGCATTTCTTTGTTCTTTTCCGTCAGAATGATAGATTTACGCATTTTATTTGTAACTTTCATCATTAAATGCATGTTTTAGGGTTTTAGGCAGGGGTTTTAAAGAAAAAAAATGGCTGCAGACTTCCTCTGGGACTTAAATAAGCATTTTTTATGTTTTTACACGACTTGCCTTGATTCTTGGAGAAGATCGTTGACTAATGTATGGTCTGAGTTCTTGCTAGTGTGATGTAGATTAGTTGGCTTAATGGATTGGTCTTTGTTTGAATCTTCTGAAGAGTAAAAATTATCCCTGTCTTTGTTGTATTTTATGGAAAAAGTATGCATAAGTTTTGGGCAGCTTGTAGCACAGTTACTGACTCTGATATGTTGTGACTGTTTTCTGAAATGATGTACAGCGAAACAGCTTGAGCATTTATCATAAAAACTCAAGTTTGACTTTGGTGCTGAATCCTGGCTTGAAGACGTGTGAAACAAACCTGTAATCAGACTCACAGCCTCGCTCAGCTGTGTTTCCTGTAGGACAACCTGTTGATTCAACGCCCGACGGTCTTCTGGAAGCACCAGTGTGAATGTGTGCAGTCCCAGAAGCAATAGCTATGCCGAGCTAACTCCGCCTCCTTCCTCCCTTTCTTTCTGTTCTTTCTTTCTTTCTCTCCCTAAACCCCCCTACTCCCCTCCCCTCCCATCCCCTGCCCCGCCGCCTCCTGATTGGCCGAGTGGGCGGGCCTCCGCGCAGGGATTAGTTGGCTTGTCGTCTGTCTTTTAGGATCAGCCTCGCTCGCTCTTTTCTTCAGTCTGACGGAGCCTCGAGCAGGAGGAGGAGGTAGAGGCGGTGGAGGAGGAGGAAGAGGCGGAGGAGAGAGAGAGAGAAAGAGATAGAGAGAGGGAGAGTGGATGAGCGAGGGAGAGAAAGAAAGAGGAGGAGGGAAACAGCTGAGAGACGAGTGGCAGTATGCAGCTCACAGAGAGTACAATGGTGGAGGACGGTAAGAGACTAAACGGGGCAGATTTCACATCCTCTCGTGTCTTTTATTCTTTTGTTTTTTATCTGTTTTACTTTGACAGTCTTTCCTAGCTGCTGAGCTGACTTCTTCCCACACAAACCTGCTGATATTTCCTCCCTTTTCTGCCCTTTTCCTTTGTTTTGCCCCTTTTATTGCTGTCTTTGCAGACCCTTCTTTATGGCTCTTTGTCCATGCCTACGTACGTGTTCAGATAGAGCGCATTTGTCTCATCAAGCTGCTTATAGTGATTTTTCTTCCTACCTTCCATCCCTGGTTCTTTGTGCATAGTTGTCTTATTCTCTGTTGATTGTGGTGCTTTTGTGCAACTTCAAGTTTGTGCTGCAACAGTTCATTCACAGGAGGTGACAATGCCAAGTTCGCTGCAGATTCAGCTTTGTTGTGCGCGTGTTGTCTGAAGTTTTAGTGATATGGCTGATTTAATGAAAAAACACCTGCAAATCCTGAGCCCTATTCTTCTTTTCTGTCATTTACATATAAATGCCGTACTACCTATTGTCTCTCTTTGCTGCAGCATTGTTCTTTATAGACCTTTGCAAACAGTTGTTCCATTTTTTTTTCATTCACTGATCAGAATACTTTTAGACATAAGGCCATCTTTGCAACAAAAAGGGGGTTCAGATTTGTTCATTTTTGTTTTTCTTTCTGACACTTACATGATCTTAACAGTGACAGGTGCATCTGTTGTCCATTTTTTTTTTGTTTTCCATCATATTTTTCATGCCCCTGCACAATTTTAGACAATATAAAAACACAATTTATTATTTTTGCATGATTTGAATTATATCATGGCATTTCATTTCACTTTAAAACTTGTTTATTCATTAACCTTATTTCAAGGAAGTTTTGCTGCAGCAGTTCATTCACAGAAAATCAAATGCCCAATATAATTTAGAGTGAAATACAGAAAATTCAGTGGGTTTTTTTTAACCAACTGGGAATTTGTAGTAAAATGCATCAGTGTGGATATTTGTTGCTGCACTTTGAACTGAGTTATTGATGCACTTTCGCCTGAGAGTGAAAGTATTCTTGCATTTTTTGTTGTCTTTGCAACTTTTTTTTTTCAGATTTTACCTTTTCTGATGAGTTTTATTGAAACAGATCATTCGTAAAAGTGACAGTGCCAAACACTGTGGTACAAATGTCTCAGCTGCAGCTTTTTTTTCTTCTCTCTACAAGATGGAACATTCAGATTTGAAATGTCACTTTAGCATACAAAATCTAAAACATGTAAAAGATAAGAAACTGTCGCTTTGGATACTTTCTTGTCCTTTTTTCTACACTTTAATTTATTTTTTTTCAGTGCAGTGGCACATTATGAAAAATTGAAGTATTTTTGCAACCTTTCCAGCTTCATTTATCCATTTTTTTCCCTTTTTGTAAGTTAATTGGGAAGGACTCGGCCTTATAAATTGGTAAAAACCAACATCTCAGAAGTGTCTTCCACTTTCTTGATAATGCATGAAATACTTTCTGGCTTGTACTTTTGAATAAGAGAAAAGAAAAAATTAAAGGCGTTATTATACGTCGTTTTTTACTTTTACAGAAAAATATGCAGTAATTTGAGATGTTTGTGGCCCTAATTTTGCTGGAATCTTGACTCTTACGTTCTTCGAGTACCTCCGTGTGTGAGAAGAGTGTGTGCACTCACAGAGGCACAGTGCTGAAACACACCCACCTCCTGTACTCTCTTACACACACACACACACACACACACACCTGCAGCTTTGCTCTGTACGCAGATGTGAAGTTGTGGAAAAGAAACGGACCAGCACAGATTTAAGAAAGAACTTTATGTTGTGCCGTGTTTGGATTTGAACAGTAAGAGGAGTTTTTGTTGCAAGCATGTGAAGCCTTTTTACAGTACGATTTTGTTAACTCCAGGAATTAGAGTGTGCCGCTGATCAGCTGTGTGTACAGATAATATTTTGAGCTCCCTGTGAGGATGACCGAGGCTCACGTCGATGCTTTGTGCGTCCGTGCTGACAGTCATTGTTCAGGAGAGCTGTGTGGCTGCATGTGGGATGACAAGTGATATCGCAGTGTGTGTGTGTGTGTGTGTGTGTGTGTGTGTGTGTGTGTGTGTGAAGCACAGCGCTGCTCCTTTGTCTGTTGAGGGGGAGGGGGGGAGAAGGGGAGGGGAGGGAGGCTGCGCTGATGGTCCCTTTTGTTCACCGTCCCCTCTTTCTTACTCCCATCACTGGTTTTTTACGTGTTTTAAACAGCAAAATTGCATTAAATGACCATTTTTGATCTCTTGTGACATTTTCCGACCATGTCCTCTGGGATGGGACGGTTGTCATCACTGAATTTGGTTCGTTTTAGTGAAAAGAGCAGACTTATCAGAAGTATTGATCCCAGCGTCAGGGGGGTTTGGCTGCGTAGCTGCTGCAGGAGTCACTGACACGCTCTGATTTAATGCTTCCAGGTTCCAGCGGACCTTTGCAACAAAGGACATCACGTGTGTTGGTCATGGTCATTGTCCTGTTGTTGTGGACTTTCAGGAAAGAAAAAGTGTTGTGTTTATCACGTTGTCATCCCCCATGTGTCAACAAACATGTTTTTTCTCATAATTCTGAATCTTTATTTTGTGCATTTGGTGCATTTTTTTGCTTCTTTTCGTAGTCTTAATGGCACGTGTCCTGCAGCTCTGCATGTTGACACGCCTTTTGTCCTTTTATGGTGCTTCACATTAGCGTTGGACAATTCATTCAGTTTTATTTTCACTCACCAGTTTGGCGTCCTGCGATCATGAAACGAAACAATCAGATGAACTGTGCTGCATGATGTGTAACATTTGTTTTGGTTGTGCTGACAGTTCTTTTTTTTTTTTTACTTGTTTTGTTTATTGATGGGAAATCCTTAAAAAAATGAGTGAAAAAGGAGGTGTAAGTTTGGTCAATGCATTTAATGCATTTTTTGATAAAACTATTGATTATTTGTGTTTGTATTATTGACAACTAAATGCCAATCAAAACAATCGTAATTATTTTTTTTGCAAATTTTAGGATCTTCAGTTCATATTTTGTTTTTATTCTCTTTCACATTTCATGACTTACTTTGCTACATTTTGTAGAAGTTGTTTGGCAAATTTATTTCTTGGTTTTTCTTCTTGTCAGATGTTTATCTGCAACATTTAAAGTTTTTATAATTAGTAGTGACATGTAGTGGCAAAAACTAATATATAATACCTAGTCCAAAACATAATTGCCAATATAAGATTCTGTTTAATTGGACAATACAACAGGTTTTTTTCACTTGAGTTTTTTTTCATAGCATTAAACCACACTGTTGTCTGCATAAAATATACATCTGCCATGCTTTGTTTTTGGTTTTGGATTTTTTTCCATTGTGTTGGTCGTAGTTTTGCACACTATGAACCATAAGCAAACACATTTTTATATTTAGATATTGATCATGCTGCCTGTGCAACATTTGGCTTTTGGCAAATGTGGATCTAACCTAGGACTTGCTTTGTTTTTGTTTGTTTTTTTTATTATTACATTTATCATATACTGCCATTCAGTTAAGAGATACGAAATATGTTTGGTGAATATTTCCCAGCCTGAAATCTAAGGCTTCTCAGTTAGGAAAGAATTCATAATGTTGATTATTTTGAGATATTGAGATATAAAACACAAATGCTCCCTGATTTTTCAAGACCAACCAGATGCAATCATTGAACAGAACACTGAACATAAAAGAGTAAGACTTGAATGAAATGTTTGGAAAATGCAAATACCTGAAAATAGTGTTGGAAAGGAAAAGGACAAAATTCCATTCTCATAATTGCTGGAGTCAGTGATTGAAACTGAGACTTGATTAACTTGGCAGCTTTTCTGCAAACTTTCAAAGTAACTTATTCGAATATGAGCAAAATTTGAGTGTTATTTCTTCTGAAGTTTTGGAGAAGGTGTGTGCGAGAGAGAGATGGTGAATAAAATGCTGACAGAGAGAAAGAGTGCAGCTGCAGCGTGACAGCTCCGGCTGCAGTCACAAACTGTTGTGATGACGTGAAGAAGAAGAGGGAGGAGAGGAAGGCAAAGACTGAGAGGGAGAGAGGAGAACAAAGGGCTGGAAAGGAAGAGGAGCAACCACTGTGTTATGACATCCCTCTGAACTAAAACTGCTCAGCTGTGTGTGTTTGAGAGCATGTCGACTTGAATATTTTATTGGCAGATCTGCTCTGCATGCAGCTGTTATTGTCTGCAGTGATCAGTGTGTTTTTCATGTGTGTTACTGAAGCTGTTACGGTGAGATGGACGCACGGATGGAGAGTTGGTCGAATTGAGCAAGAGGTCACGTTGCAGTCAGTTTTCTAGTTATTTTTTAATACATTTTACACCTTATAACCATGTCTTAACATTCTGACTTTAGTGTGAAATTATTGATCCACCTGGCGGTTACATTTCTTTATTGAGTTTTTCCCCATCAACCTCCTAGAAACATTAGATTTTGTTAATCATGTGGCGATGTGTTCCTCGGTCTTGGATCATCTCAAATTAGGTTAAAATGAAATGGTTGCTTGAATTTGTTGCTGTACATTGTAGAACATTTTTAGCACAAGCATCTCAAACTTTGCCTATCAGTTGCTTCTGGGCCCCCTAGTGGCTGTTTGGTCTTCAACAAGTTTTCTACGAGAACACAGAACAAGAAGAACTTCTTCAGAAGTAGCAAAATTATTTCTGGACTGCATGAAATAATATTTTGGATGTCATGTGATGAACAGAAAGTCATATTTAATTCAAATGTGCTTTTTGTCTGCCACAAATAGTTTGCAATAACCAAGAAACTTCTTTTTTATTTGGTAAATCTGCATCTGCTGCCCCCTAGTGGCTACAAGAACCTTTATGATCTCAGTACCACTTTGGAATAATACAAGTTTAACCAGAGGAACATCTGGAGGTACATCTGTGTGGCACTGCAGCCCTGAGTGTCGAGCTCAGATTTAATCAGACAGTGTGTTTTGCTCATGCAACAGTTGTTTGTTTCTTGTGTGTTACTCTTTGTATCATTGGTTCTCCTGTCAGTTTTCTGTAACACATTCTGTATCAGTAATGCTGGGATGTTTCTGGAGACTTAAGCGACTTTTCAAAGAAAAAACTCCCAGTGACATTTCAGAGAAATTTTCTGTAGCATGCTTTTACTGTGGAATAAAGACGTCCACGTCAGCCTGTTGTTGCTGTGTGTGAGAGGAAGTGTGTAACTGATTTTGTGACGTGTTGGCTCTGCAGTAATAACACTGCATGTACTGTGAACTGATCTAGCTTTGTTTTGAGACCCTGTAAGTCTGATCAAGACAGGACATCTTTACCGGTATCATAAGGATTGTCCTTTCTATGTCAAAAACTCAAAGCTGTCATCCTATCATCTTATATTACTTGGAGGAGCATCTTTTTACCAGTTTCTGGCTTACTTTTTGAGTAGTTTGAAAGATATATTCAAAGCTAAATCATGTGCAGTTTGTGTACCAAGGTGCTTCACTTTATAAAGGAAATCTTAAGACATGAAGAAAAGGACAGACCTGGTATTCTTAACAAAAAAGGCGTATTTATTTAGATACTGGTATAGCATTGGACTAAATGAACCTGGAAGTACTGATATACCTAAAATTGGCAAAGTCATGGACCTGAGTTATTGTTTATGTTGACTTTAGAGGAGTTTCACTCAAGAAGGTCATTAAAAGTGAAATCCAGAGGCTAAAAGTTTTGTTTTTATAGATCTGTCATGTTTTTGTGTAAAATGCCTGTTCGCCCCCTTTCATTGACTTGCCAGGAGGACGAGTCCAAAAACATGAGCAACTGTATAATTAAAGAGTTTTGTCAGTAAAATCAACCTTCACATCTCTCCTTCTTTCATAACTTCACCTCAGACGTGGATAACTTTCACTCTGCTCGTACTCTCCTTTATTATGTGTTTGTGTGTGTGCCTATAACACACTGAATAATTACTGGGATGATGTATGGCCCGTGTTTGTCATGCTACTGTTTGCCTCTGTGATTAATAACAACACGGTCACCAACCGCTCCGCCGCAGTGTTTGTGTGGAGATACAAACGCAGCTCCCCTGTCCACATTTGCATATGAAGTACGTGCTCATGTGTGGAATTAATGTGGATGTTCTCCTGCTGTTGTGGAGTTTTAACTTGCTCCTCACAACAGAGAGGTCGATTTATAAAATGTACTTGTGTGTGCATGCAAACCAGCTCTTTTTCAAAGGTTACATATTCTCTCTTTCTGTCTTTCAGCTCTTCCTCCAAAGCCGGCGAAGCCCCAGCAGACGTCCTCAGTGGGAGGGGGCAGCAGTAATGGAGCTAAGGATGGAGGAGCAGGAGGCTCACTACAGGAGGCAGAGTGGTACTGGGGTGACATATCCAGGTAAGATCACATGATTTATGCAGACATTGAAGGACTTTCCCCCACAAACTCAATATTTTATGTATTCTTGATGGGACATTGAGGAGTCACTCAGTCTGTGAAACAAACACATGAAAACATGCAGTGTAGTTAAACAAGCATAAACACAACACATATTTGTTAGGTAGAAAGATAAAACCTGTTTATTTCTGTTGTGAAGTACTTTGGCTCAAGCTCTGTATGTTTTCAAAGCACTAATCAGAAGTCAATGCAAGTTTTTGAGGATCTCTACAGAGATTAACTTTATTATTGTCTTGCCTGCACTCACACTGCACCACGCCGAGCAGGGCTTGAGCACCATCACCTATTTGAACAGAAATTATCCTCACAAGTGCTTGAAGATTTCATGAAGCCTTTAGTTCACAAGATGCCCGGTCCCATTGCCAGTGAAAATAGAGAACAATGCAGAGAACATAACCCTAACTTTTCAGGCTTTGTAGCTCCTTTTGAGGCCCCCAGGCTCTCCTGGACTTGTTAATTATGCAGCTTGACAACATCATATACACTTACACACTTATGCTTGTGCATTAGAATTAGTATTGTGCCTAGGAACACGTTCAACTATGCCAGGACTAAAGAAGAAGAGCATTCATTAATATTAAGATCACAGTTATCCAATAAAATGAAATGTGTAACAATATTAAGTAGTAATGAGCATCCAGACCCGTGCAACAGAGCATGCTGCACAGGGATCATTTAATCTGGACTTTCTTTGTTTCATTACTGTGGGAAGCTAAAATCTTATCGACATTTAAAATCAGTCTGCACTTTAGCATTTAAATGAAGCATAACAAACCAGACCTAAGGGGTCATATGTGCCAAGAACAGGCACAGGATGATCTTGGGGAAGTGCCGCCCGAGATGCATGAAAACTTTCTTTTTAGTAGCTCTGCAAACCATTTGTCTGCGTCAACATTCTGCTTTTATCAATGGATTCTGGTGGCCTTGAGAGGAGTGATGTTTTTATAAAATACTAGTTTTGGATGTTTTGTGCACTTTTATATAATTTTCTAAATTTGGTTTAAAAGAAAGCTCACGTTCTTGATAATTGATTGTTAAAAATCTGAAGTGTTTTTGTGTGTAGATCCACATGTAGGTCACAAAGTCACAGTCCCTGTTTTCTGCATGTCAGCTCTCAGGCTCATATCCTCCTACACCGCAGACACTGAGTCAGCCACCTTTGACACACAAACACAGATCCAGAGCAGAGACCAGTCTGTCCTGTTTGTTCATTATCAGAGGCAGAATATAAAAACGATCTCCATTGTTACTCAGATCACGCTCCAGCTCCATTATTAACTCCCCTCTTGTTTTTTTCTCTGTAGGGAGGAGGTGAACGATAAGCTCAGAGACATGCCCGATGGGACCTTTCTGGTTCGGGATGCTTCCACAAAGATGCAGGGGGACTACACGCTCACACTAAGGTAAAGTGTCCGAAGCTTCATTGTTAATGGAGACAAATGAGTAGTGCTGGGTGATGCAAAATTCACATTGCAATATTTCATCAGCTCAATGGGGCTACAAGGTACACAGTTTTTTAGGGATGCACGATATTGGATTTTTGTTGATTTTTTTTTAAATGCATTATTGCCAATACAGATATTACAGGTCAAGAACACAAGCTCTGGACTAGTTTGGACTTTCAGTGTTACAGCATACTATTGCACGAACAGATGAAAATCAAGAAAAACTTTTTTTTACTTCTTGCAAAAGTAAAACCTTTGATATTTAAATGTTCCTGTGCAGTGATGAGAAGGTGCAACAATTTTGAACGTTTGTATAACTTGCCAATATTCCAGCTGATATGTGCCTGATATGGGTGGACGATATATCAGCTGTAAATATCTGCAAAAATTTCAAAATTGGCAGGTACAATATGGAACTATTTTGGATGATATCGGCCGATACCGATGTCAAACTGATAATGTTGTGCATCCTTACAATTTATTTAAATTTTTTTTTTTGTTCAAAACATACATAACTGCTTTCCACAATACTAGAGTTACAAACTTTGAAACAATTTTTAATGAAATCAATTTATTACCTGTTAATGATAAGGTGATAGGTCTTTTTAACAAAAATCAACATTTCATTTGATGATCAAAGTTCTAGTTGGCCTGAATGTTGAAATAATCTTGGTTATTAGCATATGAATACCAGTGGTTTTAACTCTAGATAGACTTTTTACTTAGGAGTAGGCCTGACATCTCTTTCAAGAAGCATTTTATTCAACCAGTCACTCCAGATAAGACGTAAAAGACATATGAAACATTTTTTAAATCTAAATAAATCGTATAAATTATCCTGGTTTTCCCCAAAATTACCTAAATTTATTTTAAGAACTCGTTTAATTGCACAGCCCTATCCTTGAGTGTAGCGTGTCTGAAACCACAGGGGGGTTCATGTGTGCTGGAAGCAGCAGTAGATTACTCCTCCTGCTCCACTTTCACACAGCCATGCCTCCAGTTAGCTGCAGATTGAGGGGAATCATGTGCTGAAGAGCGTTCTGCCTACGCAGCATCCTGCTAAATTGGAGCAAGTCGCCCAGTGCCTTAGAAATAAAGTGCTTGGAGGGGAACAGAGCTCAGAGTAGAAGCAGTTAAAACGTGAATATTAAGAGGATCGTCTGTCAACATGGAGGTCTGAGTGTGGTGGGGATGTGTGCTGATGCTCTTCTTCTTTCTATGTGCAGGAAAGGGGGAAACAACAAGCTGATAAAAATCTACCACCGAGATGGGAAGTACGGCTTCTCCGACCCTCTGACGTTCAGCTCAGTGGTGGAGCTCATCAGCCACTACAGACACGAGTCCCTGGCTCAGTACAACACAAAGCTGGACGTCAAACTCATGTACCCCATCTCCCGCTTCCAGCAGGTCAGCAAACACTCGGACACAAAAACATTACAGACTTTTACATAGAGAAAGACACTGAATCATCCTCTAAGATGATATTTACAAATGTGATGTTGTAGTCCAAGAAGTCCAAGAACCATGTCTGAGAAGTGGTGTGGTTGTTGGAGAGGTGCTGGCTCACTTGAAACTATGCTGTCCAAACTGTGGACTGCAGGCCAACTGCAGCCCTTTGATCATTTTCAGTTGGCCCTCAGTGAACTCCAAACAGTAACTTTAATATAGCTTTTATGAAAAATGGATGCCCAAGCTCAGAAAATCAGTAAAAAGTTTCAGCTTCTCACATCTCAAAAGCAAACTTAGACAGATGTTTGACATTTTGGCTTAAAAAATAACTAACCAGACATAATCATTTTGATCATTTGAAGAAGTTAATTGTCCTTAAATTACAATTGATCATTCTAACTCTATTTTCACCCTCTACAAAACTTGTTTTGTTCCTCTCTGAATAAAAGAGGGCTTCTCTTGCCTATCTTTTTTATTTATTTAAGTTTGGTTTTCAGCTCATTTTCATGTCTGTGTTTTAGGTTTTTTTATTGAAGTGTATTCATCTCGATATTCTCCACACTTGTATTGTTCCAGGTTTTTCAGTGAGTTAAATCTAACTGTAGAAATGTGCCAGAATCAGGAGAAGATCCGGCTTAATGTACAAAAACACTTTCTAAATCAAGGTTGAACTCCCTCCTCAAATAAGTTGGCTCTATATGTGTAACCGTCCCCTTCACTAGTTTCCTCTTTGACCCTGGTCCTAGCAGCTCATGCTGAAATGTTTCCACTCCAAAGTGCAGCATCAGCAGGATCACTACTTGCTGAAATATTGCACACATATGCTGTGTCAAAGGCTTGGTGTTGCATTTATTCCCTCGCTCCACTCGTTTGCCAGGCGAGTCATTACTCCAAGCAAAGCAAAATATCCGAAGCGGGCACACCTTGCCCTGCACCCGGGGCATTGTGGGTGGTTTATTAACGAGCCTGTTCAGGAGTCACCCTCAGTAAGCAGAATCAGGGTTAGGGGAGCAAACATGCAAATGCACCCCTGCCTCTTCCCTTAATTACTCTTCTTTTTTCACACACATCAGCCTCTCCCTTATTGCTCATCCTGTCTTCACTGTCTTTGCAAAACACTCTAATGTTTCACTTTATCCACAGGATCAGCTTGTAAAGGAGGACAACATTGACGCTGTCGGGAAGAAGCTGCAGGAATACCACAATCAGTACCAGGAGAAGAGCAAAGAGTATGACAGACTGTACGAAGAATACACAAAGACGTCGCAGGTACCTAAACTGGTTAATCCTGCAGAAGTTTTGTGGCCTCAGTAAGATTAAAGACGTATTTCCCAGCCTATCCACCAACCCATCTTCTTGTATTTTGTTCCTCAGGAGATCCAGATGAAGCGGACAGCCATCGAAGCCTTCAACGAGACCATCAAGATCTTCGAGGAGCAGTGCCACACGCAAGAGCGCTACAGCAAGGACTACATCGAGCGGTTCCGGCGGGAAGGCAACGACAAAGAGATCGAGCGGATCATGATGAACTACGAGAAGCTCAAGTCTCGGCTCGGGGAGATCCACGACAGCAAGGTGCGGTTGGAGCAGGACCTGAAGACACAAGCCATGGACAACAGAGAGACGGACAAGAAGATGAACAGCCTGAAGCCTGACCTCATCCAACTCCGCAAGATCAGGGACCAGTATCTAGTGTGAGTACAGCTCTTCAGGGTGGGGACAGGTCTGAAAACAGAAATGATTTGTTAAGCAGAGACTGAAATATGTTAATGGACCATGCCCGTGCAAAAAAAAAAACAAATAAAAATTATAAAGCTGCATGCAGGAAAGTTCTCAGCACTGCAGACCCTGAGTCTGTTCAAGACTCTACTTGCTTTCTTATTTTATTGTGAATTTTTTTTGAAGCAAGACAGACTGGACAGGCTTTTTTGGGTTATTTTATAATAGTGTTGTATTGACATGCAAGATTTTGACTTACTGAGAGTATATTGCTTGTTAAGTTTAAATGAAATGCTGGTAAAATGCATCATTTTGGTCTACCATGGTTTGGAAAATTATACAAAATGATGATGAATAGTGATAACTTTTTGTCTCTGTACCTTTTCTTGCTTATATTACTCATACTGATATGAACTTTCGTATTTATAATTTAAACTAATAGAGCAAATTGAGCTGTTTTAACCGAAGTACTTTGTGTTATTCTTTGGTTAAAGCTTAAAGCAAAAGTTGGAACTAATGACCTTTTAACATTTCCTTTGAAGGAAATATAATCTCAGCAGCCCTACTTGCTTTGATTCTGGAGATGATTTTTGAATTCCAAATATATTTTAAATGTTGTCTAATGGCATTACGGTGACTGTCTTACATAACCTGTGCTTCATCCATCATTTCATTTAAGTTTGTGCTCTAAGAATTTACTTTTTCCTCTCAATATGTGACTGAAAATGTATAAGGCAGAGGGGAAAATTGGATGAACCTTCCTATCTTTTCTAATCGTCTGACCTCAGACCCTTCCGGGAAACCAGCAGACTCTCTGACTGTCACGCTGCTTGATGAGAAACTTGTGTTTCCTCTTACTGAAGCTCCAGCTGAAGATTAAATGCTTTATTTCTACAAACAGAACTGGCTCCTTTCTGACAATATGTGTCAGTTAATTTCATTTTTCCTCTGCCTCATGCACACTCACCGCGGCATAAACAATGTTTTGAATGAAAGGAGCCTTTTAAACTGATTCCTAGTAGTACTAATGGCTCTCTCCTTTATTCTCTTTCTCTGTAGCTGGCTCAATCACAAAGGAGTTCGTCAGAAACGAATTAACGACTGGCTGGGAATCAAGAATGAGAACACTGACGAGTGAGTTTCTTTACTTCTGAGGTTTTTTCCCTGTTTGTTCTGCCAAGGCTGCAACTCAAGATTAAAAAATCAGGCTAATACTTCGACTGCACACACATCTGTGCTCAAATAACAACGGCTAGTTTGATGTTGTCTTACTGAAAGGATTTTAAATATTTCAGATCTTGGTAATCCTCTGTTGTGTAACCATGTGTGTGTCTGTGGGTGCAGAGGCTACTTTGTGAGCGAGGAGGACGAGAACTTGCCTCACTGCGATGAGAAGAGCTGGTTTGTCGGTGACCTGAACAGGACGCAGGCGGAGGAGCTGCTCATTGGGAAGCCTGATGGAGCGTTTCTCATCAGAGAGAGCAGCAAAAAGGGCTGCTATGCCTGCTCTGTAGTGTGAGTATAAACAGAAAGACGTCGTTTACATAATGTGCAACTGAACTGTTAAATAAGAGTTTGGTATCAGTTAGCCCAAGCCTTTTTTTATAGGTTAGATAACAGCATAACACAATGGCTGTTACAGATATCTTAAGCCAGCAGCCTTTCTTTAATATCAGCTGTGGATGAGGAGTAAGCCAGCTGCTTTGCACATTACTGCTTTGAAATAACTGTTACTGTTAACTTAGCAAGCTTTGCCTGTCTTCCATTTTCCCGAGGTGTACTTCCTTCTGTTGTGGCGAAGAAAGCAAAGGATGATTGGTTGTGCTAGGAGCGCCATGTGCTTGGTTTAGCATTTCTCCACTCCGTGCTTCTTCACTCTTTTAAATTCAAACATAAATTTATGGTTTGAAAACCGATTTTATCTCTCGAGTTCAAAAAAATAATCAAGTATTGAGTATAAGGTGATTTTCTATTTGCAGCTTGGTGTCAAACCAAGAAAACAATGTTTAAAACACAGAGGGTTTCCACAGTTCTCTATTAGAAATACTGTGATGTGACGTTAATATGACAGAAGGCGCACTTTCCACATTACTACCCACCTCTATACTTCCAAATTTACCAAGTACCGTAGCAACATGAAAATCTCAACTGATGAAATGTTAGGGCTAATGTTGTACCAATGCTAACACTGCTAAGATGCAGCACAAACAGAGTTTCAAAATTACAAAGAGGCAAACATTTCAAGAGCACATGTTTGAAAAAGAGTGCTAAATTATAAATATCCAACAAAATATCCTCCTGTTTTAACTCACAGAAGTAATCCTCTAGATCCCGACCAGCATGACTTAGCATGTCTTCTGTGTTTGTCCCCAGTGTCGAAGGCGAGGTGAAGCACTGCGTCATCTACAGCACGCCGCGTGGCTTCGGCTTCGCAGAGCCCTACAACCTGTACAGCAGCCTGAAGGACCTGGTGCTCCACTACCACCAGACCTCCCTGGTGCAGCACAACGACTCGCTCAACGTGCGCCTCGCATACCCCGTCTACGCACAGATGCCCTCCGGACGCAGATGAACCCCACCCCCACTCGAACCACACCCCCACATAGACAACAGACCAACCCTTTTTTTTATGGGGAAGGGGAGAACAGGGGGCATGAAGGAAGGAGAGGAGGGAGGTTGGGGGGGGTGGGATCGGTTGATACAAAAACAACCCCAACACCAGACCCCGTAAAGATAAGATAAACACTTGCTGCAACACACACGTCAGCCACCTTGGAGTTATATATTTTTACAAGAACATTTTCGGAGGGCATTCTTTCTAAAGACTGCTTGATTTGCACAAGGAAGTTTTAAATGTTTGTGAATGTGAAAAAAAAAATGACTGAAGGAAGAAAGGAAAGAAACGGAGTAGGAGACGTCAGAGTTTCAGGTTGACCCCGCTGCTACCTAAACTCCAGCTCAGACTTTTTACCAGAAACTCAGAAAAAAACACACAAAAGACGACGAAGACGACATCACAACATTCCCAATTTAACCTCTTTTTCCCTGTTTGTTTTGATTTCGCACCTCAGATGTTCCATTTCCACCCTCTCTGGAGTCGTTTTCATGTTTCCTTTTGTTGACTTTGTTTGAGGAGATGATGTCTGTGCTGTCCCTCTCCGTACTAAAGCAAAAATAATGTAGCATAACGAGACAACGGACACTTTTCTCCTGAAGTGTTCCTCCATGTAGACTGCTGCTGAAGGGTTTAGGGGGAGGGAGGGGGGCACAAGCGACACTAAACAGTTTTGTAGTCTTGAAAGAAGGATGAAGGCTTGCTTTTATACTTTTAGTGTGGTGTAAATGGCAAAGTCGAGGATCAGAACCAAAGTTGGGGTGAAGAGAGAGAAAGAGAGGGAAGTGGGAGGGCCAAAAGTCAGCCAGTGTGTGTGTGAGTGTGCGAGCGCGAGTGTGTGTTTCCTAGTTTTATCCTTCTTTTTGTGAATGGAGGAGAGGAGTGAAGAAAAGCAACGAATTGTGTGTTTGAGACCACACATAAAACCGAGTTTTGGGCCATGTGCTTGTGCACCAAAAAGCCTTTTTTTTTTTTTTTTTTGGAGAAACCAAATGGTACGTAAACAGACACGGCCCTCTGTAAATACAGATGGTCAAGGTAGAAGCACTTAAACAAGTCCCATTTGTGACCTCAGCGCTCTGTGTGTCTCCTAACAGCAGTGAGAGGGAAAGTCCAAGTTAAAGCCAATAAGGAAGCCTTAAAAAAGACTAAAGTTAACATTTTAGGTCATCATATTGAAGAATTTCCTGTCTCAAGAAACTCTAAGTCAGATTGGTGATCTTGTCACGGGCAGAGTGGATCTTACTAGATCCAAACGCAGCAAAAATAGTTTCTCCAACAATTCTCATTACAGACAAACGGCTGCTCTTATGTTTCTGTCATGGCTCGCTCAGGGCCCCCCAAGTCAAAACTAATTACCATCCCATCTTATTTATTACATCCCTGTTAAGGATTCCATAAAAAAAGCATCAACAAAACCTCAAATATTTAATGATCCTCATCTTCTCTATGCTCAGGGCTCACCATCTTAATAATTCAGTCTGACGTTACTGGTCTTAATAACAGTCTTACTTAAATGGCAACCAAAAAATTCCTCGGCCTGCAGTCATTAAATTACAAAAAATAAATACTAAGATGGTCTTAGTCTTGCTACACTGTATGTTGGAAATAATAGTTCATCAGTAATTCAGTCGAAAAAGGCATAGTAAAAGTTTCTTGTGATTTTGATGGGGATTTCAAGTCATTCAACAAACTAAAAAAGCAATTTAAAAAACAAAAATGCTGTTTAGTTTGTATCTCTTTAGTGATTCTAACTTGTATACAAGAGCCCCTGGCATTAAGTGGCTGCCTCGTATCACATATCCTTCCCCCAGAATAACAAATAATTTGACGTGAAATGATCAAGTTACACACAGTAAACAGCTCCAGCATTTTTCCTACTGCAACCAGTTATAACTATTGTTTGACCAAACGAAAAGTTGATTTACTGACAAGAATTATCAACCTGTAACTTAATTAATACATAACAGGATCTTTTTCGGAGGTCCTTCCCTTTGCGATCTCTTTATGCCAATATTTCCTATAGGTACCGATCATTATTCACTCTGATTTAAACTGATGTCAGTGTCTTTCAAGCAAGGCTAGTTCATGGAAACGTCCATCCAAAAACTGCGTGAAACGTTACTTAAACAACATGCAGGGTGCTGAGATCACAACTATAGCTACTCTTAAACCCAACGAGAAAAGGTCCTGAACGGTCAGTTTCACCAAAATGATCCTGAGAAAGAAGGAAAGAAGTCTGACCACTGAACCTGAAACCCATTTTATGTGTGGTTTTTAAAAAGAAGACTGAGGAATACGTGAGTGATGTAATGACTGTGTGCTTGTTGTTAAACTGGGACTGTTTGTGTTTTATTTTAATTTTTAATTTTTTTGTAACAAACCTTCAGAAATAATAAGCTTTGATAAAAAAAATGTTTTTATGTGTAACACAGAGCAGGTAGACGAAGGCGACGTCCCGAGCTGAAGACACAGGCTTTAGAAGAAAAAAAAAACTGAAAACTTGAAAGAACGTGCAATCTTAGCGTTGTGTAGTTCAGCAGTCACGCAGAGAGAGAGAGAGAGAGAGAGAGTGAAGCACTAAAGGTCCAAGAGATAATCAAAGTGCACAGTGAAGCTTTTGGAGTGACATTTGTTTGTTTGTCTGATTGTTTAGTCTCTTCTTTTATTTGTTCTTTTATTTTTTTACTCAGAACGTCTTGCCGGTGCTTGACTTTATAACCAGTGGAAGAAACATCACACAATAAAAACTATGTTGAAAACTTACATGACAAAACAACCAAGTTGTATTCTATTCTTCCTGGAAATTTGAACTTTTGTGTTGCTGATTGGCTGTTGTTAACGAGGATGCTGCCTCATCATTGGCTGCCATTGAAGGGAAATCTGACAACATGTGCGCTACATGCAAGTTTTCCATGGATGTATTACAAGAGGGGAATATTAATTCATTCTAAAAGCCCTGCCTAAAACAAAGTGGTTTCTGTTGTGCAGGAAACAAGACAAACACAACAAACCCTAATTCTTCACAGCAAGAATGTGAAACTGAAGTTTGTGGGTCTTGAAGACAACAATGTTTTAGAGCCACACTTAAAGTAGAGAAAGGATCTGCCTAATTTAAAAAAGAAATGAGACCTCTAAGAATGCAGTCTTGATTTTTTTTGAGAACCCATGCTCATTCTTTAAGAGTTTAAAGAGACTCAGTTTACAAGAAAAGAATCTTACAGTTTTTACTCTAAAGAATGTTAAAAGTTCTTGATGCAAAAACAGCATCCCCTTTTTTTACATCAGTGTCTCGAATCTTCTGAAAAGCCCCAATTAATGAAAATGTTGCCTCGAAGTCTGGATGTTATGATGTGATTGTTCTTGACTTGCATCCTCATTTTCCAAAACACCAAGAAAACAGGAAATGATCAGGCCCTCAATTGAAGCGTGATTCAAGGCAAATGCTCTCACCTACCACATATTTTCTTGAATTTATGCCCTTAAAAATTGAAGGATAATTTCTGTTTTTTAATCTTTTAGAGTGGTGTTAGTATGCTTTAATATTAGATTGGCTTTTTAACATGGCAGATTTCTATTTATGTTTTATCTTAAACCTCCAGTCCACAAAAGAATGTTGTCTTGAAATCCACGACAGAGTTTCACATCTTCTTCCTCTCAAACTAAAGCTAGACCAGGCTTATTGGCCTATTTTTTATTTACCTCAGATGCTCCAGTTTTCACCTGATTGGATATCTCTATTGACAAATCTATTTTGCAACTTTGACAAACTTAAGATCAGATAGAAAGCCCCATTTTGGTGCAACCCAAAGCCTCAGAGCTGGTTACAATTTCCAATTGTGCACTTTGGATATTGCAGACAGAAATGTTGTTGACATAAGGCAAAAACCACAAAAATATCTTTTAAATTTCCAACTAAGGTATCCCAAACTGCAAAAAAATGCAGCTAAATGTGCTTTAGAATCAACTCTTTATCCAGGGAAGCTAACGTTGCCATTTTCTGCAGAGTCAAAGAAAAAATCTGTCATGGTTTTACTGCTGAGTCTGAAAGCTCAATTGTTGAAATACCAGTGTGTTACTTTACACTTTAAAATGTACCAGTGGTACCAGGAGATTGATCGGAGTAATTGGTGCCATTTTGGGGTTTTGATGTCTTTAGTCTGTCCTAATAATACATCCATGGTTATTTTCAGGGGAGGGGGCTGTTGTTCCCAGTTGCTGCCTGTCTAATCTGCAGCTACAAGTAAAGGTCAGCAGAGCTGCAAAGAAGAGGGGGAGATCTGCTGACCTCGCTCGATGGCAAACAAAAGCAGCTGTTCTTGATTTACTGCGACCCCTCACCCCTAAAAGCGACATCGTCTTGCCTTTAGCCGCACCAAACGTCTTTAAAAAAGACGGGACGACGCTGGTTACAAAGTCAGACAAAGCACCTCCCCCCACTCCTGTTGTCAGCAGAGTTTGTACGCGGTGTGATAAGCCAACCTCAGAGTGTAAGAGCCTCAAACACACACTAACACACATCAACACACATTCACACACGAGAGCGTTTGGAGAAGTGTTTCAGGTCGTAGGACGAGGGCCATTGTTTGCGCCAGAGGAATCATTGTGAGTGAATGATACAACGTTGGTTGTACCCACCACTTGTTTATCTACACCCCCGTCTCAATGTCCTCCTCGACACCCTTCAGTGTAAAAACCCTCGATGGTTTCACCCTTATCGTCCCCCACACGCCCCCGCCTTTGTTAATGTCCACTTTAATATGGTAGATGAGAGAAGGAGGGCGAGGCTGATGGAGCTGAAAGCCATTGTTGGGGAGCAGTCTCCTTTTTCAAGAATTCTTAAGACTGAGTTGGCTCCTTAAGTCAGAGGTTAAAATCGAGTTTGGCCTGTTTTCATATTTTTCTATCATCATGGTAGCATCTTAATTGTGTAAATCTATATTTTCCCACAACAACTATAGCAAAATGATTTGGTCATTCTTTCATTAGGACACAGCGATGTGCAAAAGTCCCTGGAATAATCGTCTTAATCCGTCATATTTACTGTCTTGATGCTAACACATGATGGAAATGTCTGATCACAAGCTAAAAGATTTTGTAATTGGGCTATTTTTAACTAAGTGTACATGATAATGTACAATTAACAATTCAATAAATTATTTATGTAAAGTTAAAGAAAGAGAAAAGATTTTTACACATTGAGATGCTGATGAAGTTTTCTGAGCATCCCTGTAGTGTAACATTATAGCTTATAAAGATAAAATAAAACGGCCTATAAACTTAACATGTTAGATACTGATCAATTATTGAATAATCTGAAACCATGACCCATCCCTTGTTGATTATGATACAATTAAAAAAGAGGGAAAGTAAAATTAAGAGCGTTCTTTGACGTCAGTGTTAACATTTTTGAAATGGCAGAACAGCACAGAAATTGAAGCATCTGAGAACTTTGTGCATTAACAGCATAAAAATTCTGAATTTTTTTGGATAATTTAACAAAGTTACGGAGAATATATGTCAAGATCATTCTTTTGAATCCAAACAATTTAATTTGCACGTCTGCGTAGCCCTTAAAACAAGTAAGAAAATCCAGCATAGCTGTAAAAAATTATTTTCATGTGCTATGCATTTCACCAAGACCAGAAGAAAATATTTGTCCTTGCAGGCACAGGCCAGACTGGATTTACCTCAGACTCTCCAGGCCCAGGTGTCCTTTTCTACCATGCCAGCTTAGATGACAACCACAGAGGAAGAAACACAAGAGACTATCGATGCAGGTGGACGTAACGTTTACAGCACAAAGGATGAGGAAATATTTCTGGTGACTTTTACAACAGTGTCTACAAGCATTTATGTTTTTTGGGTCAACTAGTCAAAAAAGTCTAGGATTTATGTTTCTGCAGCTTACTTTTGTGGTCTATGGCTTTAAATTTAGTTAATCTGCAGAGGTGCCGTTTGAAGCCATCAGCCTGTAAAGTTGCTTTAAATCCGCATTTTTCAAATATCTGTTACGTCCACCTGTGATGAGTCTTTGATTCTTTCTCATAGACTAACAGGACAGCAAGGCGGGGTTTGTTGATATAATATTGAATGTAAAAGAAAAAAAAATAGAAAAGAAAAAAAGAATCAGTCCGGGTCTAAAACGGTTATTTGTCCTTGTTTGAGCACCGCTGTCATGTTCGTCAAAAACACGATAATCCCAACTCTCAAGGTGCTATCGGATATACAGGCCCGTTTGGATTAAACGTCTTCTTCGTGACGTTTCCGGTCATTAACCCTCAGGTGTTTCTAGTTTACCGTTCAAACTACCACACAACAAAGCCAGCGATTTGAAAAAAAAAAAAAAAAGAAAGAAATCAGGGTTTTTTCTGCATTAATCACTCAGCCAACTAAGCTACATCCCCACAACTTTTCACTATTCTTATGTCCTCACTTCACGAGGCATGTCCCTCATTGCTTCCTGTAGCTTCATCGCCAAAAAAAGGATGTCATAGTCTTTCCTTTCCCTCCATCACACCACACTCCGATGGTTTTATTCTGTTTTTTTTTTTTACCAGCTTCTTTCGTTTTTTGAACAGGGAACTCCAAAAATCCCGAAGTCTATTACTTGAACTATATTGCATTGCTCACTGTTGAATGTCTTTATATGAAAATAAACATTTATTAAAGGAAAAAAAAAACAAAATTGAAGAGTTCCCTTTTGTTTTATGGTGAGCAGAGCCGAGGTTTTTAAGAGTTTTATGACAGATGTACAGTATTCGTTACAGGCATACTACGTAGAGCTAATCTAGGAGGGAAGGAGGCGCTTTTTGAAACTTTTCTCAGCGATATGTTTGGATCTTTTCCTTCACAGAGGGCTTGTCTGAAATTGCACACATTATCAGCTACAAGAGACTTGTGTTAATATTTACCTGAATCACATTTTCACGGAGATGTCGTTATCTATCATATATATAAAGCTAAATATATTACAGTTTGAAGGGTTGTTTCCGTAGTCGCTGTTCTTTGACTGTTTTTCGTTCCCCTCCCCTTAAAACATTTAGACCAAAGATTTCAGTTCTTGTTAATCCTTCGGTTGTTGGAAAGGGATGTTTCAGTGATGTTTTTATCTCCATTGCCTTGATATTTTCACAACTCAGAAGATAAAACCATGTTGTGTGAATGAGTGTCCCGTACAGATAGCTAGGACTGTTGTTTGATCTGTTTGTGTTTTTTCAAAAAAAGGTTAAACAGGTACTTTTTGTGGCATGTCAGGAAGGATCCGTCTTTGAAATCCTTGTTCAATGATGTCGGAATGATAAAAATCAATCAGATTTAACTATATCTGCACTCTTCAGTTTATGTGTTGTTGATATAAACTGTGTTCTGTTTAGGATTTTAAGAAAAAAAGACTACCAAAAGTCCCAGTCACAGCTTTCTCACTCATGCTACTTCATATATTTGCACATAATGACCGTAGCTGGAGTTTAGTCCTGTTTGCAAGTTTAAAATTTGCCATCTTGTGTTGAAATTGTCCTGCAGAAACCTCAGTTTAGTTTCACTGAAACTAAATGCAAATGAGAGCATGACGTAGTTTTTGTCTTTTGTCCCGGCATAAAAGCAGGAGTCACAAACGCGTGAGGATTTGAACAAAAAAGAACATTTTGTGTGCAGGTTTAGGATCTGGATTTTTGGACCAGTTTGCATTCTATACATTTTCTATAGTATTTAAATTGGACATTAATTTTACCAGAATTAAATCGCACCCCCCACCCCCCCACCCCCTTTCACTTCCAGTTCATGTTGCAAAAATGGTGCAATATGTATGGAATGCCAACGGGGACAAAAATGCATTCATCTTACATGCCTGTTACTCAGTAAAATTAACAGAATTAGATGGGTTGATCTTGTTAATTAAAATCTAAATATTATAAATAATTTGGATTAATTTGAAGATGCAAAGTGGGGGATATTTACTAATGGTAGCATACTGTACTAAGTGTATAGCAGTTTGACATGTGGCTAAAATTAAGCCTTGCCAATGGACACAAGTCAGCTCCAGTGAAGTCAATACTTGTCTTTAGTTCTGACTTCCCCTGCTTGACTTTTTAAAGCTTAAGAAAGTGCCTACAATTTGCCTTGCAGCTTCATGCAAAACTGACTTTATTACTTTTTGTCTATTACATATAATATTTAATGCACCCTGTCATGATTTGATTCAATTTTAGATGTTTTAAAGAACTTCATGTATGAGGAAGCAACACTTCCCACCTTAAACCCACAAAGTACAGAAGCTGCATGATGTATGGAAGGCCAACAGTGTCAAAATTGCATTTTTATTGTTTTTTAAATATTTGTGTTTTGTGTTCGTACAAGCATATGTGAGGTTTCAGCGGGACAATTTCTCCCCATGTCTCATAATGACAAAACATGCAATATTCCCTTTTCTGTCAGCAAGGGGTTCGTGATGGAGGGGCGCATGTTTTCCCTCAGGTTCATTGACCCCCACAGAGTGCAGGTGTTTCTGAATGGGCGTGGTTTTAGTTCATAGTAGTATTAAGAACAGATGGAAAGACAAGCAGTTATAGAAGGTTACTGGGACAAACCAAAATCTCTGTTTACTTTTTCAGACTGTTTAGTTGGGTTTAACTCAACACTTACATAAATTACTCCGGGATACAGGCTTAGGTTCACCTCTCAGAAAATAATGGTACATTTACGGTGCATCTGCACCAAGTGGTCAACAACAACTCGAACAATAAGCCTACTGTTACTGAGTATTTCTACTCACCACCACCCCAGGACTGTTATTAAGCAACTGTCTGTTGTTCCTCTACTACTATTGTTACTACAAGTACTACTACTCGCCCTCAAGCAGTTCTGCAAAGTTTTATTTGCAGCGAGGTTTGAATATGTTTGTGATTCTCACAGAGGAGTCGTGTTGTGTTCTTACCACTGCTTTTCTGATCACAGTACCCAGCACAGCTTTGAGGAGTAACAGCTTCTTATATATATATAAATATATATATATATGAAAATAAAGAACTTTTAAGAAAAACAAACTTCAAAACAAACAAAAAAAGATTTTAAAAAGTGTATATGACACCCACCTGTACTGTCCCCCTCCTTACCCACCTTTTGCCCTCTTTTTTGACATACGTACAGATCCAGCATGCATATTTGGTACTCTTGACTGTTGTTTTTTGTGTATAAAAGAAAAATGGTTAAAAAAGGTGTCTTTGAAAAACAACTGTTATTTGTCTGTTCATGGTGTATTCAGATCTGAATTTAATAGAGCAAATTTAACATCACAGCTTACAGCTGAAACAAGTTCCAGTCCTTTTGTGTCAGTTGTATAATGCTAAAATGGCATAACGCTGAGGAAGGGTACCATTACTTTACAAAACTTTATCCCTATTGTTAGTATATTTTCAAAATGCATTTGGCCTTGGAATGTTTTTATCCTTGTCATTTGAAGCTTTTCTTTTAGAGTCACATATTTTGTATTGGTGCACTTATAGAACAGTTTTTAAAGATAATTTGCTTAAAACATACAGGATGTTACTCATGGCTCAGTAAGATTTGTGTCCAAACAAGGGCTTTAGTAGTTCAGAACATGATAACTTGAGTGTCCTTTTAGCTCTAAATTTACACATCTTTTTGGAATTTATCTTTGAATTTAGCAAACCCACAATAAAACACAAGCTGCATCTGATCAAACAGTCCTTCAAATTAAAGCTTATTAAGCATTTTTGATTTGAATGGCTTTTGAAATATGCAACAATCTAGCTTTGGTTAATGCAGCCTAATGGCCCTAAAATGTTAAGATGAAGTCATTGAAGCAAAAAAAAATCATTATGTTTATTGCATAGCTAGCATTTACATTCACTCCTTTAGCAAATGTAATGTATCTTCAATCGAATCTACCTCTTTAAAGAAATCCGAAATCAAAACTGGACCAACAGGAAATACAGGAAATCTGAAATAAGCTGCCATACTGGTAATTTGGTTAAAAAAAGAGGAACAAACTTTAAAATTTGATAAAATGGTCTCCTCTGACCACATCAGTTAGATCTAAATAGCTGAAATTCAAAAGGTCACTGAAAGTATTTGCAGATAACATCCAAGCTGTTCGACATCCAGTGAACAATAAGCAAAGACTTGACCATCAGTCTGCGTGGTGACATTTTCAAACGGTAACCATCCTCTTCCTCAGCGTTACCCTCTGCTGCCAGCTTCTCTCAGTATTCTCTCTTTGAAATGGTTTTGGCCCATCACGGTTCACTTTACTTTCTCGTATTGGTTGCAATAGTTTGTTGGTTGTAGATTCTCCATTTGTTAATGAGCTGAACTCATGTACGTTGATCAGTGGAGCTCCACCATATTCAGTTCTCTTGCAAAATAAAGAGAATATTTTGTTGAAATACAATCAGACCTGTATCCATCTCGTTTTTTCTGCATGCACCTGATGGCAATGTTGTGATTATTTTATTTATGATGGTACTTTTTACAGCTAATAATCCAACGCTGATCCAAGCAGCACCTGAACTGGTCCAGATTCTTCTCATATCTTCTCCAAAAGGCTTCCTCAGTTGAGGAGGGAGAGCAAGAAATATCAAGTCCAATTGCCACTTTGGTCAGTGTTGGATAGCCATAACTGAGAACCTGCACAGACATTTTGCAGCTGATCCTAAATCATATATTTATCATCAATCAGGATTTTTTATTATTGATTTCTGACACAGAACAACACAACAGCTCTTTACAGCAAGAGCTGACCCATATGCTTGCGTGTGTATGTATATATGTATATGAATGTGTGTGTGGGTATGTAAGTACATATTTATGTGTTTGTGTATTTATGTTTAGGTGTGCATGTGTGTGTATGTATCCATATGTGTTCATATTCTTACATTTATACAAACACACACACATACATTTATAAATACATATAAACATAATAGAAAACATTATTCCACATACAAACATACATGGGAGCGGCACGGTGACAAAGCAGGTAGTGCACAGGCCTCACAGCAAGAAAGTACCCGGTTCAATTCCTGGGTCGGACAGGGGCCTTTCTGTGCGAAGTTTGCATGTTCTTCCCGTACATGCATGGGTTCTCTCTGGGCTCTCCGGCTTCCTCCCACAGACCAAAAACATGCTCATTAGGTTAATTAGTAACTCAAAATTGCCTTTAGGTATGAGTGTGAGTGTGAGTGTGTCTGTCTCTCTATGTGGCCCTGCGATTGACTGGCGACCGGTTCAGGGTGTACCCCGCCCCTCGCCCAATGACAGCTGGGATAGGCTCCCACCCCCCACGCGACCCCAAAAGGGTTATGCAGTATCGAAAATGAAAGAATAAGTGAATGAAACATAAATACATTCCTGCAGATGTTCATAAATACATTACATTACATGCCTTTGACTATAGTGACATTCTTGTATCCATATATTTATACATGTTTTTAAATATACATTTCTCCATTGAAGAATTACGAGAGGAAATACGAAAAATGTGCATGCCTCCTGTATTATGATTTAACTGCACAGGGGATGTGCAGTAAGACGCATGCCGCTGATAGCTGTGACTCAATAACATGATCACACAAGTAAAATGCATCCAGTGAGAAATTGTGCTCAGACTGTGACGAGTACTTCAGATTTTAGAATACTCAGTGTGTCTTTATGGGTCCTCAAACTTGACCATATTCTTTACCTGAACAATACTTCTGCACCTGTTGTATCAAAGATAAATGTAGAAAAGACTGCCCCGAACACCTGCTAAGAAAACACTGAAAGTGAAATTCTTTTGAAACAAGTTGAATCAAAAGCAGTCCATTGTGTTTAGTGTGTGTCTGTGTGTTTGAGTGTGTGTTTTTGTGAGGCTGTTTGGTGAAATCAATAGTGTGTGAGCTTGAGTGATTTGTCTATAAATGATTCCTGCCCGCCGCATTAATCCACGCCGTGCGGCCTTGAGAGTGCCAGCCTCACTTGTTATAGACTATTTCTCCCAGCAAGAGCCCACATCATTATTCGGCTCCCTAAAAAGCTTAACTTTGACGCCTCATTTTTTTAATATGGAGGCCATGGCCCCTCTGTGGACCCACAACACACAAACCTTGAAACACGGGGCAGAAAATCCCACTGGAGCCAACTCTTAAAAGCTCAAACTTGTATCTGATCTCTTCTCCTGTTTCTCTCTCTCTCTCTCTCTCCTGCACTTTGAATTACAAATTCTGTTCAATTAATTTTACATTTTTGCTCCATTTGCCTTTTTTGGGCTTGTTAATTAAAAGCGGGTATTGAGCTTCAGAGCGGTTGTAATTAGATCTCCGCGAGACATTAAACAGAGCAGCAGGGCATGAATAAGTGAGCTTTAAATGTTCAGTTTCTTTGTCTCGCTGACAGACACGTCTGACATGTGCCAATCAAATCACAGGGGCACATGCACCGGCACACATGCATTAATCATCAAATCACTTATGTTTTACACTTATGCACACAAAGACATATCATATGCAAATACAGTCTCACAAATGATCGAGACCTTCTGAAATGTCAATTTGTCTTTGCTAACTCATACATATACAACAGCACATATATTTAGGGTCCATATCACAGACTAATTTGGAAGAAAACAACAATAATATCCAGGTAGCAGACACAATTCAGACAACTGTGATGTACCAGATTTTGAGTGAATTCATACATAACAGGTTTTGTCACTGTCAACAAACTAACAAACTCAAAGCCCAGAAATGTAAGAAGCTACAAAGAATGCAATAATATCATAGACTTAATGACATTAATCCATCTTGAGGCTCCTCCTACCAAATATGAAAACACATACAGATACAGACAAGTTGCAAAATTATGTCTAAAATAGAGGTGCTACAAAAGCACAAATCTCTGCCAAGGCAAGTCCAAAATTGTCCCATTGAGAAATTTTTCGGGTATTAGTTATAATGCAGAAATTGACATATTGTGAACTATTAAAAAAAAACTTTAAAAAGTGCCTGGGTCACTTTTGGATTGGTATCACCACCAAATTCTGATCAGTTTTTTCTTGTGCCATGGTCAACCAACCAACGAACTGTAAACAAAATCCATTTTCATCCCCGAAAAAAAAAAAAAAAAAGATACTAAAAAGTGACATTATTGGACCTTTACAAGCAGAAGAACATGCTGGTGCAGAAGGTTTAGTCATATTTGCCTTAAAAACGGACTTCTGAGCATTTTTGTCTGGGGTCAGATTTCAAAATTGACATGTTTACATATAACGTTTCTGCCACTTTGGACCCCGAAAAGAAATATACTTAAAAGTGAGCTTTTGGAACCTTTTCATTCAGAAGAACATGCTGGTGCAGATAGTTTGGTCATAATTGCCATAAAAATGGACATATGAGAATATTTCTCAGGGGACAAAATTCAATATCAACATGCTAACATATTACTTTTTTGACAAATCATACCTCAAAAAAATGGAGGAGAACATGCAGGTACAGGTCATATTTCAATCAGAAAATGATTTACAAGCATTATTTTTTACTCAGGCCATTCTTTAAAAAAAAAAACAAAAAAAAACAACAACATGTTAACATTTGATGTCTTTGCCGTTATGGATGTAAAAAAAAAAACAGCTAACAAATGCCAGACCCTGTTGTTAGCCGTTAGCTCAAACTATGAGTACCTCAGTTTTTAGAAGATCGTCTTACCCAACATTAAATTATACCACAGATATGTGTCATTTGCCACTTATGTGTGACATGAATCCAGTCAAATACAATATCCACTAAGTTCTCCTGATAAACTTCTGAGGAGGGCATGTTTCATACTGTAGGGTAACCATGACTCTGGCCCAGCGCTGTTCATGCAGCATTTCGCATCTCTCCTAGTTTCCGAGAAGCAATCCCTGGTGAGGAGAAGCGCAAAAACATGAGTTCTTGTAGGAAAGCGATGTTCTTTTGCTCCCCTTCTAAAGGAGAAATCAAGTTTATTTCTGATAAAACTGCAGAGTTTGCTGCATCCAAGGAGATCCCTTTACATGACACCGTTGTTTTCAAACATGCAGTCACTTCCTGTTGTCTTCACATTTGCAGCTCCTGCCTCTGTTCCCTGATTGAGCCTTTAAAGTTGGAGAGGTTTTACACATTAGGCCTTTTATTCTTGAGGTTTTGGGGGTTGGAGGGCAACCTTTGATCTTCCACAAATAATCTAATGGATTTTAATAAAAATATCTCAATTTGAGGGCTTTTGTCAGTAATTTTTATGTGAGATTAAAAAAATAGGTTAATTCGATTAACTACTTACAGATTATAATAATTTTATCATTCGCTTTTTAATCTCCTGACAGAATTAACATTTGTATAGACATCTCCTAGTTTCCTACAAAGTACTTTCATGAATGTGGGTCATTTCTGACTCATGTGAGTCAACATGTGAAAATACAAAAGATGTGATTGTTCATAGAGTAAGAAAGGAAAATAAAAATGATGATTTGTACACAACATTAACAAGTAATGTCATGCATACTCTGTAATAGTTACTGATAAGATAAACATTTTTCCAATATATATCATAAAAACACTCAGACAAATGTAATAACAGAAAATATTATGCATCATTTTTGCACATTTGGGAGGTAATGATAAAAAACACAAAAATTAAGGAAGGGGAAAAATATAATATGGATAGAAGACAGCAAAAACGAGTTAAGTGAGGAATACCTTCAAGACTGAATGATGACATTAATTCATTGCAAAGATAAAGACAATAAAAACTCAGCCGGGTCAATTTTGACCCATGTCGGCATCAAAGGGTTAAGAAGTTTTGAGTCATCATTAACAATGTGGTTAACTGACATATCATACAGTGTCTCAATCCTTAATAAAAATCAGAATAAGTAGTTCTGTAAGTTTGATCTAACCTATGAGTAGTTTGACCATTTCAATTCCCATTATTTCTTTGGTTTGTACATTTCAAATGTAATGTATTGCTTCATCAGCTCGCATTAATCAAGAGGACAAAAATGCCTTTGAACGCGTAGACAGTCATACTTCTCCTGAACTAACCCTGACCCGGGCCACTGACCCAAAACTCCTCTTTATCAATCGAGGACACAGCTTTTGTGCCCAGTTGGACAAGCCGTCTCCAATTAACTTTTCTTCAGTTTGACGTGTGTTCCCAAAAGCACATAAAGAAAACTCAGTCACTGGAACATCAACAAACCTAAATACACACACACACCAAAACAATGATGGACAAAGCTGAATGAAACTTTTGATTTTTCTTTTAACAACGTTCTAAATCCAACATATTGGTGAGTTAGGGCCACATTTTGCTACAGAGTTACTTATAATTTAAATACAGTCATGACATTTAAACACTGGAACTGGAATCTGTTACTTTATTTTCTAAAGCATGTGTTTAACACACTGGTGAGGCCATATAATCAATACCTGTTCAAATACTGACAGCACTCCTAATATTTAAAATCTCAATATAAATCTAGCTCCCGCATATATATTCAGATGTAAAAGGTAAACGGGCTTGAGCTTTCATGCCACTTTTAAAATGGACTTGAGCTTATAAAGCACTTTTCTAGTCTCTGACTACTCAAGCAGCTTACACTACAGGTCACATCTATCCATTCCCACTCTTTCACAATCACATTCACTCACTGATGGTTGGAGTTTCTACGTCAGTTGTCCATCAATGTAATGTGACAAATTAATGCCCTTTCACACCCATTTTCAAGCCACTGATGCAGCGTTGGGAGCAACTTGGTGTTTAGTGTGTTGCCCACAGACATATCTCCATGTGAGATCCAGAGCTGGGAATAAACCTGCAACCTTCCTTACTGACCAAGTGCACTGTCAGACTGTGCCACCGATGCCCCAAGTTCAAGTCTCTCTAATGCTGCGTTCACACCGGACGCTACTTGTACTACCTCGGCGATCACTCTCCATTCAAAGTCAATGTACAGCTGCGATTGGGCGGGGCTAACCCTCCCGCGATGCGACAGCCGTGTACAAGACAATCACTTCACTCGTCGCGCGATGTCAAAGATAAAAAAAGTTGATCTATTCAGGCGATGTCGTGTGGCTGTGCGGCAACAGCCAATCAGAGGTGTGTGTAAGTGTGTCGGTACCCGAGACAGACAGTTATTCATCCGGACTACAGGGCGGATGACTTCCGTCTAGGCGGAACTAATGTCAGTGAGGACATTAGTTCCGAAATACTGACAGCACTCCTAATATTTAACTCACAGATGCTGCTGCTGCAGGGCATCAGCTGCAGTGTTTTGTTGTTGATAAGTGAATGAAAAGGATAAAGCTGGAATAATGTCCACTTATACATCCTATTATATGATACATGAAATGATCGCGGTGAAACTCGACAATTAATGGACGTCACCGGCGGCGGCACGGCAGCGCGTTACCAAACTGAGGTATTTATGTGTTGCCCACGCGATGCTATGTCGATCCAGTGGGCAATAAACCTGCGACTTTGGTAACTGGGCACAATCGCGGTGTGAACGCAGCATAAAGTTGACTTTTCACCATAGGTCACCCATTCACTTTGGCATTCGTGCACCGAGGGTTGAGTCTTCTATGTAAGTTGTCCATCAGCATTTGCCAGCATTTCCTTGCCGTTTCATAACCATTTACATGCCATCTTTTTTGCCATTTTAGTACCCCAAAAATATGCTTAAAGTTATTTTTTGCACCTGTTCAGGCTGGAAAACCTGCTGGTGTAGAAGGTTTGGTCATATTTCACCTGGAAAAGGGAAAGTGTTTTTCCTTCAGGTTAGATCATTTGGAAAAATGAAATGCTAACATATGACTTTTTTGCCAAAGGTATCCTTGAAAAAAGATATGCTAAAAAATACCAGCATATGCTTGCATATCTTGCCCTTTCATACTCGTTTACAGTAGCAGGAAAAAGTATGTGAACCCTTTGGGATAGCCTCGATTTCTGCTTAAATTGGTCATAAAATATGTTCTGATCATTATCTAAGTCACATCAGTAGACAAACACAGTCTGCTTAAGCTAATGCCGCACAAAAAATAGAAGTTTTCATGTTTTTATTGAATACAACATGTAAACATTCACAGTGCAGGGTGGAAAAAGTATGTGAACCTTTGGATTTAATAACTGGTTGACCCTCGTTTGGCAGCAATAACCTCAACCAAATATTTTCTGTTGTTGTAGATCAGAACTGCACAACGGTCAGGTGGAGTTTTGGACCATTCTTCTGTACGAAACTGTTTCAGTTCAGCAATATTCCTGGGATGTCTGGTGTGAATCGCTCTTTTGAGGTCATGCCACAGCATCTCAATCGGGTTGAGGTCAGAACTCTGACTGGGCCACTCCAGAAGCCATATTTTCTTCTGGTGAAGCCATTCCATTGTTAATTTACTTCTGTGCTTTGAGTCGTTGTCCTGTTGCATCGCCCATCCTCTGTTGAGCTTCAGTTGACAGACAGATGGTCTTAAGTTTTTACGCAAAATGTCTTGATAAACTTGGGAATTCATTTTTCTGTTGATGACAGCAATCCGCCCAGGCCCTGAGGCAGCAAAGCAGCCCCAAACCATAATGCTCCTTTCACCATACTTCACAGTTGGGATGAGGTTTTGATGTTGGTGTGCTGTGCCTTTTTTTCTCCACACATAGCGCTGTGTGTTCCTAACAAACAACTCCATTTTGGTTTCATCTGTCCACAGATTATTTTGCCTAGGGGTTCACATACTTTTTCCACCCTGCACTGTGACTGTTTACATATTGTGTTGAATAAAAACATGAAAACTTATGTATTTTTTTGTGCTGTATTAGTTTAAGCAGACTATGTTTGTGTAGTGATGTGACTTAGGTAATGATCAGAACATATTTTATGACCAATTTAAGCAGAAATCCAAGTAATCCCAAAGGGTTCACATACTTTTTCCTGCAACTGTACATGGCGTCTTGTCTTGCTCAAGGGTGCGTCAACAGCATACCAGACTAAGCCACCGGTGTGAGTGTTTTTGCTGGTTTCTGGATTACACTGGAGCACATTGAGAGAGTCATGTGGGACTAACAGAGGCACGGCATCTCTAAACAATTTGAATTTGTCAAAAAATACCATTATTAACTGTGGAGCAGGTTTGCTGTTGTGCAACCTGCTTGTGGAACAAGTTAAGTGAGTGTGTTTTTATTTCATGAGTTCATGAATGTGAGTCAGTCTTTCTCATACCAACTCTCAGTGTCAGGAACATCCTACAACACTATCTATAGACCTGGACAAGCTTTTGGATGGTTTAAGATGCAGTGTTTTTTTCCATCCTCAATTAAGACCTTCAGCTTTGAACCAATAAACTCCTCATTTTTAGGCAAACACACCCCTTGGTGACTGAGAGCAGAGCTCTGACATGGAGGAGACTCCGCAGACATTCCTGTAGATGTTAAAGTATGTGTGATGAAGATGTAACAGTGATTTTAGTCTATACAGGTCTAAGTGGGCTGGCTGGGCCCTCGGTCTGGGGCTGCTGGTTGGTGGAGTAATGGCTCTGAGGTTTGGTGGGGATCTCCAAAAAACACCAAACACTTCCTAATGAGCACTTTTTAAACAAGGCGCTGGAGCTCTAATGAGTATGCAGAGAAGCATCTAGTGGGAATATGAGCTCCCATCATCTCCTGTTAGGGGGCAAAGCTGCACGTTTTTATGTTTTTAAGGAAGGAACTCAGCTGAGAAATTGTATCCCCCGTGTCCTCCGCTGGTGAAAACACGTTTCACCATATAAAGGAAAAAAGGATTCACCAACCAGCCTGCAGCTCATTTTGGAAACATAAAAAGGTTTTTAGAAATATAGGAAGGAGGTGTTACATTTCTGTGGACTGAATTTGACGTGCCTGAAGCAAAGGAATGTTTCCAGGCCAACCAATAGACAGTACAGATGTATTTCTATTCAGTAAGAATTAAATAACAGTTCTCTCAAAAAAACTGACAATTTTCCTCATATATTTAGATTTTCAAGGCCTCCAGGAGCCAAGTTGTATGTCATTCAGTATGTTTTCATCTATATTTTTATAGAGGAAAGAGTGTTTCATGGACAAAAGAAATGGAATGATATTATCCCTTCTTTAGAAGACAGCGGTGACATCTGCATCACAAAATCCATCTTAGTCAACACTTGGTGTCCCTTTAAACTGACTCTCTTCAACGAAGGTAAATTTTCCATTCTCGTTTATTTTTCATACAATAATTCAACAACCCTTCATTAACTCTCTGAATGGTCTGCTAACTTACCAATTAAAGTAACCTATACTTGGTTTTGGCCAGACAAACTTTACCGATGTCTCTTAAGTACACAACAGAAATTATGACCTTAAGAAGGTGATGCGGGGCGTCAGTGGCGCAGTGGGATAGTGTGCTTGGTCAGTGATCGGGAGGTTGCAGGTTCAAGCCCAGCTCTGGGAGACACATGGGCAAGACACTTACCCCCAAGTTGCTCCCACTGCTGCGTCAGTGGCGTCTAAATGAGCATTAAAGTGCATGAATGTGTGAAAATACTGATGGATAACTAACATAGAAACTCAAAAACCATCAGTGTGTGAATGGGTAGGTGTGACCTGTGGTGTGAAGCAGCTTTGAGTAGTCAAAGACTAGAAAGCGCTATATAAGCTCAAGTCCATTTACCATGTTATTGCCAGAATTTGTTTGTTTGTTAGTATGTGAACAGGGAAACTGTTTTCATAAAGTTGTCAGGGAATTTTAATCATTGTTCATGAAATAATTTATGAGATTATGATGGTGAACCAAATCCAGATGGGGATCCAGTTGTGTTTTAAACTATTTGTGAACATTGCCACATGGGGCAATATTCCACATTGGACTCAGTAACGTCTCAATGTCCTCAAATCAATCTGATAATATCTCCAAGTAATGTTGGTCATGGCACAAGAAAGAAATTATTCGATTTTGGTGGTGGTCTGAATCTGACCGTGGATCCAGGAATCTTTTAAAGGATTTGTTAATATTGCGAGATGGGGAGTTTGTACACGTTTTCATAGAATAAAATGCCTGACAATGTTGTGAATGCCTTGGCAGAAGTTTGTGAGAACATTTTGGACACACTATCAAGACTGCTCTTTCCTTTGGTGTCACAGACGGCCAGAGCCTATCCTATTGGCAAGAGGAAGGGTACATCCTGGACTTGTTCAGCAGTCGATTGGACACATAAAGAGAAAGACAACTATTCACTCACCCTCAGCTAAGGGCAAATCAGGGCCATCAATTAATCGAATGAACATGTTGTTTGGTCTGTGGGAGGAAAGCCTGGAGGAACCCATGCATGAACAGGGAGAACATGCAAACACCACACAGAACGGCCCTGACCAACACAGGGTATGAACCAACAACCAGAGGTGTGGACTCGAGTCATGTGACTTAGACTCGAGTCAGACTTAAGTCACAATTTTGGTGACTTTGGACTCGACAATATCATCAAAGACTTGCAACTCGACTTGGACTTTGACATCAGTGACTCGGGACTAGACTCTGACTTTAGTCTGATGACTTGAAAATACTTGAAATTTTTAGTAAGACTGTTAAATAAAATGTGCTCCCATTCAAAGTATTGGACTAAGTGACTGATTCTTTCTCATTTCCAGCAAGACAATATTTTATCCCACAGGATCTGCCCTATTGAATGCATCTAATAACACCCAATCAGGGTTAAGAAGAATAAACAAAGAGGGTGTGGATTACACAGTTACTTCCCTGAGCGCAAGACTGCAGGAGTGCAGGAACAACCCGGAGATGCAGATCCATGCTGCAGAGGATAATTTCATTTGCATTCACAAACTACGATGTCATAAACAAAAAACGACTTGCCATTTGCAAAATCTGCAGCTTGAGAATAACACATGGAGAGGCGACGACGTCAAACTTTGTTTGGCACCTGAAGCTGCACAAAGAAAGGTAAGTTGGTCTGGTACCTGTTGTGAGATCCTTTTGGGTAACCGTAGCTTAGCATCCGTTATATGCAACAACGGTATCGCTCGTAAACTTGCCGTGGCTAAAAACTGAGACTGAATGCTTATGACTTGGAAGAACTTGAAAATTTTAAGCCTATGACTTCAGATTCGACTTGTCCTTACTTGAGACTTGACTCGAGACTTGGGTTTCAAGACTTGAGACTTGCAAAACAGTGACTTTCTCCCACCTCTGCCAACAGCCCTCTTGCTGTGAGGGCTGTGAGGAGGTTTGATTGATTTATGTCTTTCCAACACACCTGATAAACAGATGAAACGTTTAAAGTGTCAATACTGCACAAATATTATGTTATGAGATTGTATCACTGTAAAACCGTTGAGATCAGAAAGTCTCAGCACATTTCAGATCACGGATGGACAGAGTCATTACTTCAGCAAAGTTGTGAAATTGTGTCCATGCTGTTTCTGTGTTTGTTCGATCTGCGGAGTTTCTTCCATCCGTAACCAAACTCAGCATGAGTAAAGGAATCAGACTCAAATCAACCTTTTTTCTGTTGACCAAACAAACTGAGAAGAAATAGTTGTGGAGGGAGCAAACCAGGACAGAGAGAAGGCAGCAGGCTGCAGTGTGAGTGCAAACGGGGACAGACTGACAGCCTGGATGGTGCAGCGCCTCTGCTCAGAGCTTCACATTCATAAATTTATGTGTCAACAAACTGCTCAGAAGAGAGGGTTTTAGATACCATTATTTATGACAGCTATAAGTCTGTGTCAACAAGAGCCAGAAAATCCAAGACTTATTTCAGAAAGTCGTGAGATTCATCTGAATAAAAAAATAATCGAGTGTTCATTAAGAAGAACAATTACTGAACTTTAAATGTTTTTTTGAAAAAAAAGCAAACTAAAGAATTATTATATACAGATGACAGCGAGGCAAGCGATTAGGAGCACAGTCAAGCAAAGCGACCTCAGAGAGAGCTGTTGAACTCGGGGATCTAGAGTCTGAATGAGGACCTGTCATGGTCTGCAGCTCAGGGGCCCATTAAATATCTTTTCTGTGCTTTCTGCCGCGACTTCAACAACTTAGCCTGAACACTCAATCTTCTCAACAAAAAAGTGTCAAAAGTGAAAGTTTGACAAAAAATGTCTGGGATAAATGCAGGGCACGTTCTTGAAGTTAGAAGTTTCCTGTTGCACCAGAAGTGTTAAAGTTCTATCTAAAGTAACCCCACACTGAACTCCACTCTGAAGGCTTGCTTTGTGCTTGACTCATCTGCACGGTCGACCCAGCCTGCCTGACCAGTGTAACATCATACAGCTGGACACACCCCTTCACTGAGGTCCCATGCAGCAGATTTTTCCCTGGTTGCACTTATTCGCCACCTTTTTACAGGCATGAATGTTTCCTCATAAGTATGTTACATGTACTCGCCCTCTGGTCTCGCCTCTTTTAAATTAGCAGTTTGTACCATCTCGTCTTTCTTTTAGCTTCAGGAGAAGGAATAATCACAGCAAGTCCTCATTTTGGGGGTCTATATTGTAAACAAGCACTCTACTTAGATAACTCCTCTTAGACCAGGGATGTCCAAATTATGAAAAAATAATGGAAAAACTGGCTCACATAAGAATTTGAAGCTTGTGCTTAACTGATGAATAAAGACACATAGCAGTAGAAGATGGGAGGGTATGATTACAGCTTTTAACAGCAGCACCAACTGCTTATTTGCGTCACCATCTTCTCAGTTTCAACGTCTGGCTTAAAAGGATATTGTGCTCATCAGATTCAAGTACCAACACAGTTTTGCAGTTTTGTGCAGTTTGCTTTTGTTTAGAGTCTGAAGGGCCAATGAGCCATCAGTGTCCAGTCTCTGCTGTACAGAAGAGCAAATCCAGTGGTATCCAGAGCCCCCCACAGCTGCTGTAAATCTGATAGGCCACCCAAAATTCATCTACAATAATCGACTTTTTACATTGTCAAGCTTGTTTAAAATGTGTAGAACATTATAAAGCACTAGAACAACTGAATTTGTATATCAAGCAAGAATGAGAATGTGCGTCCAACTGAATAAGTGTCAAAAAAAGATCTGCATGTCGCATATTCTGTTTTTGTTTAGGTGATACACAGTCCCAACTTCAAAGGAATCAGTTCATTGTCAAGTTAGAAAAGATATATTTTCCAAAGTTTGACAGAAATCCATCAAATAATTATTGACATATTCGATCCTAAAGGCTGGAGAGACACGTACAAAAGGCCAAAGAACATTTGATCTTATCCCTCAAAAATTCCAAATTTCTGCAAACTTTTGTTTAATTTTTTTGTTTGTTCTTTGTTTTTAGACACTGAAGTCAAGCAAGCAGTGAACATGATGCCAGAAAACCTGACGTATCGGCACAGTTGTGCGAAGTTTGACAGCAGTTTCTTTGCATTCAAAAGCTGCTCTACATTTAGCCTTTAATCTCCGACCACTGGTACAGTCTCATTTCCGGTGTTGGGAAAGTCACTTCAATAATGTAATGTATTATTTATTACTTGTTACCGCCATTTCAAAGTAATTAGTTACATTCTAATATTATTGTCTTCGAAATGTAAGGCATTACACTAATCACATTACTTTTAAGTAATATTGGCACAATAAAAGAAAGAATCATTGCAAAAACAGACAAAAGGTAAAATTCTGGTAAATTGTGTTGGAGATACTGTGGCTGCGTGGACACGGCGCAGAAAACGGTCAAATCCGATAAGTTTTCATTGCGTTTTGGCCTTGCGTTTACACTGAAAAGCGTTGAAAACGGTAAATTCTGAAAACGGGCTCCAGGGTGGAAAGTTTCCAAAACGCTCTCCATGTAAACCCGCTTCGAAGCGTTTCAGGTTGAAATGAGCAGTACTCTTTCAGATGAAGGCTGTGCGCACATACCAGCAACAACAACAGCTCCGGCCATCTGTCGAGTAACCCGTGAGCCTCTTACCGTGCTGGGTTTGTTATCCAGACAAAACTATCCAGACAGATTTGTTGTCCAGATAAGAAACTCCTGCGTCTGTGTGCGTCTTTTCGCCACTGTTGTTTGTGAAAAGTTTTTCTTCTTCGTTCGTGTATTTCAGCAGCGCTGTCTCTCTGCAGACCTACAGTGCCATCTACTGAACCGGCATGCATAGTACAGCGGGTCCATATGTCTCCAGCGTCATCATCCTAATGCAGAAGAATGTGATAACGCAAAGGAGAAATCTTTGCGTCAGGAGTGTTTGTGTAAACGTAGCCTGTAACTTTAGGCCAAATGGAGGACTTTTCTCCTTGGCTTATCTCACGGAGTATTTGGCGAATTTGTATTTAAACAAACAGAAAAAAAAACACCTCTTCATTTTGGGTTAAGTTGAAAATGCATTGTAATTTGCATTACTGACATTTGTACCATTTTTTCTTTTGTAAAGCACGGTAAAAAGGAATTCATTACACCCAACACAACACATTTCATTCAAAAGTCACATTTAATGCGTGTGCTAAGTTTAAGAAGAATTACCTAAAATAATCTTGAGGTAATATGTTCAAAAAATATGTTTCTATGAGGCTCTGTGACCTTGGCTTTTGACCTTTAACATCAAAAATCAAGTAAGTTCATCCTTGTGTCATGGTGGAGTTATGTACAAAAATAAAAATAAAACCCATGAGCATGCCTTGTGATTGCATATTCACAGAAATGGGTTAACAAGGAGTGATGACCCACAACCTATAAAATATTACAATCTGTGCAAAGTTTGACAGAATTCCTTAGAAGCGTTCTTAGAATAACACGCTAACGAATAAAGGGTGATCAAGAGACTATATGACCCTGACTCTTGATCCTACCAGGTCTAAAGATTATCAGTGCATTTTGTGTTATGATAGATACATATTTATGTGGAATGTGAAGAAAATCCCTCAAAGCATTTTTGTAGTATCATGACGAAATCGCTTTTGCAGGCAATGGCTGGACATGAGGCTCTCTGACCTTGACTTTTGACTTATCTCATTAAAAACAAAGTCAGAATTGATATTTGTGCAAATTTTGGTTGAAATCACTTCAAGCAGTTTTACGATACATATTGCGATATAGTTCCAAAGTACATGATGACCATGACTTGATGTTCATCCTATAACCTCCAAGAGTTCATCAGATCATTCTTTAATGTAGGCGGACATGTGGACAAAATTTAAAGGAAGTCCCAAGAAGACCCCCTTAGGATTCAAGCTGACAAGGTTTGACCAATACGGATGCACACTAACCTGACAAGCCAGATGGACAGCTCCATATATCTGCCACAGAAATATTTCACTAGTCTTTCTGGGTAGAAGCCCTTTGAAATTGTTTTCAGGGGCAGAACGTTAAAAAAAACACACGCTTGTGAATGGACAATCGTTTGGCTCGTCACATTCATCACAGACCAATCCACATCAAGCATCATGCCTCCTATAATGTAGCATACATAGTGGCTAATGTAGCGGCTAATGGCTAACAACAGTTAAAAACAGCTCATAGACATTAGCCATAGTGGCTAACTTAGCTGCTAACAGCTAACAACAGTTAATAACCTTTGGCCGTTAGCCGCTAACTTAGCCACTAACAGCTAACAACAGTTAATGACTGTTAGCTGTTAGCCACTAACTTAGCTGCTAAAAACTAATGGCCTTATACTATCGTCTTACACTAAATTGTACCACACATATGATTCATTTAACACCTATATGTGACATAAACCTCGTCAAAGACAATCCCTACAAGTAAACTTCTGAGGAGGGCAGATTTTGCCAAGTTTAACTAGGTAGCCATGAGGACAATAGTTTAATTGGCATGTCCGTTCTCAACTTCCGGTTGTTGTCACGTCTGCATACTGCAGCTCCCGCCTCTCTTCCCTGATTGGGAAGAATTCAGCGGAGTGAATTTGTTGGACAACGGAGGCTGGCAAGACGGATCTGCAGGATTTCAGAATAAGGCAGGTCCGTCTGCTCTGCAAGGCTAGATGCACAGACCATCAACTCAAAAACATGAAAAACTTTGGCTGTCTCTGGTGTGGAGGTCAAAAGTGAGTTAAACTCTCCTAAAAAGCCAAAACAAGCCAATGCTTCCTGCTCCTTGCTGAAGTACATACTAGGCCTAGAAGTCAAACAGAGAGCACACAAAGACCCATCAGTCTTTTGTTCATGTCCTTCTGAAGTTAATTGCCTAGTACCGTCTGATCGTACAGAGCACATGATACGCATCCAATTAGCATGTCAATTAACAGAGCTTTATCAGGGCTTCAGAGGGATCCAGAGCGAGCCGACGACACATCATCTGCAGCATGGAGGAAATGAGATATCTGCAGGTATGTTGTTTGACAAGATTAATGGTTTTAATCTACAGATCTGGACAGGGACAGCTGGCACGACGACACACAAAAGGGCTTCATTAAAGAGGCTGGAGCTGGATGTATGGATGAGCAAACAAAGAAATTGCAGCGTTAGTCTCACTCTCCATCTGTGAGTGCATCATTGCTGTCATGTGGGACGTCAAGATAGAAACATGCAGACAAGCTGCAGGATTCAATTATTAAATATCAACGTCAAATTTATCACACCATTCAAGCTGTTTTATTTCATTATATAGTTCATGTCTAAGATTGGATTGTTGTGACTTTCTCTCATGTTTGATTCTTGTTTCTTTTGCAAATCAGAGACAGAAAACAGCAGCAGGTTTTGAGTACACGCAGAGGCAAACAACAAAGAAACAGTGGCTTTAAAATCAAGCTAAGTATTGTAGAAATAAAGGCAACACTCAGGATCATTTGAAGACCGTTTGCCCCACAAGTCATTTTGTCACAAGCTGCATATTTTTACAAATACGTCCAGAGCACAGGTGGAGGACTGCATGAACAAAAGGTGTAGCAATGAGTTTATCTCAGATCTTACTTTTTCTGTCATCACAGCGGTGACAGCAGCAGAGAGTAAAGTGTAAAGAGTAAAACCACACAGATGGATTTGCAAAGATCCAATCATCCTTTCAAATAAAACACCCATCCGTTTCACTTGTTTTCCAAATTGGTAATTAAGTTTTTTTGACTAATGTAAGGGTTTAAGGTATAAATGGGGAAATTTGGCTACTTCAAGGGCTTCATTCATGTTATTCCCACTGTTCAAGGGCAAATAAAAAACAAATAGAAGGATATTTCAACCATGTGTGATCTACTTCAAGTAATAAATCAAATGCTTTCCTCAGAATTTATGCTGTAAACATGCATAACTCAAAAGCAAACAGTACTGTATAATTTAAGGTGTTACAATTAAAGCCAGTTGAAGGCATTTTATTGTAATAAGGTACATTTTTAAAAGTTTGACTCAATCTCTTTCAAATGCACCATTAATCCTCCATTAAAAACCTTCACAGAAACCAATAACAGCAAGAAAAAAATTCTCATTTCTTCTAGGAACAACACATAATGGCCAACTATTTGTTAAATATGATCCGATGAGTAATCACCTTTTCCATGTTGTTATCATCTCAATAACTTAATAACTCAAGACAGATTTTGTCGTTGTTGTTTCGAAAATTTAGAGAAAGTAAACGTTGACTGGAGGCGCCACGTTTAAGAGGCCACTGGGCTGCCAGTTTCCCACCCCTGATTTAAGGTTGTGCACTCTTGGAGACTCAACTGACTTGACTACAATTGCACGGGGTGTTGCTTTTTATCCTTATACTTATTCTCTTCTTGGTTTGTCACTGTAAATATAAAGTCATTTATGTGAGTTTAGAATGCTCAATATGGTGGCCTCTGCAGATTAGACATAACAATGGTGACCATTGCTCTGGTTCAATATTATCTAAGGCTTTCTTCTAAAATCTGATTCCACATTTTAAGTTAAGAAATCAGTCCTCTGTCATCTTTGAGCCACTTTTCCATTTGCTTTCCCTTTGGACTCAGGTATCACCACTTCAGACAAAAAGTTTAAGGACAGATGATACAACACTTTAAGTTCTGCAGTTCTGTCTATCCTTGGCATGATTTCTGACCCCTAACATAAGTTTCTGGCTCATTATTTCAGCTTAGTGAATCCTTCTGCTGTTGAAGTGGACATTTTTCTCACTTTTAGTCTTTTAGCTGATCCTCAACATCTGCTGCTCTCAGCTCTCAGTCCCGACTTCTGATTCTGCTGTTTCTCTCCACCTGCAGGGCCTTTTTTCCAGCCGTCCTCCTCACTGTTGAAAAGCTTTTGAAAATAACAACAGCAGCACTTGTGGACCACTTTGTATCAGTTTATCTGAGAAAACCTTTCACTTCTCACTGTTACAGCAGCTTGTGTATAAGTCTGTCCTGAGCTAACATTTCTCTTGGTGTCTACTGTGTTTAAAAGAACTATTATTGATCACATTCACACATCCAAATAGGATTCTAATAAAAACTTTTACACGTGTATGTTGTCATGAATGAGCCCGGTATAAAATCAAACACGAAAATATGAGGACTTAATCTATTTTTGCTAATTAAAGATCAACAAACTCTTGTCTTAATGAGGCTCAGTTCTTTCATTCCTCGGGGGGATATTCCTCGTAATTGAAAAGTTTAATTTATGTCTAACATTGAAAATGTGATGTAAGCCTCCAGGAACTTTCTCAGTCCTGACTTGTATTATCATATTTTGTCCTTAGGCCTCTCAACACCAGCTCACAACTCATGGAACATTCTGTTTAAAGCTTGAAAGGTAAATCCCAGGGTAAACCACTGCAACAATCAATGGCAGCCTTGGAAAGCGTATCAATATTTTCTTCAACTCAGAGCATCTATATTTTGGATCCAGGAAGCTGAACACTTGAGTGCACAGAAAAAAAGAGATGTTCTTATAAATATGATAAAACTTGTGGCCTGTTTCAAGGTTTTAGAATTCTTCTGGACCAAGATCTCAACTCTCAAAACAAGTTTATATAGAAAAGTTGTATATTAGAGGCCATGCAAAGCTCCAAGTGTCGTCATTGGTCAGTGTCTAAGACAACTTGCACAGAACAGGACAAAAATCAAGGCTCGACTTTGTGTTGTTAAGCATCCCAGACTGCACTGTTGTTGTTGGTCATCCGGATACACCACAGAAATACCTCCAACCAACAAGTTGGGCTGTAATCATGCATAAATCTTGGAGTCTGATCATGGTGTTAGGTGCATCATAGTAATAATAGGAAAGTAACAGCTGGACAACACTTGCTAGATTCTATGTCAATTCAGCTTTTATAAACAGCACATATTCCAACTGATTCGGAATTAAACCGAACAATGACGGACAATTCACACAGACCATCCGAGTTACCTCTGCTGTTCCTTTCAAAGTTTACCAAAACCTACCTTAACTTTCCAGTAATCTGATTCTCTGAAGAGAGCAGGATATGAGACATTTGATGCTGATGATGTTTTAAACATGGTTCAATATTAATAATGTATACACCATTAGATTGTGGTCTTAACAGTTTCTGCCTTTCTTTCATTCAGTTCCCGTTTATTTTAATGCACTGATTGGTGTCCATGTTGATAATGAGATTACAGATTTATTTAAACCCTCACTTCCAACATCGGTTATGCAGATGACATTTTTTTTTATTATTTTCAATGTTGTCTGAAAGGAATAACACAGCAGTAGCATCTGCCTTCACATGATGACGTAGCATAGTGAAAGTGTAGTCGGATTCTCTCTGCACGGCAGTTTTCCTTTCCTAAGCACTTCAGAATTCTCCTTTCTCCTTTCCTTAACCTCGTGACGTTTTCCATCAGGGTTCGGGAAAAGTAGATAGGAAAGGGCTTAGGAGGTGACTATTGGACCGCAACCTAAGCCACAATTTCCTGACATGTCTGGATAAACATCTTATTCAAGGATGTCAAAACTGTGGGTTCCATGTAATAAGTAAAATGATCTGCCAATTAGATAAGTCAAGTTTAACTTGAAGTCAGCCCAAAATAAAATGTTCTAGAGTAGATTTTAAACCTCAATTTCAGATCTTAGCTGAGTAATACTTTGCTTATTTAACTGGTAGACTTTTCCTTAACATTACAAGCAACCAATAGCCTAATTTTGCTTTAATTCCTTTTTGTAAGATATGTATCAGGACCTGGAGAGTGAATGTAGATTAGAATAACTGTTTCAGGTATTTCTGTCCTGAAATTAGACAAACACACTGGCCTAGATCTGAGTTTTTGCAGTGTACTCATTTATTTATTTTATTTTATTCATTTATTTGATTAGGACAGTGCACATCAATCAACAATTTCATTATACACGTCATTGTAAATATGCCGGAATTAGCACAATAGCTAAATTTCATCCGTTGTCCTAAGGCAGGTGATCAAACAGAAAAAAATAAAATAAAACAATGACTCCATCTGCTAAAGTTTGTCCTCTGCGTACTCTAGTTCATAAAGATATCCTTTCATGCCATCTCCTCATGGCATGTCATTGTCTCAAAAATCACTAATTTTAACTTCAGTTTTAATGACGTCAGTTGTTTGTTGTTCATCTTATGACCTGACTAGCTGATGGTGGGGGGAAGCATAACCCTTTAGCTTACTAGTGCCATGGACTTTGAGCATCCTCACCTAAAAAGGCCTGAACTATCCCTTTAAGTATCAGGAGAGTGATGTGTTTGATGTTGAGAAAACCTACTTAAGGCTCACTTTTTTAACAGAAAACCCTACTATGGAATTAGTACTTAATTGAGTCATAATATTAGAAAACAACAAGGGTATCTGTATCAATAAAATCTATTGAACTCCCATCCTTAAATCTTATTGAGTCTCAGTCTTTCTCTCATCTGGTTTGCTTCGGTCCCTGTGGAGAACCTGGTGCCCATATTATTCTACAACTTTTCACTGTCACTGTACTCCACCAACCTGCAGGAGGGGGACGTGAAAGACCCCAGTGATTGACAGCTGTACAGACACTAATGGAGTCCACATGAACCGAGGACAGAGGACCTTCATTCTGTGTGCATCATCCTCCAGCAGCACAGAAACACAGAGAGACTGCCGGCTTTCCTGCTGCACGACCGGCTGTCAGGGTCACTGCCTACAGCGGGTCGACTCTCCTTCTCCCAAATCAGCATCACTGTAATGAGCTCCATCCATCCCTCCACACCTCCATTGCTCCCCTGTAACCACTACCTCCTCCCTCAGTCTTTCCCACAGTCTCAGCTTTTCAGCAAAGGGGGGGGGGGGGGGGGGGGTCCAGGCATGCTCTCCAGGCACAGCAGGCCGGCACAGAGCGCCGTGGCAGCAGCAGGGGAATAAATTAGAGGCAGACACAGAGAATAATAAAGTGATAATGAGTTTGCAGCTGGACGTCGTGCCAACCTCGGGCACAGCCCAGCAAGTATTTACCACCCTGTTAATAAGAGGCGATGAGGACTGAATCAGCGGGCATGACAGGGAGGGCACCGGGCCTCAGAAAGGCGAGAGGAGTGGGGAGAAGGGGAGGTAGTTTGGAGGTAGTTTGTTCAAACTGCAGAGCTGCTCGGTAAGCAAAATAGCCCCACGAACACTGAAATCCCAGGGGGGTTTACTTGTAATGTATGCAGGTACATACACTTTTAAAATCTTGTGCTTGCTCTGTAAGCGTGTGTCTGACTCACAAACTGTGCACATACACAATATTCTGTTTATTAGCATCAAATTAGCATAAATGTATTCCTCATGCATGTCTGACTGCTTACAGTACAGCCTGAAGATCTCCATACTGTATCTGCATACTCCTGATTTATGTGTCTGCATGACTCTGTGTACCTCCTACATATGTATTAAAGCAAAGTTGTGTTCCAACTGTATACATCAATGTTTAAATTAATAAAAAGGCTGAAAAGTTAGCAGAAAAACATAGCTGGTTCTCTCACGACTTTGCAAGAACTGTTATTCCACAGGAGACTTGAGAGACATGAGAGTCTCCTCAGCATTGTAAAAACATTTCTGAATTCCTGTCAGAGAGAGTCTCTTTAAGTGTCTTTGGCAAAATCCAAATCCAGCTAGATTTTTTAAATGCTACATTGCTGCTTGAAGGCCCAAAAATCAGCAAGTCCTCTATGCATCTTGGGATTGCACCAGAAATAGGGGCAGGCTTTCAAAAGTCCTTAAAACAAATCATTAACTCATACTATACATCATGGAGTATCATCTGCTAATTTTCATGCTGCTCCTGATCTCAATATATTTTTTTCTAATCACATATTTTGTTTGAAAGAAATTTGAATGAATGTGTACCTCTATTCTAAAGTTAAAACTTTATTTTATTTTCAAATGCACTTTTTTGAATGAAAATGATCTTGTATATAAAATATATGTGTTCATAAATATCTTTCCCATATAGAAATTTGATTTTCCTAATGTTTGTTTTGATGTTAATCTTGTCTTTATACAAAATTTTCCTGTGTCAATATATTTTTGTCTAATCACATATGTTGTTTGATAGAAATTTGAATTAAAGTGTTCCTCTATCCTAAAATTAAGACTTTATTTTATTTTCAAATTCACTTTTTATGAATGAAAATGGTTTATTACATAAAATATATGTGTTCATAAATATATGGCACTCAGAAATTTGATTTTACTAATGTTTGTTTTGAAGTTGTCTCTTTCCCAATTATTGCACTGTTGTTGAATATTGGCTTTTTTTGGGTTACAAAATTGACTATCTGAAAATGCAAGAGTGATATACAGACTCAAATAAATTTCCTGTGGTTCATAAAAATATTGTGCAAGTTTTGTACATTTTAAAATTTTGAGGATAAAAGCTATACAGTTTCTGTATTGCGATATAGAAAAATAAACGATTTTCATTTTTTTAAGAGTTTTCATTAATTTAAGCTATTTATTGTAGTAGTGAAGACAAAAATCAATACATATTATTAAAATTTGGGATATTAGGGTCATATTGATGTAAGATAAATAAAAAATATTCCAAAAAATGACACTACAGCATGTAAAAATGTAAAAAATATGTCCAGGCGGACTTGCATAATGGTGGGTCTTAAAGGGTCAAAACATAAACCTGTCGCATGTTGAACAGCTTCGTTCATCATGTTGTGAAACAACGACAGTTCAAGTTTCAGTTTGAGTCATATTCTTCTTGAAGATGAACGGTGAAACTCTTCAGCTGGCTGACAGTTTGTGTTCTGCGCTGTCATGTTTGTGCATGTAAGACGTAACATCACCATTTGTGATGTAGGCTATGTCATCTACTTCCTGCTTAAGACTTAAACCCACATTGACTACAACAGCAGCAACAGATCAGCGACCAACAACCGGTGAAAGATAAAGAGACCAAAACCAAGTCCAGGAGAAAGCCAAGTGGGGGAAGGGGCAAGAAGAGTAAGTCATGCTATTTTGAAGTAAAGTTAAATTAAACTTTTCAGACTCAATGAACGGACATGAAACAGATGATGATGCTTTAAAAATGTTCTGTGGCTTCAGAAAGTTTGTCAAATACATGCCTCTGACCCTCTGTCTATTAATTTCCTGTACTGTACTCGACATGTGGTTCTGCAGAAAGTACCACGCCTAAACCGACACTCACAACAGCAGGAACGGCTTGCAACTGATTGACCAATGGAGGAGAAGAACAATAACAGTAAGTCATGATTGTTTTTTTTAAAGTGACAATTAAATGAAACAAAAATGTTGCTCAGCCTCTGAGGCTTTGGTCTAATGAGAAAGATCAAGCACTCAGGATGTTAAAACCACATTAACTCTTCAGACATGAAGCTGATGATGACATGCGTCTGAGCCTCTGTGGACATTTACTGTGCTCTATTTGTCTGATTTTGCAGAAAGTACCATGCCTAATCCCACTACGACACCAACAGCAGCAACTGATGAACAACCAGTGGAAGAGAACAAGATCGGTAAGTAATGATTGTTCTTAAAGTGAAAATTAATTGAAACAAATGAGTTTTTCGGCTTCTGAGGCTTCAGTTCAATGTCATAGATAGAAATGGAGAAAGTTTATCACTGTTGCTACTCTGCTGAGGTGTGGTAGTCCTGTAAAGATGACTGTGAGAGCACAGCGCAGAATGCTCATTGACTTTTTACTACAGCATTATTACAGCAAAGATTTTAGAAAAAACGTTTCACTGTATTTTATATGAACCTATATCTTTATTTCATAGATTTGGTTGTTTTGGAGTGAAAAGAATGCTTGATCACCAGGGTGACTTTGGTGTCAATATAGCCAACAAAAGTTAAGTTATTAAAGTTTTTATAGTTACAACCTGTTAATAAATATTTGCCCATATTAGGAAAATCATATAAAATACAGTGAAACTTATTTTTCTAAAATCTTTACTGTAGTATCAAGTATTACAGATGTTTGATCATCAGGCCAAGTTTGGTGGCAACACAGTAAACAACAGACAAGTTACAACAGCTATTATTGTCCTTATACATTAATCCACACAATTAAAAAAATCAAATCAAACTTTTTTGCTTTAAAGTAAAGGAGATCACCTTTCATGTTTTCTTCTCATTTTGTTGGTAGGTTTCATAACTTTGATGGCATTTGCTGTATTTTCAGCAATACAGCATTTTCCCTTTAAAGTATTTTTAGCCATAACTCTTGAAAACTATGACCTGTAGTATGAATTACATGCGGTCCTTTATGTTTGTTGTGATTTTGAAGACTTAATTTGTCAGTTTGAAGAAGTTGTTGAAGGCTCTGAGGTTTAGGGACCATCGGTAAATTACCATATCAGAGGAATAGTGTGAAAGAAAACTGAATAACTTCCTCATACTGAGAAGTAAAGTCTTCAAAATCACAGCAAATGCATAAGATAGTATGTTATTCATACTACGGGTCATATTTTCTTTTAGACTTATGAATTAAAATGTTTTACAGACTTTCTGATTGAAAATAAAGCAAATGCCATCAAAGTACTAAGATCTACCAACTAAGTCACAACTAAACATGAATGGTGATCTCTTCTTTGAACTACAGCTCTGATTTGATTTAAATGATGTTTTGCATATTTAATTGTGTTAATTAATATGCGTGGATAATTATAACTGCAATGATTTTATTGTTGGTAAGTGTAGTGACACCAAAGCAACACTAATGATCAAACATCTCTTCAATATTACAATACATCTCAGATTTAAGAGAAATTGTTCTTAATGTTATTTATATGACTTTTTACATTTTGATGGATACTAATATATATAATATATAGTACACTGTATACTATGTACACTCCTGATCAAAATCTTAAGACCAGTTGAAAAATTGCTAGAACCTTTTACCTTTTGCACTTTGAGGTTTTAAATAGAGCTACAATATGTTAAAGCAAGAAGGGGGAGTGTGACAAAAAGCACTTTGAAAAAGTAATTTATTGAAAACAACAAGAAAACTGAAATAGGCTGTTTATCAGCTGATCAAAAGTTTAAGACCACAGGCTATTAAAGCCAAAATCTGCTCTAAATGTTCATTTTCTGTCAGGCATTCACACAGTCATGCCCTCCTGATGGCTAAAGCTATCTTCTTGAACGTGGTTGGATCGTCGAGCTGCATAAGCAAGGCCTCTCGCAGCGTGCCATTGCCGCTGAGGTTGGACGCAGTAAGACAGTCATTCTAAATTTTTTGAAAGATCCTGAGCATTATGGAACAAAAAAGTCAAGTGGTAGACCCAAAAAAATTACACCTGCACTGAGCCGGAGGATCCGATTGGCTGTCTGTCAAGACACAGTCTTGACAGACAGACACTGTCTTGACTGTCCGTCAAGACACAGTGATCCACCTGCACTCCTGGTTTGTCATCGCCCATTAGCGGAGCCTTTAGTGATATACTGTATACTCTCCCGGTGTCTCCTCCTCATCCTCCTTGCAATAATGCTCTCCATCTTTTTAGATCACGTTAAAAATAAAGACTAAAATAGAGGAATATGGGAAATCACGGGTAAATCCTGAGTGACAGACATTTATTTTCTCTCCTTTTTCTTCGTCTTTTTTCTCCCTCTTTTCTTTGAATTTAATGAAATGAGAGAAGCCAGATATATACTCAGTATCAGATGTTAAGGCTGTTTATTGTTGACTTGTAAGATGTGCATCAAACTTCCAGCTGCCGTCAGGTTAAGTTTCCATTATGACAAACGGCTTTAATCCGACATCAGATGTGACGGGACAGTTAATATAGATACAAACGTATATGCTGGTTCAGACGGTTACATTAAATAGTGATTGCTGTGATTGTTTATTGCATTAAAATGTGCCTGACACTTTGGAAACCTGCCTCTGAGGCATGCGCACATGTGCACTTGTCACCAAATTACAGCTGCGGAGGGTGCGCTTCGCCCTGCGCCGAGGTTAGACCAGGTTGCAGCTGGCGAGCTGCACTGTTTTTGGCACGAAATTGTCACTGCGCCAACTTGAATCTGCCGACACCTCCCCCTGGTGCGCCATCACCTCCCCTTGGTGCACCGTCACACCCACCTCTGCGCAGACGGTCTACCAAATTGTCAAATTGGCAGCGCACGGCAGTGCGCTGCACGAAATTAACACTGCGCGGGGTGCGCCAGGCTTGCGCCCCCTGCGCAGCGCCCCGAAATTAGAGCCCATTGTAGCTCGACTTAAAACCTCATTAAGGTCCAAAAGTGCAAAAGGTAAATTCTAGCAATTTTTCAACTGGTCTTAAGACTTTGATCAGGACTGTATATACTATATATATATCTATATATATACATTTACAGTTAATGATGATAAAAACTGTGATAACTTGGCTGTTTCTTATTTCAGTGACACCAAACTCAGCCTGATGATAATGCATCCCATTTGGCATGGACTACAGCTCTTTCTTTAAAGAAATAGTTTATCATGTACTTTATTTATTTATTTATTTTTTGTATTGGCATATATTAATAAATAGGTTATGGCTTTTAAAAACTGAACAATTTCTCTTAAATCTGAGATGTATTATAATATTGAAGAGATGTTTGATCATTAGTGTTGCTTTGGTGTCACTACACTTACCAACAATAAAATCATTGCAGTTATAATTATCCACGCATATTAATGAACACAATTAAATATGCAAAACATCATTTAAATCAAATCAGAACATTCCTGCTGAAGTAAGAGCTGTAGTTCAAAGAAGAGATCACCATTCATGTTTAGTTGTGACTTGGTTGGTAGATCTTAGTACTTTGATGGCATTTGCTTTATTTTCAATCAGAAAGTCTGTAAAATATTTTAATTCATAAGTCTAAAAGAAAATATGACCCGTAGTATGAATAACATACTATCTTTTGCATTTGCTGTGATTTTGAAGACTTTACTTCTCAGTATGAGGAAGTTATTCAATTTTCTTGAATAACTTCCTCATACTCAAAAAAAAGAAGTTGTAAAGCAATGCAGAGTTCTGAGGAAGGTCAAAGCTGCATTCATTAGCATCACAACAAACACACGCTCTGGCTTGGGTCAAGTCTTTTGGTGCGTTCCAGTTGTTCTCAGAAGTAGGAATTTTTCTGAGTTCCGAGTAGGAAACTGCAACTGGAACGTCCCCCCGAATTCGTAATTTCCTACTGGGAACTCGGTGAAACCTCGCCACCCCCAAGTTGACAATCGAAGATGGATGCCCCCAGTGTGAACAGTTATTTAGCTCCTGTAATAATCCATTTATTTGCACTTCTGACTGGGGTGTGTCGCTCTAGGTCAGCTGTATACATCGTATTGTTCGACTTATATTTACAAAAATGCTGCCATAGTGATAATCACATTCTTCATGTGATATTTGTGAACAACAATGCAGGGCGTGCTAACAACAGCTAACAATAGCCTGGTAGATCGGCATGTTTTTTTCCGACTTCAACTGGAACGCCGATAAGTCGGAGATGATGTCACTCCCAGTTCCGAGGTTACTGGAACGCAGCATTACGACAGTCGTCACGCATGCTCATGGGTAGCAGAGTCTTAATGCAGCCAGTAATAGATTCTCCTCAAAGCACCTTTAAGTTTAATTCAGAATTATCATTTTCATTCAGAATTAGGTGTCTACATGGTCATTTTTAATCTTTTTAAAGAGGATTTAAGTTTTCGTCAGAATTAAAGGGGGAATTAACCCTTTAATATCCAGCTCAACTGTTTGGCCGAGGTCATTAAATTCAGGAATATTTAATGTGTTTAACTTAATCCGTCATTGTTTGTTTCTATGATAGAGGAAAAACAAACCAAAAGAACTGATAGTTTGTTTGGGGGAATTAGAAGTTTAAAAAGCTAAAAGCTACTATTATTATTATTTTTAATATCTATCTTAACTGTTTACTGATATGATATACGCACATATAAAGTCTGTTTTTCATTAAAAACATTTTTGTGTTGGTTTACTCAATGTCATCTATTGTAAGTTATTGTTGCAGATTTTTACAGATGTTTCTGCTTTTCTAACTGATTTTGTTCCAAATATTTGTGCATTTTTATGTCATCGCTTAATCAGATGTTAGCTTTTAAAACTTTTCAATCCTTCACCAAAAAAACATCTGTTTTTTGGTCTGTTTGTGGTTTTCTCTGTTTAATGATTTGATTTGTTCTGTTTTTCCAAAACATTAATTATCCCTGAATTTAATGGTGACCTCTGCCAAACAGTTGAGCTGGTGGTTCAAGAGGGGATTAAAGTTCTAATGTAAACGTGATAAATATCCTTACTGCTTGCCTCTGAAACGATCGGAGCACTGACAGGAGTGAGGAAGAGGAAAGGAGGGTCATTTTTATCCATCCCGTCAAATCTTCCTTTTATGCTCCTGTGCTGCTCACTGGATATAATATCTTTATGGACCATTCTCTGTGAAGCCTAGAGATGGTTGTGTCGATAACAGTTTATAGAATATTCATATCCAACAACCACGCCTCATTATCCAGCTTCAGTTTGCTGCATCTGACGTTTTTTCTTTGTGCTGCAGATGAGAAGATGACAGTGTTGATCCGTCTGGGAGCTGTGATTCTCTATTTGTCCATCATGATCAGCATCCTGAGGATTACCTTGAGAAAAGGTGAGAAGTCTTTGTTTGGATCCTGAAGATTACCCGCACTGTTTAGACTAGGGGTGGTCACATGTGGCCCACCTTCTCCCTCAATACTACCCACAAGACAGTTTTAATTGAAGAAAAAGTCTAATGACTGAAGGTAATGTGACAAAATCTACCATGAAAACATAAAGTAGAGCTGAACAGACAGTGGTTGTAAAATTATTTCATGCTTCATTAAATCAAATTAACTGTTATTGAGATGAACTTCAACAACCAGCTAAAGCTAAAAGTTGTGAGTATATCATTAAAATTCCAAAAGAATCATCCCCATGTTTGTAGTTTACTTCTCACACAACTGAGAGGAATCAAACCCCTCAAGGTCAAACTGTCCTTCATCACCTCTGTTTGTTTTTTTCTTTTGCAGCTCAACAGATTGAGAGACAAACAGTAGAGAGGAAGTGAAGGTTGATCCTCCATCACTCAAGTGACCTGATCTCCAGCGTCAATATTTACAGCTCTTTAACCCTGGAGAACCCACGGGGTCAAATTTGGCCGCTGTTAATTGCTGCTACCCAAAATGAACAAACATAAAAAAAAATGTCAAATTTAACTTCAAAAGCCCAGAGAGCCACTTCTGGTCCCTGCATAGAGACACTTAGTGGATGAACACTGGACTGATATGAGCCAGAGTGATAGTGACAAGATGGGTGACCACATGCTGATTTGTTGTGCTGAAAATCTACCCAAACAAAATCATCTTCTCAGCAAACCAGAGGTTGGTAATTTTATGTATTTTTTTTTAATCTGTTAAGTGTAAGCATGCAGAATGCCTAGAAGTAAGTTTTATGTTCTTTTTGGATAAATTAGCCACTCTGAGCCAGTTCAAAAAACAATGGGCCAAAAATGACCCTTTGGTTCATTGAGCGACTTTGTAGATGGAGAATGGTGACAGTCCTTATTTGGCTAAAGCTCTGAAATAAATTAATAATAATATATTTTAATAAGTAACCTTGGTAGTACAGGGCCAGAGACTAATAAAGTAAATTCCTGTACCTTTTCAGGGAGTATGGCATCTCCCTTTTCTATGAAAGTCCATATCCGCCAGGTAAAAAAAAAAGACAAAAAAGTCATAATTATGAGATGATAAAGCCATAATTATAAGATAAAAAGTCATAATTATGAGATAAGTCATAATAATGAGATAATGAAGTCATAATTATAAGATAATAAAGCCATAATTATAAGATAAAAAGTCAAAATTATGAGATACTAAGTCATAATAATGAGACAAAAGTCATAATTATGAGATAATGAAGTCATAATTATGAGATACTACGTCATAATTATAAGACAAAAGTCATAATTATGAGATAATGAAGTCATAATTATAAGATAAAAACATAATTATAAGATAAAAGTCATAATTATGAGATAATGAAGTCATAATTATAAGATAAAAGTCATAATTATGAGATAAAAGTCATAATTATGAGATAATAAAGTCATAATTATGAGATAAAAAGTCAAAATTATGAGATAAAAAGTCATAATAATGAGATAAAAGTCATAATTATGAGATAATGAAGTCATAATTATGAGATAAAAAGTCAAAATTATGAGATAAAAAGTCATAATAATGAGATAAAAGTCATAATTATGAGATAATGAAGTCATAATTATAAGATAAAAACATAATTATAAGATAAAAGTCATAATTATGAGATAATGAAGTCATAATTATAAGATAAAAGTCATAATTATGAGATAAAAAGTCATAATTATGAGATAATAAAGCCATAATTATAACATAAAAAGTCAAAATTATGACATAAAAAGTCAAAATTATGAGATAAAAAGTCATAATAATGAGATAAAAGTCATATTTATGAGATAATAGTCATAATTATGAGATAATGAAGTCATAATTATGAGATAAAAGTCATAATTATGAGATAAAAAGTCAAAATTATGAGATAAAAAGTCATATTTATGAGATAAAAGTCATAATTATGAGATAAAAGTCATAATTATGAGATAAAAAGTCAAAATTATGAGATAAAAAGTCATAATAATGAGATAAAAGTCATAATTATGAGATAAATGTCATAATAATGAGACAAAAGTCATAATTATGAGATAATGAAGTCATACTTATGAGATACTACGTCATAATTATAAGACAAAAGTCATAATTATGAGATAATGAAGTCATAATTATAAGATAAAAGACATAATTATAAGATAAAAGTCATAATTATGAGATAATAAAGTCATAATTATAAGATAAAAGTCATAATTATGAGATAAAAGTCATAATTATGAGATAATAAAGTCATAATTATGAGATAAAAAGTCAAAATTATGAGATAAAAAGTCATAATAATGAGATAAAAGTCATAATTATGAGATAATGAAGTCATAATTATGAGATAAAAAGTCAAAATTATGAGATAAAAAGTCATAATAATGAGATAAAAGTCATAATAATGAGATAATGAAGTCATAATTATGAGATACTACATCATAATTATAAGATAAAAGTCATAATTTTGAGATAATGAAGTCATAATTATAAGATAAAAGTCATAATTATGAGATAAAAAGTCATAATTATGAGATAATAAAGCCATAATTATAAGATAAAAAGTCAAAATTATGACATAAAAAGTCAAAATTATGAGATAAAAAGTCATAATTATGAGATAAAAGTCATATTTATGAGATAAAAGTCATAATTATGAGATAAAAGTCATAATTATGAGATAAAAAGTCAAAATTATGAGATAAAAAGTCATAATAATGAGATAAAAGTCATAATTATGAGATAAATGTCATAATTATGAGATAAAAAGTCAAAATTATGAGATAAAAAGTCATAATAATGAGATAAAAGTCATAATTATGAGATAAATGTCATAATTATGAGATAAAAAGTCATAATTATGAGATGAAAAGTCATAATTATAAGATAAAAAGTCATAATTATGAGATAAAAAGTCATTCTTATGAGATAAAAAGTCATAATTATGTGATAATAAAGTCATAATTATTAGATAAAAAGTACAAGTATAAGTATAAAGTCATTATTTTCCTAAATTTAAACTAGTTTGCATTGACAGTGTTGGTTGTTGTGTTTCTGTAAAATGGTACGCCTAAAGCCCAATGGGTCAAATTTAGCCCAAATCCTAAATTAGAGAATAAAGGGTTAAAATCGAAAAAGTTGATATTTTGGTGTTCAGTGAACTTATAGCAGTCATTTAATGCATAGTTCATAATTTTCCAGAGAAGGAAAGGGTTCTTGGGTTCTCCAGGGTTAATTTAGTTGTAGTCATAATGTTCTGCTGTCTCCACTGTCCCTCACACTAAATAAAGCACTAAAACAAATGTTTTGCTCACGTTATTTTAGCTCAGAGCCTCACCAACCTGGGGTGATGTTCCCGGATCCTGGACCATCAACCAATGAGAGGGAGTTGGTGTCACATATATGCCTCTCACTGGCCACTTCATTAGGTACACCTGCACATAATACTAATTGTACAGTTGCAGGAAAAACTATGTGAACCCTTTGGGATTACTTGGATTTCTGCTTCAATTGGTCATAAAATATGTTCTGATCTTCATCTAAGTCATACAAAAAGAGTTCATTTAGAAGAAATGGTTGGTTACATGATGAAAATACCAATATTTATGACAAAAATGACTTTTTTGCTGTTACTCTTTATTTGAGTAACAGCAATGAAGGTAACAGCAATGATTTTGTAGCATTAAATTAGCAATTGTGTGAAAACCAGCCACTTAGCATCTATGCTAGTAGCTTGAGCACATGGAGCAAATTCTTCAGATTTAGCTGGATATTTTATTTTTGAAATCAACAAATGTTGTCTTAGAGATAACTTAGGTAACAGGAATGAGTTTTTAGATTGACCATCTCTAAAACAGCTAATATATCATTAAATTTAAGGAAAAATAAACGAGATAACTAACTTCTGGTCTGAAATGCTATGTATAAGTGTTTTGGATGCCATTTAAAAATATTTATATATATATATATATATATATATATGTATATATATACATATATAAATATATAGATGTAGATATATAGATATAAATATATAAATGTCATTTCTACTAAGATTAAAGTGTATGATGTTTAGTATAACAAAAAATATAATTTGTTGCATAATATTAATTGTGTTTATAAATTTAATATAAAATAGTATGCTGGGGACGGAAATTTCACTCTTTTGGCGGAATTGCCCATATAGAGAAATTTAAAGAGCAGATTAAATTTACAAGGTTTCCCTTTACAGAAACTGAATCAATATTCAGTGTGTTTTAAGCTTTTTAAATGTTTTATTTAAATTTTAAATGTGTGGATCACTTTGTATTTAGATGCAAGCGAGACACATGGGGCTGGTTTCGGTTCGATTCGGTGGGTTTTTGTCAGAAACACGGCCCCTTTGGACTCTGATTTTTCTTCCCATGATCGTCTTTTCAGCCTGTTGCATAGCTTACACTCACAAACCATATATACTTCATCTGAGCAGTGGCAAGTTGCAACGACAGTTTGCTGTCTCAAATCCCTTAAAGACACCCAAGATATGATGGGAATGGTTAAACAGAGAGTGTTTGCACAAATTAAATACATGGCACCAGACATGCTAAACTTCCTGGTTAGTTTTTGCAACAATTCTGTTCGTGAAAGAGTTCCCAAGGTTTTAAGAGGACCCAAAAGCAATAGGAGACCTAGTGAAGGTGCAAAAAAGATATAGTTATTGGGGAAACAGTCCAGGGGATTGTGAGGGGGATTGAGTGAAGTCTGAGGGAGCTTGAGTTCCAGAGTGTGGCTGAGAGTGGCTGAAAAACACAGGTAAGTTTCAGCCAGGCAGAATACAATGTCCATAAAACTCATCCAAGGCAACAAGAGAACACTAGAGCTCAGGAGACCATGTGAAAGTGCAGGAATCATCTGGCACTGTGACGAGTCTTCAGAAAGCTTTTGTATCTGCAGGTTATGAGAAGATCAGGAACAGGTGTGCTGCAGCAGAGTCTCTGCAGCAGGTAGACACGTCCCCCCAGCAGGAGCAGGAACAGTCTACAAATAAAAGTCACTCACCACAAAGTCATCACCAACTCTAAGATGTATAGACAGTGTCAAATATTTGTTTTATTTATTAGCTGCTCAGTGTTTATTATCTAGTGTTATATAATCTTTAGTTTTATCCAAGTGGAGTGCTGCCAAATTGGATATAGCACTTAAAAGCCTTGATTAATGTATGTTGAAAGACACTGGGTTTGAATATGGCTGAAGCCCATGAATACAGTTCAGGGGAGGGGGAGGGCTCAGACCGAATTTCTAGATAGAGTCAGACTGCTTTTTTGGGCCAGATCTAAACTCTACTGCAGGTTTGTAGGCTGCACATCCATGATAAATATCTCCTTTTCTAACACATCCAAAATCTTTGTTACATTAAGAACAGGAGTCTGTGGAGGCCACTGCAATACACTGAACTCACTGTCATGTTCAAGAAACCAGTTTGAGATGATTCAAACTTTGTGCATGGAGAGTTATTTTACTGGAAGTATCCATCAGAATAGGTCATAACTGTCAGCAACAATACTCAGGTAAGCTGTGGTGTCTGAAGGACTCTGACTTCTCTCCATCAATCAATCAATCTTTATTTGTAGCACCAATTCATAACAAGTGTTATCTCAAGACACTTTACAATAGAGCATAAAGCTCTTCATTTTACAGATACACATAGGTTTATATGCATAGATACATATAAACATATAAAGATACACATATACATATATATACAAATATATACATCCAAGACCCAACATGAATCCATATAGCCAATCATGAATCCCTCCATCATGGTGGCAAGAAAATACCTTCTGTTAAGCAGCAGGAAATCTTGAATGTGGATCCCAGTCTCATGATGAACAGCAAATCCACACGATGCTGTGTTGGGTGTGAGGGCGAAGGAAGGGAGGTAAGAGGAGACAAGGGGACTAAAGTAAGAACTAAAGTTAGCGACAGATCCATGAACCATAGACCTGTTGTCTGATTTATTAGAGGTTAGCCTCTTGATACGTCTCATTTTCAGGAGGGTCCTCATGTCTGAATGGTAGTGGTGATCATTTTATAGGAGTATAATCAATGATATTCTTACGGAAAATAAGAATTTGTGGTAGTGACAAACTCATGGGTGCCCAGACCACAAGTGCATCCCTACCATATTTGTCTCTGTTAAGCATAAATGTATTAAAGGAAGGCCTCTTGAGATGTGACATCCCATTTTCAAGAGGAACCCCATGACTATGTGGTTCTAAATATAGATACTATAGATGTATCAACCATGGATAGGGAGATCATGATAATATCTACATTAAGAGCTACAATGATAATGGGAATGAAATGTTCCTAATGAAATGGCCAAATATGTGTCATGTTTGTAATTGTAGTTATTGAGGCTTTGTGGCTCCACAGCAGCAGGAAGTTTCCACCAAGTATCCCAGACCACCTACAAGGCAAGAGCCAGAGACGAGTACAGGAGCAAACAAAAGGGGCAAAAGCAGATGTGGAGAGAGCGTGTGAGAGAGAGATAGAGCCCAATGTGCCAGATCCCCCCTGGCAGTCTAAGCCTATTGCATCTTAGTTATGAGTCTAATTTATGGACTAATTTATAGACTATAAGCTGGTCCCTAACTGAAAGCTTTATCAAAGAGGGACCCAAAGTGTGCAAAGGAAGTATCTTCAAAACATCCTCTGACACTGCGACCAGCAGCATCAAGAGTTAGACAAAGCCGGATGGATCCATAATTTTTTAGGGAGCTTGTGTGAACTGTATCAAAATTTCTTTTCCATGCAGACAGGAGTGGCACTTGGTGTGTTCTTCTACTGTTGTAGTCCATCTGCTTCAAGATTTAATGTGTTTTATGTTCAGGAATGTTCTTCTGTATTGTTATTTGAGTTACTGTTGCCTTACAGTCACTTCAACCATTGTGAACATTCTCCCCTGTGAATTTAAAATAAAGTAATGCGGCTCACTGGATCTTTTCTCTTTTTTGGACCATTGTTGAGCTGGCTGTGCTCGAAAATCCCAGATTGTCAGCTATTTTTGACAGACCTGCTGTTCCAGTTCCAACAATCATTCCACATTGAAATTCACCTTGCTTATCTATTCTGTTAAACAGTTAAAACATTAGTTGGTCACTTTGACCATGTCTATTAGCCTTAGTGCACTGGGTTGCTTCTACATGATTGGCTGATAAGCTTGCATTAAACAACTGTACCTTAAAGAGTGGCAGGTAAGTGTATATCAGTCTTATGAGCATTTGAAAGTTCTTACCATGATCTTACTGAAAATGACATCTACAGATAAACACTGATCAAATAAGACAAGAGCACAAACGGGTGGAAAAGAGGGATAAAGTGTGAAACGGAGCGGGATGGATTTTACTGAAGGTATGTCAAACATCAGATTGTTTCCTCCGTCTTTGCAGTTCATGTCCTTATAAGGCTGCCCCACTCCTCAGTGTAAGTCGAGGGCCTCATTAAGGAATTCAGCAGAACCAAAATAAAGTCAACATTTATGGAGCGTAAAAGAAAACTGGATATGAAAGAGAAGGAGTAAAGGATGAAGGGGGTGGAGGTGGACCCCGCCCTGCAGCGTACTCCAGTGTTATTTTTGGGAGCTGTGAATGGAGCTGTTGTAGTACGGCCATGTCGTGTGTGTCTGCTTGTGTGTGTTAGAGGCTGATGGGTGTGGAGTGTGAGACGGAGTTTCACCGGGTGAAGGTGGCTGGTGTGTGAGGAGGAACACCTGTGATCTTTAGAGAACCTGAGCTTCAGCTCAAACCACCTCAGAAGAGCATGTGCTGGGCACTTACTGAGCATGTGCAGTCCAGATGGTACTGTTTTTAAAGAAAGTTCAGCTCAGCGATAGACACTCCTCAGGTCTTTGGATTGAAATTTTGACAGAAATGTGCAGTTACAGACACTATTAAAGGCTAAAGAGAGCAACTAACAGTGCACATTATGTATTTATAAGATTTCTTTATATACATATATATCATATATCGTCATAGTTATCATTACCTGGATGCAGCAATTTGATGCCAGCTTGGTGATAACAGACTCATCTTTGTTATAACCATGATGTTACTGTTCAAAATACTCCAACAACGAATCAGCTGAGGGTTTACAATGCCTGATGTGAACATTATTAAATACTAACAATAAAAAACATCAAACTTTTCAGTTCAATAAAATTTTTGATAACTTACTTCCTTTTGATAGTTGTTGTTGATCTGTGCTTGTCCCCAATCAGCGTGGACAAGTCGCTGTCAATCACGTCCCTTATTTATACAGAAAATCAGAAGAACCATAAATCTTTTTAAAATAACATGTATGTTAAATAAAGAAATTCACCCCCTGGACAGCAAGAGCATATAAATGTATTTTATATGTAGACAGAAGCCACTCTCTGAACCAGGCTGTAAAGAGGGATATTCAGGCTGTTAAATGTATGTTTCCTGTATCCAACCAGCAGGATTTCTGCAGTCAGTCTCCTTTTTCAGTCTGTGAGGTTACTGCTTTGCTCTGTGTGACAGATGTGCTTAAGGGCCTGTGCTTCATAATGACAATGCAATTTGATCTACTTGACATTTCTGTGATAACATAGCACAATGGGATTGACTGCACATGGTGGATGTTTAAATCATCAACCTCACTCAAACTTCATGAGTTTGATTCTAAAATTCCATATCTTTTACAAATGAGATGAAGTTCTTGGCAAATGTTAACCTTAATTGATTTAAGAGTATTAATAAAATTTGCAAAAGTACATATAAACATGTTGCTTAGGATTAGCTCATCCTCAGATGACAAACTATTTATATCCCAAGGAAATTAATCCAGATGGTCCCAATTTCCATGATGTGCATTGAGCACAAGCTATTGTTTGTCCATCCACAAAATACATCACTACTGTTTACAAACACCAAAATGATCTATAGACCAGTTTACTTCATTGAAAAATACCTTTAATAGCTTGATATCTGTGTTTAGCTCATCAAAGTCGCTTAAGTTTTGAAAACATGACTATTCATGCAAATGTTAGCCAGACGTTTTGGTAAGATTACAGGTATTTGCCTTACTGATTAACTCTTTTCTTCCTAAAAAGTAGTCATCTAAAACTGTGAATAACATTAACATGGCCCTCTTAGTCACCATAGTTGTCCATCCCTTGTCTACAAACACCCAACATTAACAGTGGCACCAACAATGGAAGCCCCAGACAGAGCAAGTATGCAGCCATCTCCTATCAATATGGCCGAACAAGTGGGATAAGGACAGATAAGCAAACACCAAGAGGTTATCAGTTTCTTTTTCATGTGTAAAGTGTGCAGGTTCAAGGTAAGAGCATAACCATGATCCTCAAAGATCATCCTCAGGGAATCAGAAGTATTCATATCCTCAGATCAGTGTGTCCAGTCTGCAATAGCACCCTGAACCAAAGCACTGAACAGATGGACACACTGATGACTGTCCTCAGACGAACGGGTCAGACAGAGTCGCAGTGAACCCACGAAGGCTGCACGATGAGGACACGCACACAGACACAGTGTACCTATCAGCTGGAATTCTCTCCATCACGTTTGCAGCCAAAGCGCTGACTCAGCTCTGACTCATGTCTGACCGTGCAGCCACGATAACCGTCTCACGACACACTGATCCGTCTCAAGGCTCGCTGCTTACACTGAATGCTGATAACACTCATCACCAGGACTATCTTCAGCATATGGATGTCTATCTAAGTGTGTGTAAGTCATATCTTTTCAAGGTCTCAGAAGCAGCGGGCGGTCAGACTCACGACCTTCAGACGGAGGTCCTGATGGAGCCGCTGCAGAGAGGTTCAAACCAGACGCTGATTAAGAAGTGTGAACTAAAGCAAGAACAGAGAGAGCATGCTGACTGAGTGTTAAAACCTTACACACATGCTGCATGACTCAGTGAACTTTAAACGTGACAGACTTTGTTTAATAATCAAACATGCGCAACTGATCAAACCTTTTGTTATCAGGTCAGTCGTTCCTGATTGGAGGGAAGTTTTGGAGGAATAAAAATAAAGGAACTGGACATATTACTTTGTTAGTGGAGCCTGTTTCCATGTTTGAACCATCAAAACATTTATACCTCTAAAACATTTATATTCAACAAATACGATGTTATACAAATAAAGATTGATTGATTGAGTCTATATTCAGCAGAGACAATTTTAGTTCCTTCTATGGATACATTTCTGGATGTATGTATGGGTATAAACAAATATATTTATATGTATCTATATACAGTATATGTATATATGTGTATCTATAAGGTGAAGAGTACTATGTAGTATGAGTACTTACTATGAACTGGCACAATACGATTAAAGATTGACTGGTTGAATAATTGATTGACCTCTGAACTCTTTCCCAGCTGACATTGGGGTGATAGGCAGAGTAACCCCTTACACAGTCGCCAGCCAGTCACAGGGCTACAAAGAGAGACGGACGACCATTCATGCCCATCCTCACCAATTAACCTTACAAGCATGTTTTGGTTTGAGGAAACCAGAGTGCCTGGAGAAAACTAACACAGACACAGGGAGGCCATGAAAACCACACACAGAGACTGATCCATGCAGTGGATCAAATCAGCGTCATCCTGCTGTGAAGCATGAGCACTAACCCGCTGTACCACCATGCCGCCCCACATTTGAACCAAGCTTTTTAAGTACAATTTAATCGGCTACATTTTTGTATGAAGGTGAATTTTTTTGCTGAATATTTATCCAATATCCTGACAACCATTTTGGTTTGCAGGTCCAAACATCAAGGGTCACTTTTAAGTATTAAGATTGATAGACTCGTATCAAGTCGCTTGAAGAAAGGAAAAAGTCAGCACTCTGACTTTTTGGCACACATGTTACATTTTTGCAGACTTAGATTCTGACAAAAATCTGCATCAGTTTTCACCTTTAAAAACCTTCCTTGCCAGTGAAACACGTCATTCTTGTGTTTGCCATCCTTTGTTGGTTGTTTGTATTTTAGGCCCCATTCACACAACAACAAAAACTGAGAAGATTTGTCGCGTTTGAGCCTTCCATTTACACAATAAATGTATCTTTGGTTGCGCACGCACCAAAGAACAACAACAGCTTCGGCCATTTACCGAACTACATGCTTACTGTACTCAGAAGGTTATCCAGACAAAAACATCCAGTCATATTTGTTGTCCAGACAAGAAACTCTTGGGTCTTCATGCATTCACGTGCCATTGCTGTTTGTGACAAATTTGTCTTTGCATACGCATGTTGTAACACTGCTGATTCACTATAAACCTACATTGCCAACAATTGGCCTATGGTTGCTACAGCATTTCCAGTTGTTCTCGCAGATCTGTTTGAAGATGGAGTGCTTATTGAAATGCAAAGGACAAACTTTTCAGTTTCTAGTAACAATGTTGTTGCATAAACAGAGCCTTAGATTGTTATATTGTTAACAGGATAATTACAAAAGTTATGATCGTATTTTGACCTGAATATGGATGCAGATTCAAGAGTGTGACAGCACAGTTTTCCACATTACTGTTAACAATTCAAAAACTTCCCTACTAATTTTGAAGACATTTTCAGGGCATGCTAGTCATGACAAAAGGGGTAACTTATTAGACATAAGTCATGGTCCAAATCTTGATTTGAACCTAAGAACTTGTTCAAATATTTGCCCACAGTGAAAGAACTTGCCCACGATGTTGGAAATTATTGTAGAAGCACTATTATATATCAAGTGAAAAAATTTAACATATATCAATGAGCCATCCCATTTTATTTGTGCAGTGTGAACATTTTACAGTGTAAGCACATTTTAATCATGCTTCATGGCTGGGTGTAGTTCAATAATAATTCAGCTGCACAGACTGAGCCGACATTATATCATAACTGATATATTATTGCTTCAGTCATACAGTTACAATAATTGGCAACATCCACGTAAACAGCTGAATTTTTTTCTTGAGGTTTATCCTGTGACCAAATGACAAGGTTGCTTTGAATGTCTAATTTGGCAGACTTGGTGCAGAATGGGATGCCAAAATGATGGTATTAAACTGTTTTCTTCTTCAGTAAGATTAAGTCAGAACTGTGAGAGAAAGTCAAAACCCTGTAATAAAGTCAAAATTCTGACTTTTTGCAAACACATTGCATCACATTGTGCACACTCATGTTTCATGCCACATTCATCAAAGATACACAGTAATTTTCATTTTTATTCCCTTCTTTACCAGGAAAACTTTGTGTTCAGATGTGTAATTGAAACGTTAAAATTCAATTATCTATGTTCATAAGAAAAGAAAAAATCCGGCCAGTGTGCTCTCCTAACTGTAAGCCGTATATATTTTAATAACTCTGACCGTGAACATGAATACAGATGTGGTTCATTTACTTCAAAAATGCTGTTTCTATATTTAATTAGCAGAATGAATACATTTGAAAGTCAAATTCTCCAGACTGGACATTTTTTCAGCTCCAGCACTGACCTCGGAGTGAACTCAGTGTGTTTGAGAGAAAACAGCGGGCAGAAAGCTTGAAAGAGAAGATAATTACCAAAAAATAAGGGACGCATTCAACGATAATTAAAACAGCAAGGTAAGACTTTCCTGGCAGGGCCGAGGCTTCTCAGAGGGCAGAGTGAACATGAATAAATAAGAAGTAATACTAAAAAAAAAAATCATCCTTCATTTTGCTGAAGGGTTTCAGGCCTGATTGGAGCTCTCTTAGTGAGAACACCGGCTTGGATTGGTCGCTGGGATTGATGACTGTAAGAACTGAAGAAACCATTAGTCATGGCCGCTTCATTTAGCCGCTCTTGATCCAGATTTTAATGCTGCATTTTCCATCCTGTGCAAAAAAATCTAATTATTAAATTTCTCATGGCAGAACACAGTTTATTTCTCTGCTCGTGTTTGCAGTCCGGGTCTGTTTTGGTTGCTATGACACATTAAGCTGAAGGGTAATTTCTTGCTGGCACATCGAAAGAAGAGCGAAGTTCATATTTTATTCCATGTGAGCCTAAGCTAAACAGCTGTAAATCTTTACTACATCAAACAGAGCTCTGAATGCATAAAGGCTGGTTGTAAATTATGATAGTTTAGAGCAGAGCAGCGGCAACTTTGCATATATCATGCAGGAAAATACATTTCATCAGTGTCCATACTTTTACATATTAAAATTCCCCAAAATAAACCTTCTGAAACACAGTGTAAAACCACAAGGATAGGAAAAAATGCTCAAAGTTACATTGATTAATTTTGGCCTTTGTAAACTGTGATATATATAGACACAGAGGTTGCACTCATACTAGGACCAGTTGCTGTGTCATTCTCAAAGGACATAGGAAACTTCATGAATTATATTAATCACTCCAGTTGGTTAGATCAGTGATTCTCAAAGTGGAGGCTACAAGACACCAAGAGACACAAAATGCTGTTCAGAGACCACAGAAAATTTTACTTGACCTCAAATAGAAGATCTAACCAATTTTCCCAAAAAGAGTCAACAAAGACTGAGTTTGATTTGAAACAAAACAATAGTCATCGGGGGGGATTTATGCAGACATCAGAGTGATATGTTGCAAAGATCCCCAAAAAATAAATAAATTTGCACATCAATCTACAAATGTAGGCGTCTCCAGCTCCTTAAGGAGGCAACAGAATTTTTGGGTACCGCCGCAATCAAAGACTGCAGGCCTTAACTGGTGACCAGTTTTACCATCCAACAAAATTGGGTGTTCAGCCCAGTTTGAGGCTTGTTGCAACCCACTGTTTGTGCAAATAATCATCAAGTGTGTGGTGTTAGCACCACCATTCACAACACTCAGCTGAAGAAGAGTTCAAACACATCGGGTGCTCGACTGCCTGAGGCTGGCTGAAGAAACTCTGGAAGCTAGTTTGGTGTGGAACTCCTTGTGTGTGTCAACTGGATCATGATTGGGCGCAAAACCAACAACAAATATAATTTCAAGAAAAGTCTGACAAAAAATAAAATGTGATTCCATAACTACTAGCTTCCACAGTTACCTAAACTTGGTAATCAAGACTGAAAAATTACTGTGCCACATGGCATGTTCAGCTTTTTCTTTATTTTGCCTTAATTACTATCAGCATTTTCTTGAGGTATTTTTATATTTACCAGTATATTTCTATTCCATACCCATTCTTTTATGCTCAAAGTGATCTTGTCAAAATCAAATACAGTCAATGAAAAAATGTGGTGCATGTTTTCAAGCCAGAGAGTAATTATGTTTCATAATTGTGATCTCAATATCTGAGAAAAAAAAATCCGTATCACAATTTTTGCAAATAATCTTGCAGCCCTAGTTTTAAGGATCATGACAAATAGGACGGCCTAAAGCGGGCTGCTGTGGTGTAGTGGGTCATGAGATTTATTGTCCTAAAAATGTAGCCCCTACTTTAAAATCCCATGTACACTTAAATGTATACAATGGTTCACTCATGTATATAAGGAGCCTTCCCACATTGCTGTTTGATACAGAGCTAAAACACTGCAGCTTACTTTCTCCAGTGCGATCATCATGCCCATGTTGACCCTGCTTTATGTTCACTTCTGTGAGCTGTAGTACTCCTCTCAACTCATTTATTGGTGCTGTCGTAAGCTTTTAACGTGTTACTGAAGAGGGGTTATGAATTGTTATCACTCCAGGGTGAGGGGAGCAAGTGAATTAAATGGGAGGGCTACCCAGATATTATCCTGATAGGGCTTAAGATATACTTTAGACATGGTACAGTCACCTTAGGAGCAACTGGGCTGATTGTTGTTGACCTTAAAAGCAATCCAAACCAGTCAATCTCATTCTCCTTTATTTAGGCATGGCTGTTTGGTTGTTTCGAGACTTCCAACTCAAACATGCTTGCACTTGCAAATTCTTCTACGTAAGATGTAATATGTAACAAATCCATGCAACTGAAGTCTGAGCCATCTGGAAAAGTAAACTTAACAAAATCAACTCCAGAACATTCAAGGTTGAATTTACGAAATTCTAAAGTTCATGAGAAAGAAAACAGATGAAAAATCAAGCTTTCCTTGTAGAATTTATTTCCTTGCCAGATGAAAACAGTTTTCTGCTTCATCCACAGCACTATTTCTAAGAAAAATATGACATGATTATAACGAAACATTTTGAAACTTTTTGCATGAGTATGATCTTTTAGTTGGCAGAAAATTTAACTTTTTAAATATTCAAAATAAAAATCCAAATTAAAGTTAATCCGCCCTGAAAAAGACCAACCAAACAGCAGTTTATGTTTTAATGATCCAAAAGGGTTGGATGGATTTCGTCTGTGCTGGTTCAACAGTTCAGAGCTGTGAATCGGTCAGGGGCTCCTACGGGCGCTGGCAGGCTGAGCGGCGGGTTCACGGCAGTGGTTAACGACTGCAAAAGAACCTGCAGACTCTGCAAACATTAACGACCGACATGTTTATGCAGTTGGACCTTGTCAAATAGAGGAGAGCTGCAGTTAAAGAAAGCCAGAAACTTTGAAGCTTGTTTACACAGAACAGGAGGCTGAAGGAGAGGCAGGGGGGGTGTCAAGGTGAGGATGTTGGTTTTGGCGGCAGAGAGAACAGAGCGATACAGAGGTGAGGCCAGCTTCTGCTACCTGACCTAATGCTGGTGCTTCAATGGTAATTTTGACTCGTTAGGTGCAGTTAAAGCCTGAAAACTGTCATGTTTCTTTGGTTTAGACTAAATGTCAAAACCTAAGGAAAAAGCTAACAAGAACTCCATGGTGCTTTTCCAATTTCTCCAAATTAGGGAATCAAAAGCAGCTTTTCCATGATGACTACAAGATGCTGAAACACATACACCTTGCCCTTTAAATAAAGGAAAAAGAATGTAAAAATAGAAAGGATTTGGAGTCATGATGCAGTTTGCTAACGAAATTATGAAAACCTCTCTCTGAAAGGTTCACCAGCAATTAACTTGCATTAAAGTGAGAGGAAAGTTTCACACTCCTTATCACATTGTAAAAATACAAAAACAAATACACTGCATGGCCAAAAAAAAAGTTGTCACCTGGATATAACTAAGCAAATAGGTACGAGCCTCCTGTTGGATAATTACTGCATGGGCAATAGTCTTTCAGCTGGCAACAAGTTATTTAACCCCAGCTGATGCAATGAGTGGCTTGTCATTTCTTAAACAACCATGACGAAAGAGACATCCTGTGGTCGTGGAAAAGATGTTAGTCTGTTTAAGAAGGGTCTCATCATTGGCATGCATCAAGCAGAGAAAAAAGTCGAAGGAGATTGCAGAAACTAATTGGGTTAAGAACTGTCCAACAATAAAAAACCTGCAGTTTACATATTGGAAAATGGAAACTTAGAAAAATGTTATTGGAAATTTTGTTGCAAAGATGAGAATAAGTGCCAGATGTTATGGTAAATAAGCATTTTAAAAGTAATCTGTCGAGTTACTGAGTGACACATGCAAAAAAGCATCATGTTATTGTATCACAAACAGATTGAATGAACAGGGTTAGAGACTTTGAGTAGTTTTGAATCACAATAAGTCTGTTTTTTTCAGTATGGTTATAAACTGGCACATAGTCGACACCGAGAGAGGCTACTGAGTAAGTGAAATGAGCTACACTATATTGCCAAAAGTATTTGCTTGTCTATCCAAATAATCAGAATCAGGTGTATAAAATCAAGCACCTAGGCATGCAGACTACTTTAACAAACATTAGTGAAAGAATGGGTCGCTCTCAGGAGCTCAGTGAATTCCAGCGCTGAACTGTGATAGGATGCCACCTGAGCAACAAATCCAGTCGTGAAATTTCCTCGCTCCTAAATATTCCACAGTCAACTGTCAGCTGGATTATAAGAACGTGGAAGGGTTTTGGGAATGACAGCAACTCAGCCACAAAGTGGTAGGCCACGTAAACTGATGGAGCGGAAACGGATGATGGGGCGCATAGTGCGAAGAGGTCGCCAACTTTCTGCGGAGTCAATCGCTACAGACCTCCAAACTTCATGTGGCCTGCAGATTAGCTCAAAAACAGTGCACAGAGAGCTTCATGGTAAGAGTCTCCGTGGCCAAGCAGCTGCATCCAAGCCTCACATCATCATGTGCAATGCAAAGTGTCAGATGCAGTGGTGTAAAGCAGGCAGCCAGCACGCTGTTCTCTGGAGTGACAAATCGCGCTTCTCCATCTGACAATCTGATGGACGAGTCTGGGTTCGGTGGTTGCCAGGAGAACGATACTTGTCAGACTGCATTGCGCCAAGTGTAAAGTTTGGTGGAGGGGGGCTCATGGTTTAGGGTTGTTTTTCAGGAGCTTGGCTTGGCCCCTTAGTTCCAGTCAAAGGAACTCTGAATGCTTTAGCACACCAGGACATTTTCAACAATTCCATGCTCCAACTTTGCGGGAACAGTTTGGAGCTGGCCCCTTCCTCTTCCAACATGACTGTGAATCAGTGTACAAAGCAGGTCCATAAAGACAAGGATGACAGAGTCTTGACTGGCCTGCACAGAGTCCTAACCTCAACCCGATAAAACACCTTTGGGATGAATTAGAGCAGAGACTGAGAGCCAGGCCTTCTCGTCCAACATCAGTGTGTGACCTCACAAATGCTCTTCTGGAGGAATGGTCAAAAATTCCTATAAAACACTCCTAAACCTTGTGGACAGCCTTCCCAGAAGAGTTGAAGCTGTTATAGCTGCAAAGGGTGGATTGACATCATATTGGGATCTCACTTAAGTTCATATGCGAGTCAAGGTAGGTGAGTGAATACTCTTGGCAATATAGTGTATGTTACTTGTTTCTAATAAACAAAAAATCTTCTTTCATGACTCTGATATTGTGGGCCACCTGTCAGTGTGAGCAGGCCTTTGCGCATTGACGCCCTGTTTTAGACTTACTGGCAGGCCACATTTATTACAAGGAGGGCCACACATAACCCCCAGGCCACCAGTTGCCTATCCCTGGCCTAGTTTGATAGTGTTAAGCAGAGTTTTCACTGAGATACAATTTGAGCCCAGCAGAGCTTGTAACTTTCCACTGTTTAAAGTATTTTGCTTGAAGGTTCTGGTTTAATTCTACTGTTATTGAATTTTACGGCTTTGTGACTAATAGAAGGAAATTTCTGTGGCACCAACATCACTAATTGTCTTGTTAAGTCGTTAAGCTGGCCCCTGTGTGTTTGCAGTTGTGTATTTAACAAGGTGACTCTCCTCTTCCCTGTGTGCATCACTCCTCTGGAAAAGTACTGCGAACAATCCCAGCACAGAAATATCACTTTCATAAAAACTCAACAACAATGCTTCTATTCTCTGAAACAAACTGTATTTAGTAACATATACAGAAAATGAACATGTCAGCAGGTAGCAAAGGAGTAAAATAAAGCCTGACATGGTGTCACGTGCTGCTCTGGGGCCTGTTATTATCAGCACAATATAAAACCAGGGGAAAACGGGAATAAAAATAACATGGAGAGTACTTATGTCATGGTCCATAACTGTCCTGGTGTGTCAGCAGAGACTATTTTTAAGCTTTCAGCATGTGGCTTATTACTAAGGTGTGTGTAAGTGAGTGTTTTTCTATTTGACTAAGGCGAGCGGTGGTTGACAGCGAGGTCAGGGTGTGTGTGAGCCAATGACAGGATGTGCGGTCGGGCCGGTTTCACAGAATCTGCTTAGTAATGTCGTTAAAGATAGAGCTGACCTCTCCGTCGCCGTCAATGGCCCCCACTGTTAACCACACACGCACAAACACACACGTGCACACCTGAATGGAGGCCAGTGTATTGGAGGGTGGAGTCCTGCAGCGTGGGACCAACGGAGTGAAAAGAAGGGCATGATGAGAGAGGAGGACAGAATAAGAGGTTTTATTTTTGCAAGAACTTTGGATGTATGACAAAAACCACAACCTGTAAGTGACACACAAACACACACACATATATTGGGTTAAAGTACATTTATATAAAGATGCACGTACCACTTCATCAGCACTTGTGGCTTTAATTTTATAAACCATATCCTACACAACCCTGGTCAGTCCTATGTAAGATCTATTCATACTCAAAACTTTACTGCCCATTATACCCTGACCTTTTATGTCAACTGCCCATAAAATATATAGAAACCCAAAAATATCTTGCTTTCCAAGTCTATCCTTTATTCATAACTGGATCATATCACTGGCATACATCGCCAGAGGGTCAAAGATGGTTTTCATTTTAACAGCTTGGTTGTTTTGTCCTGATTCAATCAAAAAAAAAAAAAAAAAAACACAAATTTGCATGTTTCCTTTGGATTGTTTCCTGTATTTTGAAGCATATTTATGTCACAGCAAACATTTTCATGACTATGAGTGCTGTGCATTATGGAAAGACAGTTCACAGGCTGAACCACCCATGAAATAACTCACTGATTAATAGCAGAAATTAAATAATTCTTTGTAACACTTAATAGATCAACATATTCATCAGTGTGAACTGTGCCTTACAATATAAATGTAAACTAAGCAGGCACATGAAGAGGAGGGACTTTTAATGCTCCCCAGTGTCTACAGCAGACCGCTAAGGACACCACAAAGCAGCGAAGCATAAATTAGAGATAAATTGACTAAACCAGCCAAAATTCTGGGAAGTAACTTTTAAATCAGTCAGTGTTCAGTTCTGGGATGATCTGCTGTAGAAATGGTGTGTAATGTCAACCTGTCGCCATGTTAATGGTTTGTTGTGCCTTTGCAGGAAGTGACTCTGAGGGATCCAGATCATTATTGTTGCACTTTGTTATTAGCCTGGTTTCTGTAGTGCAATTATTTTCACTATAACTGCTGCTTATTCTATAGCAGTGTGCTGAGTTAACTCGTTACCCTGTTTTTATCGTTTGCTGGGCCAATTATGTCCTCACTGCAAACTAACTGCTCCAGAGGCAGTACAGGAATGAGCCAAGGTCACTTGTTTCAGGTGAAAACAGGGATCGGTTGCATTGGTCATGGATGTTCGAACAAGTCATCCCGAGCACAGAGCACCCAGTATTGTTGGAACAACTCTCCAAGTAAAGTGGTGGCTCACTTGGCTCTAACTGTAAACATACTAAATAAGTTGATAATCAACTAATTTGTGCAAAGTTTGACAGAAAATCTTTGAAGAATTCTTGAGAAAAAAATGACAAGAAAGGCATGATTGTGTGGCCCAAGGTAATTTGACTTGTCTTGACAAAACCTTTCAGGTGGTGACGATTCAATCAATCAATCAATCAACCTTTATTTATACTCGAGAAATCATTCCAGACATCCTTTGACTTAGGACCATCGAAATCTAATCAGGTCAGTTTTTAGATCAAGAGAAAAAATGTGTAAGAGTCCAAAGAAATACATAAAGGCTGTCTAAAGACCCAGGAAACTCCACTGACTTTAACCTTGACCAGCATAATAGGTTCATCCTTGCAACGAAATGGAAGTTTGTGTAAAGTCTGAAGGACATCCCTAAGAGGGAATATATTTTGCTCTTTGGCATTTTCTTGCAAGTCTATGTGATGTACTTCTGTGCACTTAACCACAGCTCCTTCCCTCTCTTACTTGGTCACACCACTTTCTGCCTGAAATGAGTCATTTCCTCCAAGACCTACCGGCAAGAACAAAAAACCTGGAAAAACACTGTTATACCACCTGCTGCTAGTGATAACTGATAATACTGGCATATTAACTAAACAGTTTGATAGCCATTCAGATGCTCTGGCTTTTGGTTTATTTGTCTTGTTTGGTCCTTGATTGATTAATGCCATCTTCACACCAACCATATTTAGTGCTCACCAAGGAAGCTTTGGCCCAGGGTTTGGTACTTTAGTATCAATGTGAATGCAATCACAGCACTTTGGTGCACACCAAATCAGCCGGTCCGAGACCTCCATGAAGGGGTGGTCTCACTGGTGTGAAACAAAGTGGTCCGAACCGATCTACTTTTGATGCATTGTGGGTATTGGAAGCACTGAATTATGGGTAAAGTCCTTCATTATTTAACTCCCGGTAATCCCGTGGTTGAAATATTTTGCTTACTCAATTTGTCGATTTGTTTATTCTGGTTGAGGATTATGATGATTTACGAGGGTCCAGAAGGTCGCTGATGCCGTCTCAAACACGATAGAAAAACGTATTTGAAGGAAAATGTAGAAGAGAGCGAAACGTAAACATTCGTTGTTTGGTGTAGGAAATGGTTACCATGGTAGCCTCTTCTTCATTCCCCTCCGTTGCAGGTTTGGTAACCAGTTACATGCATATTGCCCCCTGCTGTTTTAAACTGAGTAAATACACAAGTGGGCCCAGGCACGGTTCGATGTTGCAAGTGTTAATGCAAGCCAGCGGTGGAGGGGGAGGGGGGCGCCGCAGCACAGTTCGAAACAGGTGGGCCTAATGTGAAAGCGCCCTTAGACTCTGGTTCACATGGACCAAACAGGTGTGAAAATGGTCAGAGCACTAGCTTGAAAACTCTGATTCTAGATCCGTCTATAATAATATCTTTGACATTTAAATCAACAGTTATACAATATTTTATTGTTTTAAATATATGGAGTTAAAAAAGGATCAAAACATGCGAGTTTTTTTTACCTTAGTATCAAACATGGTTATTGAGTCTCAAATGGACATGCATCTATTCATTACATTTGACACTTTTTGACATGATCATGAACATTTTCTAGTTTTCTTTCTTGAGATCTAAAGTTATGTTCAGTGTTGGACAGAGTCATATTGTCAGTGCTTGAGCATGAGTTTAGTTCCTTCTGGTCAAATAATAATCAATACAAGTGGAAGTCAATCAGTCAATGTTGTTGCTTGAATAGACATACCATGGCTTTTTAAGATACTGAAATACTCAAAATAAGAACTACTTTTACACATCTAATACTTAAGAGTGGCCCTCACTCTTCACATTGTGTTTCTGCATAGCGCCCTCTTCAAGTGGTCCTTTGCTTGACCAACTGTGTTATCCTCAACTGCTGAAAGCATACTCAAAGCCCTTTTCAGAGGAATTCAGCCCTGAAGCTTTGAAAAATCTACAACTTCACAGGTAATTGTGAGATCACAAGGTAACAGAAAGGGCAACATGTGAACAACAGGTTATATTGAGTTGATAATTTATATTTTATTCATATTCATACTATATATATTGTCAATGTTGATAACAAAAAGTCCTTGGCCTTGTTCATAGTCTAACTTAACTTATTTTATTCATTTTCCATCTTAAGAAAGTTGATAAAGCTCAATGATTCCCCTTTATTCAACCTGTTTCTGTATCTTTAATAAACTTTTTATGCTCGTATCTATTTAAATTTCTTCTTAAATATATTTCTACAGCTATACCTTGCATAAGAGCAACAGAAACAACCAAATTTATACTTGGGGATGAATCTAGTGTTTCTAATTCTGATAATGACTGACTGTTGAAAACATTGATTGGCTTTCTCTCTTGATGTTACCTCACATGTTGCTGTATTTTGAAGTTACTTGGGAAATCTGAGCGCTTGTTTTCCTGTTTTGGGTTGATGAGCTTTGGCAGGATTGATGCAGGGTCGAAGCGTCGTTTTCTGAAATAATACAATAAATTTGAAGCACATTCCTAGCATAGCTGCACTCGCTGGCTCGAGGTGCAGGTGGCTCAAATTGCAAGGTATGGAAACTGACAGATTGATAAGACTGGGAGCGATTTGCTGCTGAGTAAGCAGGTGGACTACTTGGATATTGTGGGTAATAGTTCCAGTGCTGTGGACCCATTTTTAAACAAGTCTTAGCTGTTGCAAAATGACACTACCAGGTAAAAGCTTGACTTGCTTGATGGGAAAATTCCACTGATTTTGCTTTGGGACATTGGGAGTTTAAAGAATAAAACCACAACACTCCGCCACAGTAAACAGGAAGTAACTTTATTGCAGTATTAGGTGGCTCAAAATAGAGAAGCAGAGAACATGCTGTCTTTAATCATGTGGCCTTTCAGGAAAAAACAGAAAAAAACAGAGCTTACTTAGCATTCAGTACAAGAACATCGATTGGATTAGAGAAAAAGAAGAAAAGAGAAAGAAAGTTGGTTACAACTCTGAAATAAGATTGGATTTAGAAAGTGCTTGAGTCAAATCAAAGGTGACGGTAATTCCATTTGGGAGGTTTTTTTTACTTTGAGTACCTCCAAGATTCCGGCGCTGCGATTCAGGGGAGAGGAAAGGAAAGGAGGAGAAGGGATGAAGAAGAAATTAGAGGAGGGGGAAATGAGCAAATGGAATACTAAATATAGACAAGTCAAACAAACAGGACAGGATGGAAATGTACCAGAAATAAAACACACACTGCATTTGGTGGAAGAATTGAGCGCAGCGTGTCAGCTGTGTTCATCAGCCGATTCCTGCCTCCCTCCTTCACTCTTTTCCCCCCTCTCCTTTTCCTCCCAGGCCGACCTTTTCCAGAGGTGAGGGTCTCTAAGGCTTCATTGATGGATTAAAAATAAATGAGAGGGTAAACATAGCATGAGAAACAGGTGGCTGCTCAATGAGCTCTGTGGTGGTTGGAGTGCAAGCAGAGAAACAGCACGCGCTCACTTATTTCTCCACATTTATCAAATCCTCGAACCTCAGTCGGTTTCTTTTCGCTCCATTTGTCTTCTTCAATCCCTCTGCCCTCAAACACAGAGGCCGTGTTCACGTTAATGTAGATGAATGTACAAATGCCGAAGGTCTGCATCTTTGATTTTGGTTTGTTTAATGGATGATGTTCCTGTTAAGGTCAATGAAACACTCAGATCAGTAAAATGCTGGACTTAAATTGAATTCAATATCTAGATTTGATGAGTTTGCTTGGTGATGTGTAGTATACACCAAGTCAAGGGCAGTGTATTTTTCTCACAGTTTCACTTTGGTAAATTAACACCAAATTCTGCCAATGCTGCAAATATATTAAGTGGACATTGACGCCAGCGGAGACAAAGCTCTCAGAGTTGTCATTGCTTCAAAAGCAGAAATCTTAAGCATTTATAAGTGTGAGTTGGTGAGTCCATGTTTGTAGTACAGTTTCTCTACCAGTCCTTAAATGATCTCTGCTTGTTTGTGTAGAAGAACCATGGATGCAAAAGAGAAGATATATAATGTTGGAGTGAAGAGCCAAAAAGTTATAAGCAGTCATTGGCTACAATGCAATTTTCAAAAGAAAAAGAGGAGGAAACAACCACCCATCCATCGATTATATGTACTGCTTGTCCCTTTTGGCACCTTGGGCCTACCCCAGACGACACTAGGTGGGAGGCAGGGTACACCCTGGTCTGAGCTATTCACAGGACAGACTTATAGAGAAAGACAGTCATTCACACACAAGCCCTTATCTATCTGTCAGTTCAACAAACTTATTTTAATCTACAAATGCCCAATATAACCTGTATAAAACAAACAACAGTTTTACAAATTAAATATCTATCGACAACATTATCAGACCTTCATGTGAAGAGTAAAAAACTCAATGCTGATCCATGCAGCAACTTGACTGACTCAGATTCTTGAAGTCGTCTCACCTGTTCTCCTAAGGACTTCCCCAGTTCTAAGATTTGACTGGGGAAGAGCCAATAATATAAAGCCTAAGCCAGTAGTTAATATGTGAATGATCCTGGGAGTCATTTGAGTGTAGTTAGCAGAGTTGTTGACCTAGTGTCCCCCTTAATGGTGTGGCCACACCGGACGTGAATTCACAAAGACGCGTATCTAGATTACATACAAAGTCAATGCAAAGACGCGTTTGGACTTAGACTCTCCCCGTGCGGCGCGTCGGACGCGTTTAGCCCGCCGGATGCTTGGAGTGTCCAGCGGGTTTGGGGCGTCAAATGCCTCGATGCTCGAGTTGAAAACATTGAACTTTCGACGTGAATTCGCTTGACGATGCGGTGCAGCAGCCAATCAACGATGACATTCCCCCGACGTCATTGATTTGATGATGTGTGACGCTCCGGCCTCCTGCTGCTGTTTAAACCCCTCTGAAAGATGGAGGAGAGGTTTATCTGCACTGTTTGTTATCATCCGGAGCTATACGATTCGATGTGTGTACTCTACAGAGACTGGAACAAAAAGGAACAGGCTTGGGTGAAAGTCGCTGAGGAGTAAATATTCGTTTCCAGCTGGATTTGCCTGCACGGGTCATCACTGAGTCCGACAATCTCCAGCTCTCTACTGCACCTGCGTAGTGACGTGCATCGCCCCTCAGCTTGTCAAAATGGTCCAGCGACCAGCCTCAGGCGTTACGCGCGGAGCGTCGCAGGCACTAGGTGTTTAAATACGCCAATTTGCATCCGGTGTGGCCGTGGCATAAGAAGTGACCAGTAGGTGTTGTCTGAGTTCTTTGGGTCCCATGCTTCTTGTCTTTTGTCCTCCAGTGGATATGTTTGGAATGTTAATGAAGGAATCCAACATTGCATTATGCTTGTTTCACACTAACAGACAAAATAGGTAAGCCTCCTACTCTCAACTTAACTTGGCAGCATGCAGGCAGTCATGGAAGTAAATTGCTTACCTTTATACGTAGGAGATATGAAGGGCCCTCATTTTCTGGCACAGCTCAGGGTGGCACAGGGTGATGGAGCCTAGCGCACCCTGCACAGTGGTAATTTTGTCCAGTGCCACACCATAATCAGCCAATTTGGTAATTTGGTAGACTGTCTGCACTGAGATGGGTGTGGCGGCACACCAGGAGGAGGTGTTGACAGATTCAGGTTGGCGCAGTGACAATTTCATGCCAAAAAGAAAGTTGCTCAATATTCTAGCTTTTCCCCATTCAACTCTGAGAACTGAGGAAGCCTCAGCATTGTTATCCAATGACCTGGATGACTGAGAACCAACACAGACATCTTCAACTTTATTAATTAATTGTTGATTTGTATCATTATTCCCTGAACACACCTAAATTTGCTTCAAGGCACACCAGACTGCCCTACCACAACATTTAAGAACCATTGGTTTAGAGATTGGTGTATCTAGATCTAAATCTAAACAAAAACTACCAAAGATTTTTAAGATTTCTTCATACCAAATTAAACCAAATTAAAGACAATACGCAGGCATTTGAAAACGTCAGCATCAGCATCATGTCAGATCTTGAGAAACCCCTAACTGTTTCGGGTTTTTTTAAACATTTGTCAGACTCAATATTGCAAAAACCCCAAAAGGGCTGACAACTTAAGTGAAAATCCATCATCTCTGTGTTTCACCACACACTCATGTCTTCCCCGCCAGGCTGGAAAAATGGTGGAACAGTAAAAGGATCACCAGCTGCCCATTTTTCCATTTAAACCAGCACTTAAGGTTCAGCTGGCATCAGCTGAGACTCACATGGGCTCTCTGAGAGACACTGAGGACAGTCACTCTGCTCTTTGTCCAATGATACAAACTTGTCAGTCCGTCAGTGAAAGGAGTCAGCTGATCGTCATTAGTCGTACTGGCAGTGCTTCTTCTCCTGCTGGGAACACACTGCCTGGCTGCTCTTGTGAAAAAGTTAACTCAGCTTTTATAAGACAGAAAATGATAGACATGATCCTGGCGGGATGAGGGTGGGTTTAAGCAGCAAGAAAATGTTCAAATCACAGTAATTTTAATGTGAAGAATTTGATCTCAGATATGTTCTATATCTGCCTTGCCATGCAGTGTTTGCTTCTTCATCTTTTAATTGTATTTGCTGATCTTATATTTACCCTGTGACATTTCAATTAAACACAAGTCAAGGGCTGAATGAGTGAGATTATTTAATATTAACTCACAGAGTTTCATGTCTTACACAAACAGTTAAATGCAACTCAACTAAGTATTTAGATACGCATTTCTTATATTTTGCTTAATTATGGCTCAATAGTTTAGCTCGTGTTTTAAAACAGATCTAGAAGCTTCTGTGTATTTTTAACAGAAAAAAGTGAGTCAAATGTACCATGTTACATAACACATGCAGAGGGTTAAATGTGCATCAGTGTTGCGGTGCTATTTGCACATAACAGGAGCAATGATGCAGGTCGTTTAAAGGGCCTGTGAGGAGTTTCTAAGTAATTACAAAAAAGTCTCACTTTTAAATACATGCCTGATCGAAATACACACTTTAAGATGAGTTTTATAGCATCAAAATACAGTAGGTTATCTATAAATGCTATTCCTTAGCCTTCCAGTCGGGTCGGACAGGGCTGGACTGTCCTGGATACTCAACTTCGGGAACAAGACAATTAAAGCTGGAGCAAGTTTATATTATTCGGACACGTCTTAGAGCACCTGGCTGTAAGTAGCAATATATAGCCAGCAGTGGCGATTGCTCTAAGACTGCAAGGGAAGCTCAGCTTCCCCTAAAATGTCCCCCAAAAAAGTGGTGATATGTACTGCTGTGTGTACATTTCATTGACTAAATATGAGCTAGAATACCTTCATCTTTAGTTCAGAATCAGCTACTTATCACAGGTAACTGGCGGGACTTCCTTCTCATTCATCCCCGCAGCGTCTCAGCGATTTAACACAGCCGGACGCTGAGCGTCTTCTGACTTCAGTAGGGAAGCCTAGAGTGGGTTGTTCCACGGTGGAAACTGGACGGTCATTGGATAAACGCTGGGCTTTGTCCCGCCCATCGAACGCTCAGCGTCTCTGGGGGTCTTTGAGGCAGTGGGCTGGCCTGGACGCTGAGCTTCTGCATGATGATTGGATGATCTGTCTGAGGCCGAATCCCTTTTTGATTGACAGTGAAATGAGCCAATCAGCAATCTTGAAGTATCACGCTCCACTGCAGCATTTTCGGAGTTTTACATTCAGTTGTTCTGGACTGTGACTAGAGTGGAAACACACACTGTGAAAAATGTGATTTCTGTGAATAACTACTGAACTAAAATAGATATCATTATGAATCCAGTTGCTAATGGTATGTTTTCATGGTCAAGGAATCTAAATGTTGATATGGAATAAAGGTAGGAGTAATATTTATGGTCAAAATGACAATATGGCTGAGGACTGTGGTGTTGGCGGAGGTCTGCGCTCTCCGAGTGCTTTCTAGTTTCCTACTGGGAAAAGGAGTTATTTAGCTCCTGTAATAATCAATTTATCTGCACTTCTGACTGGGTTGTGTTGCTCTACATCAGCTGTATACATAGTATTGTTAGACTTTTATTTACAAAAATGCTGCCATAGTGATAATCACATTCTTCATACAACAACACAGGGCATGCTAACAACGGCTAACAATAGCCTGGTAGCTCGGCATGTTTTTTTCCGACTTCAACTGGAACGCCGATAAGTCGGAGATGACGTCACTCCCATTTCCCAGTTCCCAGTTTCGAGGTTAATGGAACGCAGCATTAACCTAATATTTTTGTGTGAGATGAGAACAAACTCTTCACAAAAAGGTCCCTGTCCAACCAGAGAGTCAAACCATCACCTGTGAGGCAGGAGCACCACCTGAAGCCCTCTGTTAGTTTTAATAAGACAAAAAACTCAATTATGTCATGTATTGAATCCTTCTTCTTTACCTTCACACTGAGAAAACAGGTGGCCATCTTTCTCCTTCGGGGTGTAAAATCAATTTAAGGCAGTATCTAAATATTAGTCACATTGCTGAGATGAAGAGCCAGCTGTCAATCAATGAAGCTTTCCCCGAAGACTCAGAGTTAAATAGATTTATAATTTTAACATTTGCTCTTAAAACAGCAACCACATTTTACATGAAAGTAACTGATGTAAAAAAAAAAAAAAAAAAAAAGGCCAAACACAAGACTTGGGGGGATTTTTTAAATTATATTAAAGGTTAACCTAAATCATGTAAAATAAATAAATGAGGTTCTAAAACATTTAACCATCCCACTTGGATTATTTGTTGAAGTTTTCCAGCACATACTATTTTAATACTTTGACTTATTTTGTTTAAAAGTTTGCGTAATTTGTCTTTAATAAATGCAGACTCATTGAAAGTATTTATATTACATTTTATTAGTCTGACAGATTTTGAACCTCAGAAGTTAAAGAATATATAAACATGCCTTGTGAAGATATCAAATGCTAATCCAAGTGGCAGCTGGACTGGTTCAGGCTCTTGAAGGCGTTTCGCCAAAGAGTCTTTTGGAGAGGAACCTGGTCGAGTCTGGTTGTCTTTTGGATCAGGGTTGGATCAGGACCATGTCCTGGATGACTGAGAACATTCCCAGACTTCTTGGAAGGATGTTGCTGAGATAAGCAGTCTTAACATTTTAAAAATGTTTCCCACATTTTCTCCTTCCACTGCATTTCACTTTCTTACCCATCCAACCTACTCAGATTTTTATTCCCTGTCTTGTTTGGTTCATTTTTCAGTGTCAAAAGAAAAAGATCACCTTCCATCAACTGAAGCTCTTTGTTCTCCTCTCCATCTTTCTCATCTCTCTTTTCTAAACTTCTCTAATAAACAACTGAGGTGTCTCTCGTTCTGGCTCATGTCTCTTTCACACTTCCCGGCAGACCTGTGTGGTCACACACACACTTACACACCTACACTTGATACACGCACACGCACACACCTACACACACACACGCACACAGATGCTCTGCAGTTTCCAGTCCACATATTATAAACATGTCAGAGACAAGGAAGTTAAAGTCTCGTGCTGAAGCAGTCTGGTCTCTGGTCTTTGTGTTGTCAGTACCAGGATAAACAATGTTCCATAGTATGAACCCCAGTTTCAATGAAGCTGGGACATTATACACAATGTAAATAAAAACCAAATACTACTATCTGCAAGTCTTTTTTGACAAATATTCAATCAACCCCACAACAATAAACATTCAGACTGATAAAGAGTGCAGGTACTCTGGTCTGCCTGCAGTGTAGATCGGTCTACCATTAAAAATGTTTGGCATATTATAAAGTGAAAATACCACAACCAAAACCCCAAAAGCTTCAGCAAGCTATATCCTCTGTGTTGTTAACAGGAAAGGTAAAGTGACACAGAGGTAAGCATGCCCCTGTCCCAGCTTTTTTGGAACGTGTCTTGTCACTGTCAGGTATCAAATTCAAAATGAGAAAATGTTGCAAAAAAAGTATATCAGTTTGAACATTAAATGTCTTGTATTTGTCGTTTCTTTCATTGACTATAGGTCAAAAAAGATTAGCAAATTATGCTTTTATTTCACCACTACTTCATTTAAAATGTAGTTTATGCTTTTTTAAATATGTAAATCTTACTTATTGTTGCTGTAAACTTATTAAAGCATTTTTGAAAATAAATTTTAACTCACTAATGATCTTCTTTCTTTATCCTTTATAAGCTGCAGTTCAAAGATCCTGTGCTGGCCTCTTCTCAGAGCAGCTTTTCCTGATTTCAGCCTAACAGCTGTTGATCATCTTCTTTTGACACAGCTCTGAGACGATCAGTGGGATAAAGTCAGCAGCTGCTGCCAGAGAGGGAAGATTATCGAGCTAGACCAAGCCACTGACACGGATTCAACATAATCACACTATTTCATTGTGCTGCACCTATAGGAAAGATGTGGGTTTGTATGTGTGCAGTTCAGACAGTGTGTGTGGGGAGGAAGTGAAATAGTCTGGCCAGATCCTGTGTCAGAGGCTGACAGCAGGACTTACGAGCTGAACTTCCAGTAAAAAAAAGAAGCTCCTCAGTGTGTCTGTGTTCTCAGAGAGTAAAAGACCCTCTAAAATCCAAGGTTATTTCTTTTTCTGTGTATTTTTTAAGACCAAAGAAGGCTCACTGAATGACCCAAAGAAGCTGAGGGAATGTCTGCCTTTTAAGTCATTTTACCACAATGATCCGACTTCAAAAGAAGCCAAAGTTGCCATGACCTGAACACACAAAGAATTTAGGAAAGAAATGTCAGATCAGTAATAACTTTTGAGAAGTATAGGGGGCTTCTTGCAGACAAACTATTCTGTCAAGGTCAGTGGGATCAGTCTTTAACTTCTTCAGAGCATAATTACTTCTATTCTACATTTTTCTCAGTGTCTTTGCCCAATGAATTTCAGTTTTTCTCAACAAAAGAGGAAGTTACAATGACCCAAATAAATTTACACGTATGAAAGAGATGGATTCAAACAGCAGACTTTTAACAAGTTATTTTATTGAAGTGCAAAGAAAGCATTTCAGTCAGGGCTTTTTGAATGAGTTTTCAGCCCAAAGCCTAAGTGTGTTTCCACTCTAGTCTATTGTTTCGTACCGTGCCTGAGCAAGACCACTGCAGTCGTTTTGTTGACGTACTATGCTGCTTCTTTTGATTAATTTTACTCTCTCTGCAATGACTTTCTTCCTACCTCCACATCCACTAAACAGCACAGCAGAGAAAGTGATTGTATGATGTGTGGCATAACTGCATGCAGAAACATTTAGACCAGTGTTTCCTAAACTTTTTATCTGTTGAGGCATCTTTGAGAAAAGTGAAAAATCCCAAGTCTCAACAGTCACAATGTGCCTTAAGAAGAGAAACACTCTACATCCTTCTCATTCTCCCATCCCTCCCTGCTCGCTCAAAAATGCAAGCAGTTGTTAATAAAGTAAATTAATGTTGATGGTTATTCTGAGTCTGTTTGGGGATCCATATTATTGAGACTACAGCTTCCTTGTCTTACTGTTTTTTTTTTTTGTTTAATCCAAGAACTCATAGAAGGGTCAATTAACTAAAAGATGTGTGCTGCAAAGTCAGTGATCTCTATGAAATGACTTTTCATTGTTTTAGGGCTATTTAGGCCTTGCCTCACTTATATATCTCCCCTATAATCAAACTTTAAATGTTGCTTCAAACTATAAAATCAGTTTGCTTCACTTACTTGTTAATATTGGAAAAGAGAAAAAGAGCTTTACAATTGAATATTTTTCACATCAACATTTAACATAACACTAAATACAGACTTATTTAACTAGTAGCATAAGTATTTTTGAAAAATTAAGTAATTTTTTAGTAAGCAAAATATGTACAATTTTGTGTCAAATTCTCAAAAAAACAGGTAAGAATGGAAAAATGAGCTTTTCTGCCCCAAATGTTGCTGGGAGACAACTACCCATCATGTCAAGCTCAATTCTACAATAACTGAGAGTGGCCACAAGCAGCATGGCCCAATCAGAATCCTTTAGGGCAAGAAGAGGTGGGAGCTATTAGAGAGATGACAGCAGGAAGTGACTGCTCATACAGAAATTAACATAAATGTTACCAGCTTTAGTTGCAGTTTTATCAGACATGGGTTGCATTTCAGCTTTAAAATGAAAACAAAGTACAACACTACAAACGTCCCCATAGGAAGACATTTTTGCTACATTTCCAACATTATTTGCATGTTGTGTAGTGTCTAACGTTCTGTTCTGGACACTGCAGCAGTAACACCAGCCTGCAACATAATCTGACTGGTCAGTCATGAATGTGACTGACAGAACGATTGGCCAATCACACTGGATATGCTTTGAAACGTTCTGCCGATTTCTTTGAGCTCTTTTAACCAGAAACTATGTAGGTTTGGTGCAGGTTAATAGTAAGAAAGTAGTTGTGCATGAGTTCCCAGGAGAACTATCAGTGAATTGCTCATTTGTTTACACATTTTTGCAGGTTAGAAAGTACTTCATTTTAAATCAAGTCCCTTGTTAATGTTTTGCACTTTTAAGGGCACATTTCCTTATTGCTTAAATTACTACAGGTTTAAATCTTTTAATCCTCTTCTATATTATCAGATCAGCCTCAGCTCCTAAAGCCACGCTGTGCAGGGAAGGATGATAACAAATAACGTCAATGCCTTTCCTTTTGAGGCATAGCTGAAAAGCACCATTGAATTCCAAATATCAAACACTCAGCCTATTGGAGACACTCCTCGGGTGTCCTTTCAGTGGACATTTACATCAGCTGTTAAAGCCGATGTTGATCAAATTAATTGATGTTTTAGTCTGCACACATTGCTGACATTTTGCTGCTGAATCTGTAGAAACCCTTAAAAGAGCAATTTGCCAATAATCAGACAAACAGAGTCAAATGAGGACAAGACCGTATCATTCTAGCAAACCAAATGTATTTATACATCAGTCGGACCCACGAAATGAAAGACGAGATGCACTGTTAAGCAGCAAAGTCGCGGACATACAGATTGGCTTTTAAAAGCTGCACACAAAACCAGTCAATCAACACGTCAAAGTGTTTGGTACTTTTCCCATTTCAAACAAGCACACAGTCTTATACGTGATTCCTCAGTACGATCACAAGAACAACTTTAGGTGATTTTTTATTTCTATCTGCAGCTCTCTCGCTGAAGTAAACACTATAACTTGAGATGCGACCTTCTTCCTCACCTCGGCTCGCCATCATCAACTCTTCTCTTCACTTTTAGCTCTGAACTCAGTGACACAGAACGCTCACACACTCCCACCGCCTGGCTCAGACACACACAGGCAGAATGATGTATTCAAAAACATCATCTCCTGGAAACTGATGCACATGTACTGTATTTCTCCCACATGCCCCTGGACTGACGCATCCGACTGCAGCAGGGATCTCTGTAGAAACAGACGCAGGCAGCAGCAGGTTGGAGAGAGTCATCGGCCTCCTCCTGGATCCATTCTGCTGTGAAAGCCTCAACAAACCAACCAAGACAATCCAGTAACACATTACTCATGCACTCTTGTTTATACGCTTAGGTCACTTTTACTTGTAAAGTTTAGTGGACTCAGCGTGAGACTGCAGCATTCAGACATTTTCATTGGTTTATTAGCTTTAACTTCAAGCAGACCAAAGCCTGTCTTATGTTTTGTAATGCAGCCACCAACCACTAGTGGGGGCTGTAGCTGTGGCCTTTGGTCCTGCCATCTGACCTACTGTTGCACTTTTACCACAGACGGTAAAAGTCTTGGATGAAGTCATGGCATAGGAGTTTAAGAACGCTAATAATGCCCTCTTATGTCCGCTGCCATACTGCATGTGCCATCTCAACCTAACTGTGGGTCCATGCACTCACAGACAGAAAGGCTAGGTTGTGGTGAGATTTAAGGTCATATGCCCAATGTTTCCAAAGCCATATATCCTCAATAAATCATCCCAAAAATAAAATTGGGGATTAATTAAAAAAAAAATCTCCCTTCTAAGAGGGAGCACATATAGATGTACTATGTGTCAGACTAAAGTCATGTTGTTGAGCCGGGCTGTAAAGTTGTGTGTTAAGACAATAAAAACATATCTTCCCTGCAGACAATCATTAATGTATCGTTTTTCTACCTTGAGTGGACACTTGAGGTATTGCAGGTTTGAGCACTTCCACATGGACCTCCATTAGCAGCCAGGAAGTTGCCACATGATGTAAAAATAAACAACTTGCATTTAGGACCAATATTGTGTTGGTTTGGAGCAGTTTGGTTGCATTTTGAGACGTGAAACAAACAAATTTGTACTTAAATTGCATCAGTAGCTTACTTGCTGTTGTGATATTCTGCCAAATACAACACATAATACATTGTTGTTGTTTTTTTAACCTCTTCCGTTTGGTCCTTCATAGTAATACCAGGCTCTACTTTTGCAAGTTGCATTGTTTTTAGGTCATTTGTTAGCCTATAAACACCAGTTTCTAAGGCTACGTTTACACATAAACTCCTGACTTAAAAACGCAAAGATTTTTCTTTGCATTTTCAAAGTCAACTTGCGTTCATACGGAGACGCTGAAACAAATAAAGCCGCTGTAGTATGTGTGCAGGTTCAGTCCATGACGGTGGAGGTTTGCAGAGGGGCAGCGCTGCGACAACACATGTATGAAGAAGAAATACTTTTCACAAACAACAATGGTGAATAGACGCACAGAGATGCAGGAGTTTCTTTTCTGGACAACAAATCAGTTTGGACAACAAATCTGTCTGGATAGTTTTGTCTGGATAACAAACAGAGCACGGTAAGGAGCACACGTTACTCGGTAGACGGCCGAAGCTGTTGTTGTTCCTGGTATGCGCGTGCAGCCTTCATGTGAAAGAGTACTGCACATGTGGTGATGTCAGCGTTTCACCCTGAAACGCTCTGATACGGGTTTACAAGGCGCTGCATGGAAAGTGTATTGAAAACACTCCACTCTGACCATATTTGGTTCAGTGTAAGTGGCCCCTAATTCTGGAGTCAGAGTTCAATATTGAAGGAAAAGAAAAATACTGTCCTATGTGAGCAGAGAGTTTTGGTGTGAAAAAATCAGGTATGGAGGTAAATCCTGTAACTCTCCTGATACTGTTTTGTAAGGGTTTCGAGGGCCCCAGAGGATTTTCAGGCTTCAAACTAGGCCATAGTGCACTTGAGTTTGGGAAAGGCATCAATAGTCTGTGATTTCTAAATAGAAGAAAATGGCAAAGGGAGATGACTGTGCAGATTCTTGATCATCCAGGTCATAATTATCAGCGATGTCTCTAAGATGAAAACTGAACTTCTTACACATTAGCTCTCCTGAAAACGGCTTCTTGGATCAGAGTTGGACTATAACGCCTTGGTTGAACATTTGTATGCAAATGATCAAGATGTCACACCACAGTCTTCAGATGGGGAGGTGCATTTGACTGGTAAACCAAGGCTTTATGTTCTAGCTTTAGGTCCAGCCATCGTTTAGAACTGAGGGGGCGAAATGCTTTTGCAGAAACATGAGTCCAGTTGTGAGCTTAGATGAAACCTTGGATAGAGGTTGTTCAGGTAAGAACAGGTCTCAAACTCATCATCACCTGTTATCGTTTCTACTGAGAGCTCCCCGGCGGTGGTTTTTAACACTTACTTTTTAACTGTACATGTAAACACACTGAGTGCAGCTGCAGTCCTCCAGAATGTGCTGATAAAATGTTGGCATTTCCAGAAAAGGATAAATCCCTCACCCTCTGCTCATGGTGCCCTTTAGAAAAGCTGCTTAACCTCAGTGAAAAAGTAAAGCCTTTGAGTTTTGTCACTGTGTGACAATATCTGGCTATAAACCATACTTTAACAAATATAAGTTTTCAGAGGAAAAAAATGAGTTAATAAGCTGAAACAAAGTGAATAGTCTCATTCTGCCGAGAACATGACCTGAGGTCAAACTTTATCCTCAGCAGCATGTATAAAACGTGTCAAACAGACAAATGAGTCACCTAGCTGCAGCAGCAGAAGAATTTTCCACACTTCTACGCATATTACAATCTCCCAAAGGTCGAGTTCAAAGCAGTGAAAAGTAAAGTTAGAAGAAACAGAGTCTTTATCTGACAAACCTGTAAGTACACAGAGTTGATGTGTCCTCGACTGCTCCACTTTCTTCCCTCGTGTTCCTTTTCCTCTCACATTATGCTAATGTTTTTACCGTAATGATGCTCTGTTGGTATTTATGATTGTTCTGACACATATGAGACATCGGGGGAATTAAAATAGAATACAAGGAGGCAAACAAGGCTTTAAAAAGAAATAATGACGCACACACAAGGCCTCACTGTGTCCTGGATTCAGTGTCCTCAGCTCCCCCTGTTATCAAAACTCTTACACAAGACATTTTCCTCCCCGTTTATCGGTCTGTCTCGCTGTCTGCCTCTCCATTTCTCTCAGAGTTCATCGCTCTGCGGGGGGCTACAGGTGTCCGCTCTGTGCCCCCACATCGCTCCATATGTGTCTGCGCTGGGGAATGAAATATGGCGACATGGAGCGATTTCTCCCTCTGATGTTTTTTTCACGCTGAGTCCCGCCCCCTTGAACACACACCTCCAGCACATCATTCATTCACTCTCACAGCAGGAGGGACAGGAGGGGGGTGGGAGTCAGACTGGTAACTGTCTGAGCTATAAAAGACTTTTATTTCACAAGATATGGAAGACAAAGATGGTCATGTATTTATACATAACTGAGGCACAGCAAGAGCTTGAAGATATATTTATGAAAATAAAAAAACAAGTCATGGAACAGAATTCTTCCACACTTGTTGGATATTCAGCAAAGATCTGCTTTGTAATGTGACAATATAGGTCAGGAATAGGCAACTTTGAGAACAGAGAAGGTCTCATTAAGTTTGTACTCACTGCCCAAAGACCTACTCGTTCCAAGAAAGTTATGTTTTTGCCAGCATATGTTTGTTTGTTTGTTTGTTTGTTAGCAAGATTATGCAAACGCTAATTGATGGATTTTGCTGAAATTTTAAGGAGATGTTGGTGGTGGCCCAAGTTAGAAATGATTAGATTCTGGTGCTGACAAATATATTTGTCTTGATGCAAAAAAATCCTGAAATTTCAAGAAATAAGTTACCATTGAGCGGAATATTAAAAAATCACATCTCTGCCATTTTTCAACTTATCGGCTTCCAATTTTGCAGGATAACACGGGTCTATGTCTCTTTTGTCAGGGGAAATTTCATCTTGATCAGGTCCAGATTGATGCCATGAAAAAGTTCAACTTTATAAGGGGAAAATCCAATCAACAAAATTCAGTAATTCATATAGAAAATCATTACAGGTGATGTTTCCAAAACGTATCGTGTAAAGCCTGTTAATAATCTCCATGTATGTGCTGAGTTTGGTCCTGATCCTGGCTCTATTTTGGATCTGGTGATCTAGAATTGTATCATTCATAGGGGTTGGGGAAACACCACTGCTGGCACAGAGCTGCTTGGCGGAGGTCTGTGCTCCCTGAGTGCTTTTCTAGTCACATTATTGCAGGATGCTCTTGGTTTACAGCTACAATCCCTGGGCACATTATTAGGTACACCTTGCCAGTACCAGGTTGGGCCATCCTTTGCCTCCAGAACTGCCAGAGATTCAATAAGATGCTGGAAACATTCCTCAGAGATTTCAGTCCACATTGATGTGATATCATAGTCAGCTGCAGACATGTTGACTAACCATCCACGATGCCAATCCCTTATTCTACCACGATGATGTGATCATAAAGAGTAGACATGGTCGGCAAAAAATTTTAGGTGGGCTGTTGGGGTTGAAACAACACTCCATTGCCACCAAGAACACCCACGCTATTATGCCAGATTTGCTTGCTGTTTGTCTGTGCATTAACAGATGCACCACAAGCTTTTTTGCTGATATTCTTGCCTGTATCCAACGTGTGTTACTGGGGGATCCCTCAAGACAGAACACAATGACTTAAGGTTGCAACTGTGTGAGAAGTAAACAGTAAATCTGGTAACACTTGTGTTAAGTTTGAGGGTAAGACTAACAATATAAACAGAAGTCGTCAGTTTTATCAGAGGTGTGCAAGATCAGTCTGCACTTCCACCATGGAGTGTCACAGCCTTATCTGTGTTGTCAATAGATGCTAAAGCACCAGAGAATATAAATATTGGTCTTCAGCGCCTTATTGTGAAGCTTTTCAACAATGTATTAAAAAAGTATCAGTGGTGCTGTCTAAAAATGCAGCCGAACAAAAAAACTCTGATACAAACAGCCACGGGCCAAGTCAACTGACAGTCACCAATTTACATGGTCACAAGTGGAAACGATACGCTGAATTAAATTAATATTCTCGACTCCAAAAGAGGATGTGCATGTTATCAGCAAGATTAACAGTGATGTTTGTGTCTGTGCAGCCCCAATGACTCATTATTTAGATGTTAATGATTGTGAACTAGATTAATGAGCTTGTTTTTAGAAAATGTTTCCGCTGATGTGTTAAATTTGTCACACCTCCTCTGCCTCTTAACTTATCAATACACACCAGTCATGTGTTTACTGCAGCTCGTCTGTGTCTGGACACAATGCATAATCCACATGCTGAACAGATGCAAGGGACTTGTGTCTGAGTTTGTAAAGCAAAAGCCTCAATTCTGAGGATATCACTTGGGGCATGTTAAAGCTGACTCTTGACGGCTCCAACTTGCTGCTAGAGAAGCTGTTGTATGTTGTTGTCAACCCCATTGTCAGTAACAGCATGCTGAAAAATTACATTAAGTAGATCTTTGGCCTTTCAGCACCACCTGAACTGTCAGAACCACTTTCAGAACCACTGTGACTGTATCATCTGAAGTATAGAAATCCAGGCTCATTTGACCACATGACATTTTCTTAAATTCCATGAAGCATTTTGATGATATTTGATGATCATGATCATTCTCCTCTGACCTTCATCCACAGTCCTGCCGCTTACTGGATATTTTCTCTTTTAATGCTCAGACCAGGCTCCCTGGCACCAACAACCATGCCACATTCAAAGTCACTAAAATCACTTTTCCTCTCTATTCTGCAGCTCAGTTTGAGCTTCAGCAGGTTGTCTTGAGTGTCTACATACCTTAATGCATTGAGTTGCTGAGATGTGATTGGCTAATTAGCTTTTAGTGTAGTTGAAAGGGTGTACCTATTGAATTGAAATGAAAGTGAATTCTTACATATCCCTGCTTTAAGATCCAGATAAAGATATGACATCTTATTGGTAGAGGGTGTAAACTCAATTAAAAGGCCAAAGATAAGAAGAGATCCACTTTCTAAATTCTACAATTTTTAGTTTTTATTTTCATTTGTAAGTTTCTTTTTTATATTTCTTCTTTGTATCCTGCAGCTGCTGTAAATTTTTAATTTGCCTCTATGGTAATAAAGGGATATGTGGGGATGGGTACCGAATTAAGTACTTTAAGAGGTACCGACCGAATTCTGTAGGTACTACCGAGTACCGATTCACGTAAAATCAAAAGGTGCCATGTTTAGGTACCTAAATGCATCCTTGTGACTGTGAGGGAGTGGAAGAGGCAGGCATACTATTTGGTAGAGTAGGTGAATTTCCATACCAGACTTAAACACAGCATGTTGTTCATGTTGAAGAAGTTTTTGGGACAACTACAGTGTTACAATACAAACGGTTGAATGTTGTTTTGATATATATCCGTCAGATTTTATGTATTGAGAAATAAATGTACATTGAAAAAATTTGAGATCTTAATATTAAACAAATTAATATTTATTACCCCATAAACACACGCAAAAATACTGAAAATTGGTACCGTTGAGTACCGATACTGATTCCCAGGTACCGGGCATCAGTATGGTATCGGTTCAAATGTGAAAGGTACCCATCCCTAGGGATATGTAATCTAATAACGGAATACCTAAGATCTGAAAGAGAGCAAAATACCTCTTAAAGCTATGACTAGAGTGGGTTATTTATGATAAGGAAATATTCATTTAAAACATATGAATGTTTAAAATGCCCAATGAAAGCACAATCTTGGTCCTGTGGTGTGCAGGGGGGCAACAACAAGAGAAAAGTCTTTCATGATTTGGCACTTCATCTCCAACATGGTTAGACCTGTCCTTCATCCTGTTAGCTCCTCCTCTCCTTGTCTGGCAGACACCATCTTTCTCTTCTAATCTGATCCAGCCTTCAGCCATGAGACAGCAAACCTACAAAGCTTTACATCTGTCTGATTGTTCCTGAGTGTTCTTCCTTGTTCCTCTGGCGTGTCGCCAACAAACAAAAGCCTCTCTGTTGAGCTTGTGTCTGGAAAAGAACCAGGCCTCTGATTATATCATCCAAGCAGCCACCAACCACATGCCGTAAATTGCACGCCGTGTAAAAAACTTCATTACGGCATTTTCCAAGTCGTTGCATGATTTTTACTGTTAATTAAAATTCCATTTACGGGTGTTGGGCTGAGAGAAAAAAATCTGCTGCCTCAGCGGGCTGGGACACATAATGGATGCTTTATGTATTGTCAGTGAAATGAAAAAAGGAGGTTTTAAAGGACAGTTGGGACAGAATTGGTAGCTGTTGTGAAATTTAAACAAGCACTGGCCGTGGTGCAGCGGTGTGGTTTGTGAGCTGGGATGGTTCATATACTGCTGGCAACAACGTAAAGTCCAAATTAAAGGAGCGGGTTGCAGCCTCACTCAGGCATTAACTACACATTAAAGACAGATAAAAGCAGGCTTGTGAAAAATCTGGAGTCATGAGGAGAAAATCAATACAAGGGAAATCAATTTAAAAGGCCTCCTGTGCCAACTTTAAAGGGTCATTCTGTATATTAAAACGTGGACAGCTTTTTTTCTAAATACAACCAGATCTTGATAAAGTATAAAATATTGAAAGATGGAGAGAATTTTGTTAGCACGTCTGTTCTGATTTTTTCAAAACAAGATTGGATCAGACTGTCACAATTAGATAGGATAGAATCTAAAAAAAAATAATAGGCTGTCCAAAAGAAAACAGAATTACAAATAAAATAGGCCATGGTGATCTTATCAAGTCATTAAGGATTCATAGTTATTAGAAGAGAGCATGTTTATCTTCAAGATCCTTAAAGTGTAATTTAAAACATCTGACAAAAAGATGCTCGTGAGGACCAGATGTGCTCAGGCGTATTTGCACCATCAGAGTCAATTAGAACTATAAAAGCCATATCCACAGATGTTGGCCGGTTAAGTCGTATTTTAGTATTTAAGAAGCATTCAGAATCTAAAACAGTTAGAATTACCACCAAGACTTTAAATACATTTATAACCAAGTACCAGCAGTAAATACTTTCCAGCAGAAATCTTTATGAATGTGATGCAGTTGTGGACAATACCAAACTTTTCAAATTAGAAGACATACTTTTCATTATTCTTTTCTTTTTTTTAAACTGATACCAATTATAACATGCATAAAAACATTTAATGAGCTTGACATTTTTAATGACCAAAATGACATGTGCTGTATAAAGCTTCCAATATAACGCATTTACCACTTTTCTAAGGCTCCTTCGATAATCAAACAGCTGATGTTAGATGTTATTAGCAAGTGATTAGAACTGACCTTTGACTTGTGGCTACCAAAACTGAATAGGTTCATCGCCAAGCACCGGTAACTAGCCTACTGTCAAAAGCAATTTTGCATTTTGCAGTATGTGAAACCCAGCTTAGTGAAGTCTCTGGTCTTAAAAAAACAGAGGAATCAGAAGTTGCGCTAGTGATGAGTGTTGCTGATTTGAAGCAACCATTTATGGACAGTAAAGGTCTTACAGGTGATTTATTCTTTTTATTTTTATGATTTTACAGTCAAACATGTGAAGTGTGAAGTGCAACACTTTCATAAAAGCTTGAAAAAATAAATTTAACCTTATTTGATTCACATAACTACATTGTGAATGTAACAGAATTGGTGCTAATGCTAATAATGCTAATGCTGTTTGCTCTGACAGACACTACTGCTGTCTGCTTATTGGCTCTGACCTGTTGGTGCTATGCATTGTGGGAAACAACAGATGGGGCAGACGAGTCTGATGCATACATTTAAGACAAAATAATCCAAACCAATGCAGCTTTTTTCGGCACAGTTTCTCAAATGTGGGCATATTGCAGACTGTGTTTTGGTAAAAATAAGTACAAACTGTTATTGAAGTATTCAGTTACAAATAAAGCTGTAGAGAGTGGACACTTGGTATAGTTTAAAGAAAATACCTTGAAGCATACCCAAGACATCACATGAAAAATGCAAAGGATGAACATCATATCCTTTAGCTCCCACCTTTGACCTATAATCTTGATCCATTCTTGAATCATGGTGAAGTTTTTTCACAAATATTTGGAAAATCACTTGAGCTTCTCGATATAAAGCTTTCACAGGTATGTTCTTAATGTATGGATAGACAACGGTGCAGCCTTTGGCACCAGTTATCCCCAGCACTTAGACACATCTACACATCTGAGACCATACATTTAGAGAACAACAGAATTAACCGTGAAGCCAGAACAAAAGCAGGCTTGTGAGAAATCTTAAGTCACGAGGCAGAAATCAATGAACAGTATCGATTATAAAGGCCATTGGACGCATGAATGGTTCCTGTGCAAGCTTTAAAGGCCAGAGGGGGGTGAGTACCATTTTAAGTCTCCCATTCATGGAACCATAACCACACTGCACATTCATGTCTCATTTTGTGGATACATACATGTGCTGCTGCCTCGGGTTGAGCCGGCATTTTCACGCACCATCAGGTTTACCAGTTTCAGTTTCTCTCTTTCATATCATGTCTCAGAAACTTCAAGACTCACATGTTTGTCATTAAAACACAGACACAGTCCTGCCACAGCGTAAATGTTAGTGTGCTGCAGATGAATAATTAGTCTGAGGTGATGGGAGGTTGATACAGTACCTCCAGCAGCATTTACACACAGTTATAAAGATGTGGTTTTGGTTGTAGGCCTGTTTTTTAATTGTTAAATAACCTCTATGAAACACTAGATGTGTTGTAAAAGGTCTAAAAATTCATGTGGGAAAACTCAGAGCAGTCACAAAAGTTTTCCCAATGACTTTAATCCCTTTGTCTTGAGTTAGTAATGAAGCTAAACACAGACAAAATTGGAGGTGGTGAGAGACAACAAACCTCTGCCAGGGCATTTCTGACACTGCTGGTCGAGTTATTATCAAAACTTTGGAAATGGTGCTGTGCTTACATAACATTTTGAAAAATTACCTGATCCCGTTCTGATTTTGGACCACCACCAAATTCACATTACTTCCTCCTTGTGCCATGACCAACAACTCCAGAAAATTAACTAGCATTCATTGAGCACTTCTTAAACTTTCTTCCTGAGAGTTGGACTAAAAAAAAAAAATCAGACAACAAAACAAACCCCTGGTAAAGACATTACCTCATTAGAGAGTAAAAATGTCTTCCAAGGTATTCCCAAAATTCTAGGGCAAAATTATTATAATTATTGGCAAACTTGTGGAAAACTGTCCTATCTCCCACTGTTCTGGAATCTTAAAAAGCCTGGACCCACATCTGGATTGGGATCACCAGCAACATGTAATCATTTCTCCTTATTCCCACTATTCCCTGAAAATGCAATTACTGAGTTATTACAATAAATATGGAAAAATGCCCTATCTAGCATCGTTAAGAAATCCTTAAAATTTCTGGATCCACATCTGAGTTTGGATCATAAACATCATCTGGCTTTTTTCCCTATGCTTTGACCAACATTTCATGAACATTGAGCTTATATGTGGAGAACTGCCTTGTCTTGGATTGCGATTAATCCTTTGAATAAATTCCCACATCCAGATCACATTGAAATGCTAATACTGCTGTACCTGTAGCATGACTCATCTCTGAAAACGTCATCATCCGTTCATTCATTATTGAGTAATTCTTTTCACAAACTAACAAACAAACACAGAAATGCTTGGAATAAAATCTCCCGGCAAAAACATGAAACTCAGTTAAACTCAATTCAAGCCACTTTTTCATTACAGGCAATACGTCCCTTATAGTGGTGGCTCATATACAGTAATTTATTGTTTTTTACTTTTGTGCTGCCAAGTCATGATGTAGCTTCCTCAGCAGGAACAGTGAAAGCTACATCATGACTTGGCAGCTGTAGGTGTTCCATGGCTTGTGTTTGTTCCTCATTGTGATACATTTATTTACACAATATCACGCCGAAACCAAAGAAAGAAAAGAAATAATAAACTGGGTCATGGTGTCACAAAACTTGTTCTCATGCTTGTTGCAGTTTATGAATTCTTCAGCTGACTTTGGCACCGTGTTGATTCAACAACAGCTTTTAAATTCCAATCTGTTCCTACATTCTCAGTGCATCCTGGGTCAGAGCCAGCGAGTACCACAAAGTGCTTTGTTATGAGCCTTTTAAACAGCCGACAAGGACGTCAACAATCACTCACCGAGAATCTCACCACAATAGTGTCTGATCGCAGTGCAGGGCTGCTTTTGTGCTGATGATTAATTAATAAAAGACTGCAGAGCAAACATGTTGACAAGAGACTCCATTTATGAACAAACTGTCTGGGTCAAACGCTGGTAGCCTGAGTGTTTCTCCTGTTATGTGACTCTGAGATCTGCTGGCAGGAGAAAAATGAATAAATGTTGTATTTGTTTAGACTGACTATGTGAATTGTGTGAATTTTATTTATTTTTACTGTCAGGAGTCTAATGTTGAGAGTGGGACAGGGTACCATGACCCCCTCACTGGATTTAAATACCTGTGGCCTACATTTTTGTCCTGATGAAGACTGTCGAGTCGACGACTTTCCCCGGCTAAATAAAGGATGTTTAACGACTTCAGACAATGAAATATTTTCATTGTAAAAATGGCACAAAATTTGGAATACTCCAAAAGTATTTTTTGGATATTTTTCTGTAGTCTATATGTTGCACCACTTCAAAATAAATTGCACAGAAGAAGTCAACACCTCTGCCATTAAGTAACAGAAACTAAACACCTCTGATCCGGAGAAGGGAATCTGAGGTCTTATGAGGTCTCATAGTTAAATTCTGGAGCTCCTCAGGACCAACAGCAGTAAAAGCTTGAGTTAATACTTCCATTTGTAAAATGGTAAATGGACTTGAGCTTATATAGCGCTTTTCTAGTCTTTGACTACTCAAAGCTGCTTTACACCGCGGGTCACACCTACCCATTCACACCCATTCACTTTCACATTCACTCATTGATGGTTCAGAGTTTCTATGTTAGTTTTCCATCAGTATTTTTAACATATTCACGCCCTTTTATGCCCACTTACACACCACTGACACAGCAGTGGGAGCAACTTGGGGTTAAGTGTTTTGCCCAAGTACACATCAGCATGTGTCGCCCAGAGCTGGGCTTGAACCTGTAACCTCCCGATCACTGATCAAGCGCACTATCCAACTGTGCCACCTACGCAAAGCACGACTTCAAACTTATCCTCCTATTTTCTCTAAAACCTTTATTCTTGTCATTTTGATGAAGGGTCAAAAAAATGGGCTGCTGTGATGCAAAAACCCCATCAAGCAGGGTGTCATGCTAAATATGTTGACTGATTGTGGTGTGAAGCAATGAGAGCTCTTATCGTTCTGATGTGGGCTTGATGGATGCAAGGTCTAGAAAGTCACCTTTTTACTAAATATGTCACTGGTATGTAACCTTGGATTTAAAAAAAAATACATGCAAATTAATTGTGCAAAGGAAAATGCATGTGGTCTGCAAAAGTCTAAAATCTGCCTTTTTCACAAAGAACTTTTGTCTCTTTAAAATCTGGATCATCATTTACAGGTTTTGAATCCTTCCTCTGCCTTAAGTCCTTAAAGAGCAGCTGATGAAGTGTTGTAATGGTAGCCACACTCTTCTCAATACTGTCAATAATGTTGTGTTGTCTTGCTTACTTTTGTTGTTGTTGTTTTGTAAAATCAGTCCAAAATGCACTGGTATTTGTTTGCTTCTCTTGTTTGGCCCTTCTTGGGTTTTGATTACTTTCACAGAGAGCCCCTGTTTCAAGCATAACAGAGTTTGGCTCTCAGGTCCACACCAGAGTTCCTTTGAGCTTCTGCATCACTCCAAATCAAATGAGCATTATAACAATAATCCAGAGTGGTCCAGCTTGATTGGTGTGAAAGTGACCTCGGTCTGAATGATATTCCCTTCCCATCTAATTTTTCCAAGTGCCTGAATGAGATGATTGCATGCCAGTGTTTCATTTACAACTTGTTTCTTTTTCTTGAAGTAGTCAAACAATCAATTAATGCAGCTGTTATGATATCACAGTTTTCCCTGAACAAGCTGTTTTAAATTGCAGACAGATAACCATAAAAACTTGATAGCTACGAAGGCAAAAACAGCACTTTAAGTGCTCATTAACATGTGAAATTAGTTGCCATAGCACTAGAAAAATCATTTACAATAATTCAAACTCCAGAGCTGGCTGTTCATGGGCTTAACTTATCAACTTTATGAAAATAAAATGTGTTGTAATTACACTCCTCGTGTAGGTTTCTGAAAGTGATGCTATGCATTGAGATAATGTTTTTATGACCAATCAAGACCTATTACGCTGTTGTACTGATCAGCTATAAAGACCCTCAACTCATTTGCAAAGCGGCTTTTGATCTTTTTGCTGAGTGCACACAACCTGCAGACAGCAAGTAAAACCACAGCACAGCATTTCATTTTGGCCAATTGACTTTCAAAATTACAGACGATTAGATACACGGATTTTACATGTCACTGCCAAAACCACAAGCCTCAGTCTGTATGAGTAATTGCTATAGCAGGGTCAAGCTGTTACCATGTTTCTTTTAAGACACATTCATCCCTCTCATGTGATACTGGATATCTCGATCACATAGTTCATACTATCTGCGAACAGTTAATCAGCCTATCACACGGCAGTAATCCAATGCACTGAGGCAAGACAATCTGATGAACATCAACGCAAGGATCAAAATGGAGAAGAAAGGTGATTTAAGTGACTTTAAACATTGCAAGGTTGTTGGTGCCTTAAGGACTGGTCTATCAGAAACTGCAGATCTACTGTGATGCTCAACCATCTCTAGGGTTTACAGAGCATGACCTAAAAAAGTGAAAATGTCCAGTGAGCTGCAGTTCTCTGGGCAAAAAATGCCTTGTTGGTATGAGGTGTCAGAGAAAAATGGCGAGAGAGGTTTGAGATGATATAAAGCAATAGTAACTTAAATGACCACTCATTACAGTCATTTTAGTGTGTTCAATCTTTAAGTACATGGGTTATGGCAGCAAAAGACCACACCAGGTGCCACCTCAGTCAGCCAAGAACAGAAGTGTATATAACTCCTGTTACCCATCTCACTCACTTTAATATCACTGTCACTTTACCTGCACTGCACTGATGGCTCAGTTGTTCCTGAATGACACTAAATTTGACATTGTGAATACCTCATGCTTTGTTTGCTGCTACTGAACAGTTAATTGATTTCCCATCTTATTATATTTCTCTCTTTGGTCTGTCTAAAACTATGTGTAACTCTTTTGAACCCAGTGCATGCTACTACCCTTGTATTGCCCTGTACTGCTGCCATAACCAAATAAGGATTATCTTATCTTGTCTTATCTCAAAACTGAAGCTCCCATTCACACAGGGTCAACCTAAATTGAACAATAGAACAACTAAAGGAAGTTGCCTGGTCTGATGGCCTCCATTTCAGCTGCCAAATTCAGATGGTAGGGTCAGACTTGGTGTCAACATCATGACAGCATGGATCCATCCTGTCTTGTATCAAAGGTGGCTGGTGGTGTTGGTGTAATGATGTGGGGGATATTTTCTGTGCACACTGTGGCCCTTTTGTACCAGGTGAGCATGATTTAAACTTCACAAACTACCTGAGTATTGTTGCTGACCATGGGCATCCCATCATGACCACAGCGTACCTATCTTTTCCTGTGTTTGAGATGTTTTCTCCACCATATCTCAATCCCATAGAACACTGTTAGGAAGTGGGAGATATGCATCACGGATGTTTTGCTGACAATTCTGCAGTAACTGTGTGGTGTCATAATGACAACATGGACAAAAATCTCACAATGTTCCAGCACCTTGTTGAATTTATGCCATGAAGAATGAAGACAGCTCTGACGGTGAGAGGCCGTCACACCCAGAACAAGCACAGCGTACCTCAAACAGTGGCAGGGGAGTGTATAAACCAGCAGGTAAATATATGCAGAGCTTCTTCTTAGGTATCTTTAGTGAAGGCTCCAGTGGGAGCCTTGACATTGGCCTCTGACCTCTGAATTTTTGCAGAAGTAGGTCCATGTTTTACAGTATTTAAATCTGACAGCAGCTGCTCTGAATTCCATTTACTGCTGCAAATAGGTTGAGACTGAAGTAAGAGCCTTGTGTGTTTTAATAGGACACCAAGGTGCATGTCTGAGCTGTAACTAATGACTTGGGAGTGTGAACAGGCTGGCTAAAGATTTGGGACAGAAAGATTGTTGAAAACTTCTTCAAACCTTTTTCACCTGACTTTAGTATAAAGTATCTCAAACATCAAGCCCTCTCTATAAAGATGTTTTACATCCTGAATCATCACAGTTGAAAAGATTCGAGAGCAGATGTGTTATTGTCTCGCCTCATTATATTAAGATGTGTAAGCTTGGACTACATTAATATTTTGTGCAGGGAACAGCTTTGCGTCTCTGTATTAACTCACTTTTGAACTTCCTGTGTATTCAGCCTCAAAGTTATCGGAATAAACAAAACAGAACCATGATGAGTTCACACCCAGGTCAGTGCTGACACCAACAAACAAACACGGTGAAGTTTGTGTGTCAATCATCTTCTTTTTGTAGCTGGCAGTGTATAAACCTCTAAATATTTTATTCTGTTTCCATCAGAGCTCTTTAAACAGACCCACAGGGGAGATTCACCCTGAGGGGGGAGGGGTAGCTGTCTGATTAGAGACACACACCGGTGTTCCCCACAGGAGGCGTCCTTACGACAGCACAACTACAACCCTGAGTCCTCTCACAGGGTGTGACAACAACTACTCAGTCACCCTCATTATCCAGGACAGCACAAAAAGAGCGTCACTGCAGCACCGGCATCCTCACTGCCACATGTGTTTACAGCTGCTGTCACACCCTGATCAGACTACAAACATCACTAATGTAAGGGATCTGGACATCATGGCGTGTTTTACCCTCGTTTATAAGAGCCAGACTGGGGAGTGAACAGTTGGTCAGTTTGTCTAATATCTCTAAAAGCTTTTCAGGTACATTCAAACTAATATGTTGAAAATGAAGTCAGTTTGTTTTTAAAGGCCAGTGTACACCCTCTTCCTGCTTAAGGTATTCATCTTCAGCACAAAACTAATGTGCCCCCCATGTTTTCAGCTATCAGGATCTCAGATCAGCATCAGTAGCTTCTTGTCAACATGCTCATATCACACTCAGTTGAAATCATTTTTGAAAGGGTTTGATTTTCAGGGAAGGATCGGGAACACCTCTGAAGTCAGTAAGTGGGTGCATCAATGCTGTAAACATCTCGCAGTCTAATTTTGGATGAATCTACTCACAGACAGACAGGGTGAGTGGAGGTGGAGCTTACAGCAACTTGACCAACAGCTAGACCGACAGACAGACAGGCAGGCCATACTTCAGGATCTCAGAAAGGGGAACATCAGTAACATCAAGAATTACACATAGAACTGGATAAAGAAAGGGGTCCTATATATGACAGTATCATCTTTAAAGCTCTGCCAGAAGTCTCTCTCCACAGACCAACCTTTCTGTATTTACTCTCTGGCTTGAGTAATGAACACAGTTTGTGGCATCTCACAAACTGGCAACTGACTGAGCAGAGAGCCCCCATCTCCACACTGAAAGGAGATTATAAACATGAAGCAGCTAAACTTAAGGTGCGCTCACACCGGACGCTACTTGTACTACCTGGGCGATCACTCTCCATGCAAAGTCAACGTACAGCCTCGATGGGGTGGGGCTAACCCTCCCGCGATGCGACAGCCGCTTCTCACACTACCACATAGCTCATCGCGCGATGTGAAAGTAAAAAAATGTTGATCTTTTTAGACGATGTCCTGTGTTGCTGTGCGGCAACAGCCAATCAGCGGTGTGTGCATGTGTGACGGTGCCCATGACAGACAGCTTTTCATCCAGATTATAGAGGACTACATGTCCGTGTGGGAAACATTAGTCAGTGAGGACATTAGTTCCACCTAGACGGACCGCTGGAAACTCACGGATAATGCTGCTGCAGGGCAACAGCTGCAGTGTTTTGTGGTTGATAAGTGAATGAAAAGGATACAGCTGGAATACTGTCCGCTTATACATCATATTATATGATATATGATATGATTGGGTGAAACTCGAACGGACGTGACGTCACCGAGCGACAGCCGACAGCAACGTTGACCAAAATGAGGTATTTATGGACGAGCGACGATACGTCAGTGGGCGACGCGATTTTGGTAGCTGGGTCGCTTGCGGTGTGAATGCAGTATTACAGTGCCTGTTGCTCCATGCTTTATTAAGCAAGTTGTTTTTACTCTTTTTATCAGATAAAACTCCGAATGACTCAGTGGGCAGGTCAAAGTCATCCACATCCTCTGAAATCAATCCCTTCACAATTTCTGCCCTTAGTCCTTCAAAATAAGAGCTGGTGTACTAAGAACTGAACTACAGTGATCTTTGCTAAGCCATTACAAACTACAACATGAAACTGTTAAAATACCACTTTGAAGGGAAGTTTCAAAACTTATAGTTAACCCAAATTGATATTTTCACACATGGAATCCACTGGGAGTAAAGTCTGATAGAGGATCATTGTACATCACTGAATCATTTTTTACAGGCACTTCTACTCATGCCTGAAAGGGACAAAATGTGAACTTTGAAGCTGCCTCCTCCCTCGAAGAAAGTGTTTCAGGTTACCTTTTTGTTTCATTGGCGCAACAAATTAGGTTAAGAAAAATACGCAACATAAGTACATTTATTTATACATCAGTTGCATGTTTTTCAAATATTAACAACTGCCGCACCGTGTCAATACTGACTTGCAAAATGTTTGTGATTAGACGTGATTAATCTCAAGTTAATTATAATTTATTTGTGGCCTTAATATTCATATGGATAGTATATGTGTATAGTCCTCAACAGTCTGTGAAGTCAAACCATCAACCTTCTTGCTATGTGGCATGAGGACCACCTGCTGAATCAACATCCGCTGAAAATGTACTACCACAAAATGTCAGATTCCACTGTTCCAGAGGTACTCTCTGTTTAGTTTTTAATTTTGACTTTTTTAGTTTATTTGCTTTTCTTTGGCATCAATGTGAGCCTCTCATAGACTGCAGTAAAACTGACAGTTTATGAACTATATATGGTACATACTTGAATACTTTTACTGTTACTCATTGCTTCAGCAAACACTTATTTTGTTAAATTTGCATTTTTGCAGCTTTATTTTGAAGTTTGAATCTGCTGTTTGCCTCCAAGGGTCAATCATTGTGTTCTATGTTGATGCAAAACATTAATTTCCAGACACTCAGCCACTGTCACACCCTGAATAGGCACCAAAACATCAAAAAATGTTTAGAGCGACTGATGCGTCATGGTGCATTTTAACAACATTTCTATGAATCTAACAGACAGCCTTCATGGAAAACAGGGTGAACGGCCGGTCAGAATGTCTAGCGTCTCTCGCAGAACATCCCAATCAGTGTCTGAGCCTTTTTAAGAGGAAGAAGAGGAGGTTTGTTGTGGAGGAGCCGGCGGGGCAGTATGACAGCTGCACAGTGCCCACAGGCTTCAGTCTGTGAACACTCTCTTATCAAAGAACCAGGCTGTCCGTCAGTCGGCCTGGAGAGAGGCTCCAGCCGTGGTGACGCTCGGGTTTTAATTATCTCCTGTGAGAGCGAGCAGTCGAGCAGCTCATTAGGTCTGTCAGGAGGGACAAGAAGTAACCTGCAGTAACCCCGACATCAACTCTGCTCTGTCAGTGCCATCTCGACCACTCCAACGCTTTTTCTATACATCTCCAGCAGTTTTAACCGTAACTATTTTCTCTTCCGTCCTTCCCTATAGTTTTAACATCTTCTTCACCCATCATCTCCTTCATAAGCTTTTTCTGTTGTGCTGTTCTTGTTTCATAACAAAACAGTTTAGGACAGAAACAACATCAAACCCTCTATGGTCTCTTTGAGAGAAATTTGACTTGGACCCCAAGTCTTCTCATTCAGCTGCCTCCACTGTAATCCCATTGCTCTCTCCCCCTTTAATGCTAACAGTTGAAACATGAGGTACTGTGGTTTTGGGTTGAGCATCAGTATGTCAATTTTAGGTTGCTTCTTGTGAATGCGATATCTCGGAACACCTGAGGAATGTTCTTCAAACTTTATTAAAAAAAAGTTTACTTCAAAGATGAAGAGAGAAAATTCTGGATGCCATGGGTCTGAGGTCATGGGACCTCATGGCTTTAGGGATCATGGGTTTGGAGCATAGAAAGTTGTGATGGGGGACAAATTAATGAGAAACACACACCTCCATGGCAGCCTGTAAAGGTGCGTTCACACCGGACGCTACCTGTACTACCTCGGCGATTACTCTCCATTCAAAGTCAATGTACAGCCGCGATGGGGCGGGGCTAACCCTCCCGCGATGCGACAGCCGGCGACAAGACGACCACTTCACTCGTCGTGTGATGTCAAAGTTAAAAAAAAGTTGATCTATTCAGGCGATGTCGTGTGTGGCTGTGCAGCATCAGCCAATCAGCGGTCTGTGTACGTGTGACGGTGCAGTTATTCATCCGGACTACAGGGCGGATGACTTCCTTCTAGGCGGAGCTAATCTCAGTGAGGACATTTGCAGACGGACCGCGGTAAACTCACAGATAATGCTGCTGCATCATCACCTGCAGAGTTTTGTGTCTGAAATGTGAATGAAAAGGACACAGCTGGAATAATGTCCACTTATACATCCTATTATGTGATATATGATATGATCGCGGTAAAACTCGAGCGGACGTGACGTCACCGACCGACGGCCAACGCCAACAGCGACCAAACAGGTATTTATAGACACTCGACGCTACATCAGTGGGCAACGCGACTTTGGTAGCTGGGTCGCTTGCTGTGTGAACGCACCTTAAGTCTGTGCTGACTGTGTTAAAGGGAAAGTTCGGGAGATTTTTGAAGTGGGTTGTATGAGGAACAGGGCATTTACCTGAACGTACAGTATGATACACTCACAAACCTGAGCTCTTTATCTGTAGAGAAATAGTCAGCATGTTAGCTAGGGATATAAATTGCTGCAAATGGTGCCACCAGTTTTGCATAATTGAAAGAATCGTGGGTGAAAACACACCCCAGAAAACATCATAGGGTGATTAAATGCTATTAAAAGATTCTTAACAATGATCTACTATTCCACTATCAAGCCCTTTTGTTTAAGCACTACTACACAACACAGCCTACGAGTCCTTCCTCAAGCAGCGTACGATTCAAAACACACTTCAATTTGCCAAGTATACTTATATTATTGCACCCCAAATTAAGATGAGCAAAATGTATGAATGTTGGAAGATTACCCTCCTTCTTAAGCACTCTAGTTCTGACAATGTGTTGGATTGACTGGCTCAGTTAACCTCTCCATCAACACTCAGTGTTTAATCAAGAATTAAATTATCACTGATACCATTGCTTCTGTCTTTACAAAGTCAACAATCAGTACATGCTGAACACTTACTTTGATAACAAACTTTAATTGTCCTCCTCTTTTTCATCCTCTAATTTATTGAAAATGTGAATCTGGTCTGCACCCTTATAAATGTTCATTACAGCAGGGAAGCTCTGCATGATGAGAGCTGCAGACTGCAGAGGCATGTATAAAAGCTGCTGGTATCCCCTGATCCTGAAATACAGTATCACAAAAGGATTTCTTTATAACACTCTTATTTCATCCATTTTGATGAAATGAGCACACTTGTATCAACAGGTTCCATAGTGCTCTAATTCTCATGGTAGTTTCCTCTATTTTTCCATCTACAACTTTTTCTTGTTTGCATTCAAGTATTCCCAAGTCTCTAGAGTCACTCTGCAAAAAATCCAAAACTTCTGTTTGGCAGCAGACGTTTCCTCTTGTTTTGTAAGCTGGTTCTAACATATGAACCTGATATGACTTTGTTAAAGAGCCCTCTGATATTATTTCTGCCATGCCACAAATCTCTGATGCCAAACAGTTTACCTGTTAATCATCAGTCTCAGTCTCAAATTATCTCTGTGTGTCAGTGATTGCAAGCAGATACACAACAACAGGCAATAAGAATACCACACACACACAAAAGGAGAGACAGAAATCGTGATTGCATGACCTGAGTTAAACTGGATGAAAAAAAATCTGTTGGGATTTTAGGACCTGAAGTGAAGGAGCAGTCTTTAGCTTGGATTAAACTGTACACCAAACTGCAACATTATTCATCTCATCAGGGCTGTTGAATATTTACTTCTAAAAAATCTTATTAACAATGAATAAACTAAGCATATTAATGTTACATAATGTGAATTTTTGAGTGATATGCTAATTTAGGGGTTTTGGTATATCAATCTGCATTTTAATGTCCAAAGCAACTGATGGTTCTTTGTGAATCATCTTTTAAGACTATCTGTACTTTTTAATTGCTCTGACTAGTAAGAATATATTATTTAATCTGGAAAGAAAAGCACTTAAACATTCTGTTTTTGTTTCATTTAATTGGGTGCTTTCTCACTCTCTTTGTTATGAGTTTCTTGGATGTAATAGATGTTAGAGATCTTCTGCACTATTAACAAGTTAGTTATGAAAAGAAAGTCTTTCTGTTTGACACTTTACAGTTCCATAATTAATATTTTAACTGTTGCTACAGGTTTTCTCTTTAAATCAGAGCTTTAAGGGACAAATACAAACTTGTGTTGGAGCAAATATCAAATGTGAAAACCACCAAAGTTTGCACCTTTTCACTGGCCTATTATCTGAACTCGTATTCAAGATAAAATGTTTTTTTTTGGTTGCATCGTATTGTAAATACTGATTGAAATAAACCACAAGTACAACTTCAAATACACTCTGTTCCAAGCTTATCTCGAGCAGGGTGTGAAATAAACTGCAAAGATTATATTAATATTATAGTTTGATATTTTTGTATACCAAAATATTTGTATGGATATTCTAATTTTTCACTCCATAACCAGTGATAAGCAAGGAAAGGTATAAACAGGATGATGAATAACTCAATATACAGGATATTTTAAAAGAATTGAGAGAACCTGGGCTCCCTGCAGGACTTGACCTTTGGTCCTACAGGGGGTCTTATTTAAGGCGATTAGGCCCCAGATCAAAATAACTTTGACACCCCCGATTATAGAAAGTATTCACAGTCCAAATATTTTCTAATTTACTTACATGTTCGTTCTGATAATCACTTGTCAGTGTGTTGCATACCCTCCCCTAAAGCCCAGTGTTCTTGGGTTCATTGTTAATTATTTATCATCTTTTTTTGAAAATCACACACTCATGCAATCCCATAATGTCTTCTATGTTCTTACTAAAAAGAAAACTTCTTCATCTAATATCACTTTATGTCAGCATCAGCAGATACAGATTTTCGTACTACTCTGTCTTGTTCTTACTCTCATTCTGATTTGATCCTCTTCTCCCCTCCCTCCTCTCTGATCTTCATCTCTTGTAAAAATTTGGTGTTTTAAGGATTTGACATACTCAGGAGTCAAACTGCGGTCACTGGATCCTCAGCAGCAAGTGCTGCGAGAGCGAAACTGATCTGCTGCGTTTCATTTCATCTTCCAAACACACTGAAAATTCTGACACCCTGCAAAAGAGAGAGAGAGAGAGGAGGGGGGGAGAGAAAAGATTCTAGAAGGATGCTGTGAACGCGGGTTCATCTGGAGGCCGCCGAGATAACGAGAACGAGAGCGAGGCAGGAACTTGTTGACGTGCGGCTCCGACTCCGTTTCCTCCTGCTCCTCTGAAGTCTGAATGAAGTCCAACGGGACGAAAGCCAGGAGGAGCAATTACCAGCGAATGATTGCTACCTGTTGTTGACAATGATTGTCCATAAAAATACAATTTCTCAGGGTATTAAATAGGCCATCCCATCTGAGATGCAGTTTATTGTAAAAGCTGCAGGAGCCAATCAATGTGGAGCGCTGCAGGCTCGCTCTCCATCATTTAATTACTCCGCTGTCAATCAATGGAAAACACATTTTTAGGAAAGCCGATCGATCCGGAGAGGTGACTTAACTGATGAAAGGATTGTTACCTGACTGACTGACAGACACAGGGACAGACACACACAGGCACACACACTCATACCGTCTAATGAAACTGGAAGTATCGATCTCATACAGTTTAATGTGCCTCTGTAGGGCAGACCGAGACACCAGAGACCTTTTGCATTTTACACCAAGCGGCTCCACCATCAACTGTTTACATATGGTATGTGTACAGTTAATTTCATTACTTCAGCCTGAAGACAAAGGAAACCTGGGTGCTGCACAAACCTGCACTTTTGAGCAGCAACAATCAGAACTGCAACTTACTTAATGCACTAAGAACTCTAAGTATCAGTTTGTTTTGTTGTTATTGATAATGATGTGAATCTGTTATGTATTCAAGATGATCCACAACAGAGGATAAGGGGAAAGCTTTCCTTGGAGGCCCACAAAGACTGGTTTTAGCAGACGACATCACATCACTCCTGTCCTCACTTCTCAATGGCTTCCTGACCATTTAAGAATTGATTTTAAAATTTCACTGATCACTTCCAGTCATGCTAAATAGCATATCAGAATTGTTGACCCCTTATGAGCCACCTCGCAGCCTTTAGATTTTATTCACTTGATTTTTATTTACATATTCACTGGATATGTTTATTTTATTTTATTAAGGTAAACTGACTCTTTTTACTCATTTCCTATCCATGTTTCCTTCATTAGTCATTTTTAAAATTATTATTTACTCATCATTCCACCCTTATTTGTTTTAATTTTTCTTAGCTTGGTTTCACTCCACTGATGTGATGTTGTCTTCTGTCTTCTTTTCATGTGTTGCCCTCTTTTATATTTTGCCTTATTTTATTTCTTTCCTTCTTGAATGCATATTTTCTGTTGTCATGGCGAATTATTGATCTTAGTCCTGATCATAAGGTTTCGTGTCATGTAATTTTCTGCCTCTCTTGTATATGCTCATAATCACCTTCATTCTCTTTGTCTGTTTTATTTTTCACTCTTGTTTTTTCACTGCTGTTTAAATTTTGCTCTCACTCTTTTGTTTGGATTTCCCGAGTTTTTTGCTGCTGACCTGATTGTTAATGTTGACTTTATTATTATAAATGAACTGCCAAAGCACTTTGTAAATATCTGTTTCAAAAGGTGCTATATAACTAAAGCTATACTATTATAAGAGTAAGCAAAGAAATTACCCATGTTAAATTTGGAGCAATACCAAAAACAAAAAAAACATTTAGCGTTATTCATAAAAAACAAGTGTAATACATTTTTCACCATTGCCTCTTATTTTTTTGAGTCTGTAGGATGCACAGCTCAGAGGTTGCTGTCAGCCCAGACTCAGTATTCGACCTATGGCTTCTTTCCCACACATCATTTCTTGTCGTCTCTTGCCAGTTTACAGGACTGTCCACTGTTCTATCCGTCCGGTAATTGTGCCATGGCTGAAACATTGAACTTCTTTAAAGTGAAGTGCTTTCTATGTCTTCCAAACCTCGACTATAACAAGCATTTTCAGAGCTGTTGATGGCATTGGTCTTAAATGAGGTGATGTAAGAACTTGCAAACATCAAAAACTTTCAGAAGTCCCCTTTTGACTGTCAGTGGATTTCCTCAAAAGCTACAGAGCTGATCAGTAACCTGAGGCACTCTCATATGCCAGAGTCAGACAGACTAAAGAAGAGTTCAAGAGTTCAGGAAGTGACAGGATTGATTGGGGCCTCGTCAGCTCCCAAAAGCTCTGCATTGTACAGCTTCACACTGCAAGTCTCTAGGCTTTCTTCCAGGAGATTTGGCACTTTTCTTGGCTTCAGTCCACATGTTTACCTGTGTTGCTCACTACACAATGCAAAATCAGTACATGTTTTACCCCATTGCAAAATCAGGCTTTTCAATTATATGAAATACGATGCTAAATGGTATATTTAAAGAGACTGTGAGGAGTTTCTAAGTAATTACAAAAAAGTCTCACTTTTAGATATATGCGTGATTGAAATACACACTTTAAGATGAGTTTTATAGCATCTAAATAGGTTATCTATAAATGCTATAGCCTTCTGGTCGGGTCGGACAGGGCTGGACTGGCCTGGATACTCAACTTCGGGAACAAGACAATTAAAACTAGAGAGAATTTATATTATTTTATTATTTATATTACACATCTTAGAGCACCGGGCTGTAAGTAGCGATATATAGCCAGCTACAACTACGATAATAAGTTTTCCAAAAATTGCTTGTTGTCACACATCAAAAACTACCACTATGTAACTAGAAAGAGATACATTACCTTGTCGCTTTGCATCCTGTAAGTTGTTGAAAAAAGAAGTCGTAAAGCAATGCAGAGTTCTGAGGAAGGTCCAAGCTGCATTTATCACAACAAACACGCTTTGGCTTCAGTCACATCTTTTGGTGCGTTCCAGCTGTAGTCAGAAGTAGGAATTTTGAGTTCCGAGTAGGAAACTGCAACTGGAATGTCCCCCGGGGTCGGAATTTCCTACTGGGAACTCAGTGAAACCTCGCCACCCCCGAGTTGGCAATCAAAGATGGATGCCCCCAGTGTGAACAGTTATTTAGCTCCTGTAATAATCAATTTATTTGCACTTCTGACTGGGGTGTGTCGCTCTAGATCAGCTGTATACATAGTATTGTTAGACTTATATTTACAAAAATGCTGCCATAGTGATAATCATATTCTTCATGTGGTATTTGTGAATAACAACGCAGGGCGTGCTAACAACAGCTAACAATAGCCTGGTAGATCGGGATGTTTTTTTCCGACTTCAACTGGAACACGCGTGCTCATGGGAAGCAGAGTCTTTATTTCACCTGTAATAGATTCTCCTCATAGCACCTTTAAAAAGGAGAACTAACTTACCAGAACACATTTCCAAACTTTTTTTGAGGACTGTAGAAATATTCAGGACTTCACTTTGATACTTTAGTTCCTAACTTTTGGCTGAACTAAACTAAAACTGGTGCAAAAGGCCACAAGTCAGGATCTTTGACTGAAGGGTGAGCTCTACCTCTTTAGCCTGGTTCATTTGGGGTTTTTGAGGTTTGGACTCATGCTGGACTCTGTGTGACAGTGATACATTACAGCTACACAGCAGATTAATTAAACTGGCACCTACTGTTCACACACAAAGAGCAGAGGGATGAAGAGAGGCAAAGGTTGAGAGATAATGAAATGAAAACTCTGACACACACCCTGTGGACTCAAGGGATCATCCGTCATTGGCAGCAGATATGAGGAGGCTCTAATAGTTCTGTGACCATCATTAAAGGTGTCGAGTAATTGACCTCAGCCGACGGATTGATCCACTGATGACAGAAATCACATGACCCTCTGAGAGTGTGTGCTGATAACCTTCTCTCCTATTGTTTTCAGAGTGATCAGCTGAAGGACGAGTCAACTTTCTCCCAGCCTGTCAGCCTCCCTCCTGCTACCGTTGCTGTGCTGACCTGAGATCATTGTCTGCAGTTTCTCCTCCTGTCTAAACATCCTCCTGAAGTTCATTCACATTACAAAGTCCAAACCAGAGACGGGGCACAGGGCTGTCATAATAACACACTGCAGACAAACAGGAATACACACTCATACGGTCACGTTTACCCAGGGATACATCCAGAGACCCAGATGTTTAAGACCTTGTGACTTATCTTGGATACAAACACAAAGAGGAGAGTTTGTTCATCTTATGAGAAATTCAGCAGACCAGCAGAGCAACTATTAATAGGCTACACCTGCACTGTTTAAAGGTCCCGTATTTTGCTTCTTTTCGGCAGTTTTACATGGATCCTTGGTCTCTTCATGAAACGTTAGTAACATGCTTTGGTTAAAAAAGCCTATGAGTAAAACACAGTATTCTTTCCACGCTCACATAACCACTCTGTTCAGAATGACTGGTTTTGAGGGCTGTTGCCTTAATATGCCAATGAGCATGAGCAGAGCAGCAGCTAACACAGTAACATCACAATAAGCCTGCAGCATATTTAGAGCAAAGCGGAGTGCATGCCACTCCAGCCATGTGTTACTCACAGTCCTGAACACACAGGAACTGCAAATTCATGCCAGTACCAGACAAAAGCAAAGTTTGTTCCCTCCCAAACATCACAGGCTAATGCCCAACATGCTAACCTCGACCTGGTCGCCGCAGTGGGATACAGCCGCAACTTAGTCTACCTATGGGGCTAACATTGGCAGAAACAGTGGGGTAATGGGGTGGGTAGAGGACTGATTATATTCAACCAGCTGTTAAACATCTCTCAACTAATGTAGCCTAAGAATGTTCATACTTGAAGTTTATCCTTCAGACTTTCAGCAAGTAATTAGGACATTGAGGAACATGTGAAGTTACCTCTTGTTTGGGCTACTCCCCCTGCCTTTTGAATTAGCTCACAGCATAAATCAAAAATAAACACTATTAAAATACAAACATTTCCATCATCAGGTTTGGCTACAGATTGTTGGTACTGAACCCAAATTCAGGAAAAGTCTAGTTGGCAGTCCTGTGTTGACCTGACTGAGGTTGAAGAAGCAGTCAGACGTGAAGTGATTGGCACACATAGCCTACAGGTTTTAGCTGACTGTAGCTGGCACATCACCTTCAATAATAAAATTAATCCACTGTGCCCTTCGTTTTTAAAAATCAGTTACGCATCAAGTTTTGCCACTGCCTTCACAACCAACTTGATCAGGTCTCTTGATTGTGTTATTAGCTGAACCTCCATGTTGTAGTTTCATGGTAGCTTATTAGAAGCTTTTCACTCTTGCTGATTATGTTCAAGCCAAAACATCATCAAACATGGAACTTTTTTTGGTAAGAATATCACAAAGAACAGAAGTTTGATAATTTTCATTCACTGCAGAGCCTATTGTTAGTTATGATCCAAACCACAGTGAAAATTCCCGCAGGATTTTAATAGGCTTGCAGTTGAGGGATCCAGCACAATGCTAGCCTCCATGCTAGCCTACAAAAATATATGCTCTCTGTGCCAATCTATATACAACTGCTTTAGATGTTTTAATAAGTTATATCATATTCGAGAAATCCATTAACTTTCACAACTGCAAAACAACAGGGTAACACTACTGCTCGATCCTCTCAATCCATCCACACCAGTGACAGTTTCTCTCACACATCTACAAGTGCTACTGTGTAAAAGTTAGCATGCTATCACCTCTGTGGTCTGTTACAGACACCAGCTTCTTCATGCACTGAGGTTGCCTACATTTATAAGAAATGTCAAACATTGATGAATATGTTCATCTAGACATTCATTCATAAGACATTCGAACTCCGCTCTGAAACATTCACTCATTTTGTTAGCTTAGCTTGCTAACTTCCTCCCCATAAGGCAACGTGTGACTCATATTCATGAACTTCAGCAGGCTACTCTTAAATTGTTCTTTAAATGTCTAAATAATCATGTGTCACTACTATTTTCTGAACTGGCCACCAGGCGTCAGAGCGACCACAGAGCACCCACACGAACCTCCACCAGTGATGACTGCCTTCTCCCAAGATACAGCACTTCATTCTGACAGTCTGCTGTTTCTGTAAATGGGGCAACACTGGAACTCTCTAAAATCATAAACTAGAGACTAACAGTAAAGCTTTTAACAAAGGACTCAAACAGTGGCTAAAATCAAAACAGCAGCGCTCACATGAATAGTTTTAACTGGTTGAATGCTTGACCATATGGCCTTTGCTTTATATCTTATGCAGGCTATATATTTAATTAAAAACTTGTTCTCTGTTACTGTTGTATTGTTATTGTACACTCTTTCTTTCTTCTTTTTATAATAATAATAATAATGGCTCAGATTTTGGATATTTTTTAAGATAAATGCCCGAAATAACTTCCATGTTGAAAATATGCAAATGAGATATAGTATGAATGTTTTATTTTGTTACATAATAAACGTCTGATATTGATATTGTTTAATTTAAAGCATTGTTGTGCTTTTAATCATATTTTTGCAAATGTACTGCTAACAAGGACTATAAAACTATCCGTGGACCTCACTGTGATCATTTCTTAATGCTTTTTGATATATGATAATACTTGGGCCATAGCTGCAGCCATGGACACCAGCTTGATATGGTTATTTGACTAAAATAGAACAAGAGGTTTCAACATGCTGTTATACAGTGAAAGTGAGATAGCTGCTTCTAAGTCAAACTGCCGTGTTTATGGCTAAAAAGTAACTTTTTTTTACACTTTCCTGTTACATGGAAGCCTGCTTGTGTGTTTGTTTATGAAGATTAATATAACCCACAAGACACTGAAAGCTAATGATTTTTTGTCCTTATTGTCAGCAGTGATCCAAGAACACATTTTAAAGGGAAACTCCGGTATTTTGACACCTGGACCTTATGTTTGTGCATGCTCATATACTCACTCAGACAAACGTGCAGTTCGGAGTCCTTCAGAAGTTATTTAGATCCAACCGATGTAGCCGCACTTAGCGGGGGCCACGGCAACGGAGCTTCAGCGTGGGACGTAATCTCTGCAAAATCGCTCGTCTCTACCACAGCCCGGTTTGTCATTGCAGAGAAATCCTCCAGAGTAGTCAGACATATATTCCTGGATAGATCCATACGCGTGTCAGTCGGTTTCAAGTCCCACTTTGAGCAGCTAACACATTCCTCTTCTGTTGCTATAGGCGAACACTGTCCACAAGCGCACACCAGTTAGCATTGAGTCGTGGACGTGCTCCTGTTTGTTGTTCTCGAGCCAGCTGTTCGTCTCTCTCCCTCTCCATTCTTCTCTCATGGAGCTCCTCGTCCGTGTACTCAGACTCAAACAGGTCGTCGTAGTCTGACTCTTCGGCATCAGATAAATATTCTGTCATGTTGCTGAGCACTGCCGGCTAAAAGTAGGTCAGCTGTACCTTTGTGTCGCGCGGCTATGACGTCATCAAAAGTTTGTTTACCAGGTCAGCTGACCCACCTGAAGATGGTAGATGAGCTGACTTTATGATAACACTGGCGATGGATGAAAAAATATAGCCGAAATAAGCGATTTTGCAGAGATTATGTCCCACGCTGAAGCTCCTTATAGGGCAAAAGTATATGAGCATGCACAAACCTAAAAATAAGGTCCAGGTGTCAAAATACCAGAGTTTCCCTTTGAAGTCTATTAGCCTTTAGTCGAGGAGCCAGTGAGAAGTAACCTCTGGATTGTGCAACAGAAACAAGAAAACCCCGGGCCACTCCATACTGCCATGTGATTTGAAAGATCCAAAATGAAACATTAAATTTGCTGGGGTTTTTTTCTGTGAATCGGAACAAAGCAATCACCTGCACGTTTGAAAACCATGGAAGATGATGTGATAAAATGGCCACAGAGTGTCAAACAAGTAAACCAATCAGTTTCTTTTTAGCAGTTACAATTGGATTAAAAACAACATTGTAGTCTTTAATTATGTTTCTTTTAAAAGTTCCCTTAAATTCAAGGCCATGAACAATAATGAAACAGAATGTAACCATCCCTCAGAAACAGGGAACATGAACACTGTATGTGTTATTCATCGGTTTTTATTCACTTGGTCCAGGTCCACGGTGGTTTTTCTCAGCTGGGTACATGACATGAGTAATAACAAGCTAGTTTTAATAAACCTCGGTGCTGTGGGCCACACTCTTAAAATCTTATTCCAGTCCCAGCCGGTGAAGTTAAAGAACTCTGCTTCAAATCCCTCAGCCATCACCTCCATTTTTTAACAGCTATTTCACTCCTCGTACGATCCACGTCTCAAAATTAACAAAAAGTTGATTCACTCTTTGAAGGTTTTCAGCATAAATAAGCCAAATCTGCTTGACAGGTTGGCCCCTAGAGGAACCAATTACTCTGAATTCATTATGGAGGCTGAAAATTATCCAGAATATTTTATCAGGAGCTGAGAAACTGTTGCTCGGAGGGACAAGAGTCACTCAGCCTTAACATGGGAAAGAGGGAACCAAAGTGTTATTCAGAAATGTATTTAAATTTAAAATTAAGGCAATCATTTTACTGCAGAGTCAAAGTTAGACTCAACTAAAGTGGTTATTCACAAATATTACAGCCTCATAGGTGAGATGTTTTTGTTCATTAGAGAGTGAACGTGTGAAACAGCATGACGTGTTCCTCAATGAATCTTCCTGTCAGCTCATCCTTCATCTTACACACGACTCCATAAAAAGCTCTTTGCTCCACACAGTGATAAATTGATTATCTGATGGAGGACCTGATCAATCGACTGATTGAGTCTCAAAGCTGACCGCATGGATTTTTTTTCTGCAAATGAAATCCCCATGAGGAGCTCAGAGAGACGAAGGTGGCCTTGGTCAGCCTTCAAGGTGAAAGTTTCACTCAGGGTGGCAAACAATGACTGAGCGAGGTGAAACTGATCATACAGAAGTTGTGCCAAAACCACAGTGATGATGCAGTTTTTAATGTGTCTCTACTGATGAGTCAAACAAAGTATTAACTAGAAAAGCACTTGGAGAGCACAGACCTCCGCCAGCGCCACAGTCCTCACCCATATTGTGATTTTCACCATAAATATTAGTCCTACCTTTATTTTATCAAAATATTTAGATTCCTTGACCATGAAAACATACCATTAGCAACTGGATTCATAATGATATCTATTTTAGTTCAGTAGTTATTCACCAACATCACATTTTTTGTCGGTGATCCGGATCAACACCAAAATTGAATCACTTCTTCCTTTTCCCATGCTGAACATTTCCTGAAAATTTCATCAAAATCCATCCATAACTTTTGGAGTTATTTTGTTAACAGACAGACGGACGGACAGACAGACAAACTCTCCTGAAAACATAACCTCCTTGGTGGAGGTAATAACTTAGATTTTGAAGCTAATTCACTCAACCAATATCCGCAGTTTATCATCAATCTAAAATGATAGCTTTATTTTCCTTTGAAACATTTACCCTAAGCCACATTGACATTCACATTCTGTCATTTTGGCCAACTTCTGTCAGAGTAAAAGGAAATGTCACATCAGTTGGGCAACACTGATGTTGGTTGGGTATGTCCAAAGGTTTTACACATGCTTTAAAATTTCTGACGTTTGTTCCAACATGCTGACATCTACTTCACTACCCTCAGCTTCATCTACATTCATCTCTGTCAACTTCAGCTGCTTCCTCTTCAGTGCTGGACTCTTGTTGTACAACTTGAGACTTGTCATCTTTCATCCTTAATGTAATGTTCACCCTTAATGTAATGTGTGACTTATGCCTAAGTCACACATTACTGTTTCTCATGGCGATTGTGCACGACTGTACACAATGACGAGGCTGGTGTAATCGCTATGATACAGGATGAAATGACTGTCTCACCCCTGGACACACCCTGTGAATACACTGTCAGTAGCGCTTCTACAGCACTTCGGGGGCGTTCGTCCCTCTCCAGTTAGGTTAATACAGCGATATGACGAGAATTCCTTGAATTTTCATCCCGCAGATACGACGTCAGTCCAGCTCGAGCTCAGTTCGCGTCACGTAAGCGCCGACTGGGCCCCGTCGCTTGCGCCGTCTTGAACGGGACACAGTCAGGGCACAAACAGATACGTCCTTGTCAGTCGTCCTCAGAAAGCTTTCAGGATTGAGCCATGATCAGCCCGACTGAGCTCCCTACATGCCACGCTAATACCGTTCGCATTAGGACTGCATTAGGCTTCCATCCCACTGTACTTAGAACGGCGATTCTCCACAACAGTTTTGAATTGTTCAAAAACTGTCGGGACCCTTCCACGTTCCCCGCCGTTCATCCATGACTATACAACGGTGATACGGACCAAGAAGCGCATGCACCACGACCAAAGCACGTTTTATCAGGATTATGACAATCGTGGACAATCGCCATGAGAAACGGGAATGTGTGACTGGGGCTGTAGGCATGATGTTGGTACTGAGACCAACATCTGGCATGTGTGATATCATCATAACCGGGACTACACTGGGAAAGAACCTTTGCAGATGGAGTCACAGGAAAACTGTTGTGTAAACAGAGGAGCAGGATAGCTCAGAACATACCTGTTGGTGCAGATGCAAGAACTGGGAGCCCATGCCCACAAAACCGGGGGTCTATTGCTGTCATGAGTGGGACTTACCAACACTGCTACTCCTGGACCTTTCATCAGATCTCTTTAATTTCAGTAAGCATTCAAACTGTTGTTGGGTTGCAGCCCTGATCAGTACATTGAGCACTTAAACAAAATGCTCTGTCGCTGCAGAGGGGAAATCCTGATGTCCAATTTTAAAACAAGCCAAAGCTGGTGAATGCAGTGAAATCAGAATTTCAGCCATTTGTTTTAATCTTTGGACATATTGGATGAATACAGGAGCAAACCATCATGGTATTTGGAGAGTAGATGTTTCAGTTTTGCTCCAATGACCACTGTCTGACCTTGCTGCAGAGCTCCAACCTAAAGATCTAATGAGGGGAGTTGCCAGTGGAAGGATATGTAGCCTATCTGTCCAATTACAAGATAGTTCCAAACACGTGGGTTTTATTGTCTAAAAGTGAAACACTGTAAAGAATCTACTGTAACTGTAGAGTCTGGTCAACATAGTTTTTGTGTAGTTTAACCAGAAAGTGGGGTAATTACAAGGCTTACGCCACACTGTTGACTGCTGTGTGTTGCCTGGTGTTGCTAGTCAGCTGTGCACCAGGGACACGGCTGGGCAGGTCATATAGTGACAATCATACGTATTGGTGCAATGGGACTGCAGTAACTCCACTTAAAAAAAAAAACTATTCTAGTAAGACTGATCATTTCAGTGTATAATCACACAACACAAACTGTTGATAAAATGGCTGATTTACTTTAATTCTGAGAATCAGTCTGCCAACTGTTACTTCAGTATCTCATGCATTAGAAACTCAAATATTGATTATTGCTCTGTATGGCCGAATAAAAGGCCCACTCAAGAATATCCAATTGTTGATGCACGCCTGCTCCCACACACAAGCTCATAGGCTCACACACATATAGGGGATGTAATTTAGCATTTCTATAGACTGGGAAACACCCACAATAAGGAGGTAGTAAGGTGTGACTTGCATGGTAAGAGCACGTATTGATTAGTGGACTGTGGTCATGATTGCTGGTAATCTGACTGCTTGGCTGCACAAACACAAAAAGCACACAAACACACCCAAATCTGTCCAACAATAATATCTTTAAATAAGCACACACACACACACACACACACCTCGACTCATATATCTCATAAGAAGCACAAACACACACACCCGTGATGCGAATGTTAATAGTGAAACCCTGCAATAATTAAAGAGTAGTGAAATGTAATTTAACTCACACACACTTGAGATCAACTCGGGTGATTTATGGTTCTGATCGCAGCGTTCTCACACACACACGGATGTTAACACAGCTCCTCGGTGTCCACTCAGCCTCCCACACACTCTCTCTTAATAATGATTAATCTCATAAAAAAAAGCCCGGGCGTGCTGAATAATGGATGCTTGTCTCCATCCCTGCAGTTTAAATATATACATATGACTCCATGAATAATTAACACTTTCATTTCACAGCTGTCTCTAAAACACAGGATGGAGAGGACAACGGACTTTAGTTCACCATTATTCTTCCTCTCAGAAGGCCAACACCACAAAGCATGATATTACAGCTAAGATTTAGTTTGACATATATTTTCACGTCATATATCATCCTTCATTTTAGCAGCCTCAGCATCCACAGAGATATCTGACAAGTTTTGTTCACATTCATGAAGAAAGAAAAGTCCACTAGGGCCTGATGGTTCAAAGGACTAGTCTGGAAAATGATTACCAGCCACTGGCAATAATGTCACAACAAATAGCAATTTTAGTACAAACCCAACTTCCAATAAAGTGGAGATGTGTAAAACACATATAAGAACAGAATACAAAGATTTAAAAATCTTTTTCAACATTTATTTAGTTGAACACACCACAAAGACAAGCCATTTAATGTTCAAACTGATAAACGGTGTTGTATATTTGCAAACATGCATTCATGCTGAATTTTATGTCTGCAACTGGTTTCAAAGAAGGTGGGACAGGGGCATACTTATCAGTGTTACATCACCATCACTTAATAAGCATTTGGGAGCTGAGGACAACTGTTGAAGCTTTGTGGGTGCAATTCTATCCTGCTCTTTCTTGATGCTTGGCTTTAGTTGTTTATTAATTCAGAGTCATCGTCTTCTTTTTGTTGTTGTATTGTGTGATTCATAATGTGCCACACTTTGTTTAACAGGAGACAGGTCTGGTGACGCCATTCTGTTACTACAAAACCAAACAATCTTTCTTGGATGGAAACATAAGTATCTATCATGTATGTATCTTTTAGTGATAATGGTGCCTTTTCATAAATGCAAGTTACCCATGCCATGGGCAATAACACACACCCATACCATAAAAAATGCTATTTTTAATTATATGCTGGTGTAAATGTGGATGGTCCTTTTCTTCTTGAGCATGGGGGACGTGATGTCAATGATTTCCAAAGTAATTTAAACGTAGTCCCATTAGACCACAGCAAACTTTTCCACTTTGTGTTAGTCAATTGTTAATTTTATTTTATATATTCTTACTGTTATTATACTTATATTCACTGTGATTAAAGAATACACTTCAGTTAAACCCTTTAAATTTTAGAAAATAAGGATTAGTGTAAAACTTAGTTCAATTTATGGCTAGTTCAAAACATTTACAGTAATTTAAGGAAATGTTAAATTTTGTTGAAGTGAATAAATTCTACTGAGAAAGTTTTTTTTAGTTTTGATATCTTATTTTCAGTTAAACTATTAGTTCATGTTAATCAAACTCTGTTGAACTTAGGTAAATGAAAAAATCAACAACATTTTTAGTGTAAGTTCCAATTTCAGTTGAACTGTTACTTTAAGTTAATTAAATTTAGTTCAAGTGACTATGAGGATAATAAAATATTTAATTAAATAAACTTAGTTAATCTCATGTTTTAAAGTCTAAATGACCATATTAACCTCATCAACAAACACATCAAATCTTGCAGCATTTTGGCTCCCGCAGCAGAAGAACACACCGGGTGTCACTTCTGTCAGTTAAGAACAGGAAACAGGACACAGTGCGGCTTTTGAAAATTATACAACAGAATAAAAGAAAAATGTGGTCTGGTTTGATGAGCCTGGATTTCTGCTGCCACACTTAAATGGTAGGATCAGTTTTTGGTGTAAACATTATGGATCCATTACATTGGCACATGTTGGACCCTTTAGTACCAATCAAGTATTGTTTGAATACCACATCTTACTTGGGTATTGCTGCTGCCCCAACAAAATCATCTGAAACTGGTTTTTAGAACATGAAAATAATTCACTGTACTTCAGTGGCCTCCACATTCACCAAATCTCAGTCTAATAGGGCCGGTGCGCTAGAATGGCAGATTCCCATCATGGATATGCAGTTCACTAATCTGAGTTTTGCCATCATGTCAAGATTCAACAAAATCGCTGAGGAATGTTTGCAGCATCTTGTTGAATCTATAAAAAAATGAGAAGTCCAAGAGCGTAAACCTCCACCAAAGCATATCAAATATTATTATTGTTATTATAGTTATTGTAAAAAATGTGGCTCACTACTAGAGTCAAAGTACTTTTTCCTTGTGCCATGAACAATATTCCCTGAAAATTTCATCCAAATCCATTCAGAAACGTTTCCATTATCTTACTTACAGTCAAATAGTAACACATAGCCTCCTAGGCGGAGATAATGAGGTAAGCTCTAAAGGCAAAGGTTGGTCACATCAGATGGTTGTAATGTCATTGGCTGATGGGTTCAAATTTACCTGTGTCATTGCCACAGTAACAATCATGCTGCAGCATTATATTAACTTTAAAATGAACCAGTTATGCACTCAAAGTCGTGGACAGAGCAGGATTAGTCTGGACAGAAATGTTTTCTAGCCTCAGACGTTGCTGCAGGGAAGATTCATTTACATTATTTGTTGTATTTTCTGGAGCCTTTCTCTCTGTTTGTGTCCACAGAGCACCCAAGGACAGCAGACAGATCGTCGAGCACGGAGAGGCTCACAGGACGAGGCACGTACAGAATTTATATAACGCATCTAGTTAAGTTTGGCATTAAAAGTACAGCCGACTTGTGTTCATAATGAGATTCAAAAGAAAAGTGGAGAACATGGCTCTTGGCTCTGTGATGTAACATAAATTATTACCTCTACCTCTGAACAATCCAAGCTTTGAGTTTACCACGCCGCCCATGTGGGCCATACTATTAAATAATAAAGCCGTCTCTTCTTCTCTAATCTATGAAGCTGCTTTTTGGTGAAGAATTTCAAAGCAGAGAGATACAAGGTCTGCGCATCTCACATCACAGACAGGCTGACCGCGGAGCAAACAAACACTGCTGAACTCACAGATGGAGTTCAGCCCATCAGCGCTGCAGTCTGCACAGCCAGGCAGAACAACACCTACACACACACACACGCACGCACACACACATAAACACGTATCGACAAGCACGACCTCAATCCTTCTGCCTCCACGCTGGCACCGCTCAGCTCCTGCCTCCCCCACATGCCCTCAATCTACACATTTACTGAGTGAAGAGTGTGTGAACAGCTTGATCATTTTTTTAAGTGCTCCAAAATTTGAAGCAAAATTTGAGCTGAGGAAACATTATCGTAGATTTTGATGCACCAGTTTGCTGGTTTAAAGGGATACGCCAACTTTTTTTCTTTTGGTGCCTATAGCCTCACTCCCGAGTCCATGACAAGCAGATAGACACCATTCTTTCTACTGATTCAGTAACAAGAAAGAGATGAGCAAAGCTCGCCCACTGCTAACTGGCTTAGCTCAAACACTGGGAGTCAGTTGGAAGTGTTAGCTTGCCTCTGCCTTCAGTTATCAGAAAACTCTTCAGTACCTCGAAATGGTCCTGTTTGCTTGATGTGACCTGTTTTTTTCTGTGTCGTGTTACCTTATCTATTGCTATCACGTTGTCTTCTTCTTCTCGTAAACAGTATATTTTTTCATTGATCTACTTGTACTGTGGTTTGCGCTAGTTAGCAAACTAATTAAATCTTTTGAACAGCTCTTTAAGTAAGCGATGACAGTCAATTTGTAATTGTTTATGGGCCATTCTTGAATGCAAATTGCCTGTAAATTTAACTTAATTGTTAATGTGAGTTAGGGACCAAAGTTTTGGTCAAATCCTCTGTCCAAAACAGACTGCAATCACCAGTACAAGCCACTGTAGCACTGCTAAAATGCTCTACAACTCAGATGTAAACAAAGGACAGTGTTGAACCCCATGGATGGGAGGGACAACATCAGTAGCATCATGTAGGTGCACCACATTGAGCAGTATTTTGATATAAGAAGTGGGGATAAAGCAGTTTGTGGCCTGTCAGGTTATTCTCACGTAAAACCACTTTACTGAAGCAGCAAGTGACCACATCTTGAACAGAAATACAAGACATCTGCTGAGAAATGTTTGATTTTCAATCCACTTACTTTCATGATTTATTCCAAATATGTTCCTTTGGGTGAAGAGATTTTGGAAGTTGTTTAAAAGTTATTTTTGCTTTGGCAGAGTAATTTATCAATGGCCTCACTCATAAAGCGATGAGTTTACTGGACAAAAGTCATACAATCAGGGTGTCTGAGCATGCAGACTGGAGTCAGGGTCTTTAGATTCTTGGTCCTCCTGGTCCTGTTATACCCTTATGAGGCCTGGACACCAACTAGTGGCCACAGATTCCAGCTGGACTTCTTTGTGACCACTTTCTTTAGAGACATTTTTGGGTATCATGGGCAGGACCTTGTGTCCAATGCTGACGCTCAGAAGGAGAAATTTGGAGGGTTACCTGCTGGAAACTGAATCAGCAGCTGGTGTGGTGTCCTGAATCTGAACCAGCTCACCATGTACTGGGTGCTCGGGACCCGGCAGCTTGGTCCAACTTACCAGGGTGACCATGAGCATTGTGGAGGGGTTGGCTTCAAGATTCCTGGAGAGAAGAGACAATAGCACATTTCTCTGTGAACTGAGAGTTCAGTAAATGTTATTGTGATCTTTTGTTCCCAAAGCCCCATAACAACATTAAACGCAAAGAAGATTGATTTTGCAGGACATGGGACCATTAAAAATATATGTGTTTCACCTTTTGCCACACAGAAAATCTTTAGAAATCAATTAAGAAAATCAATGAATAATCAGATCATTAAGCAGAACTGAAGATAGCGGTGGTGTCATTAAAATCATATCACTTCCTGCCTCTGCTCCCCACAGATCAGAATTTCTGACCATAAATATTTAACAAGTCTAATTCTAACAACTTCATATGATGGCGGCCTCAGTTCTCTCAGAACATTAGTGATGGAAACATCACTCTTAACACACCTCAGGATATTCAGGTAAGATCATCTTTAGGATCATCGTTTGATCAGGCATTTGCTGACTTTGGTCCGAAGGAACACCAAGAATGAATCAATCACAAAATTGATTGTTTCTTTGTTTAGCACCAAATCAAAACAACTGTTATCTCAAAATGTTTTACAAAAGCGTAGGTCAATGCCATATTCTTCATTTAGATTTTATTTAATTTTATTTTCAACAAAGGAACAAAAAACATAACCTGACAAGCCAGATGGACAGCTCAGTATATCTGCCACAGAAATATTCCACTAGTCCATCTGGTAGGAGCCCTTTAAATTTGTTTTCAGGGGCAGAACATTAAAAAAACCCACAAGCTTGTGAAGGGGCAATCGTTTGGCTCGTCACATTCATCAAGCAGGGTTGCCTCCTATAATGTAGCATATATAGCGGCTAATGTAGCGGCTAATGGCTAACAACAGTTAAAATCACTTCATGGACGTTAGCCATAGCAGCTAACTTAGCCGCTAACAGCTAACAACAGATAATGACCGTTAGCCATTAACGTAGCTGCTAACAGCTAACAGCCTTATACTATCCTCTTAAACTAAATTGTACCACACAGATGATTCATTTAACACTTATATGTGACATGAACCTCGTCAAAGACAATCCCTACAAGTAAACTTCTGAGGAGAGCAGATTTCGCCAAGTTTCACTGAGCCGCCTTGAGGACAATAGGCTAATCGGCATGTCTGTTCTCAACTTCAGGTTCTCAACTTCCAGTTGACGTCACGTTCGCATTCTGCTGCTCCCGCCTCTCTTCCCTGATTGGACTGTTAAGAATTCAGCTGAGTAGATTCGTTGGACAACAGAGGCTGGCAAGACGGACCAGCAGGATTTCAGAATCAGGCAGGTCTGTCTGCTCTGCAAGGCTACAAAAAACAAGAAGTGGAATTAATGATAGTGATATCTAATGGATGTCCAGATGACGAATTTATCTTCATCATATTTTTTCTGTTGAATAAAATGTATTAGAGGTTAGCCCCTTGAGATGGCATCATGTTTTCAAGAGGGTCCTACTCTCCATTTGGTTGTAAAGGCGGCATTTTGCTGGTTTTGTATTTAATAACAACCACTGATAGAGAGATCATGCTAATACCAAAATCAATAGCTGCAACGGTCATGAAGTGGAGAGGGCTGATGTCATGGTTACACAGTTTGTGTGATATTTGCAGGAACTATTGTGTATTTTTGATAGACTGATGATTCTGAAATTACTATTCTGAACATTTCAGATAACAGAAAGGGGTTTGAGGAAAGAACCAATTGTAGATGAAGCTTTGGATTTCCACAGCAGCAGGCCATCCACACCAACGATCCAAAGCAACAAAACTAAAACTAGAGACGAGTATAAGAGAAATAAAGGGCGAGGGAGGAGCTGAATGTGCCAAATCCCCCAACAGTCTAAGCCTATTGCAGTTTCACTATGGGCTGGTCCAAGCTTGAGCCAGCCCGGACTAAAGTAAGAAAAAAAGTCTGAGGTCTGTCCTTAAAGGTAGAGAGGATGTCTGCCTTCAGAAGGTACAAGCCATATAATGTTTGCCCTGTTTTAGACAAGGTCTTTTTAAAAACATGCTTGAGGGATTTTAATGTTTTTTTTAACACAAAATACGTTTGGAAATGGTCAAGGGTTCAAGGTGGGTTCTAACAAGAAGCTAACAAGGATGATGGAGTTTCTCTATCACAACATTAACTTTTGAGACGTTAGAGGTTTATCAAAACCCTTTATGGGTCCTGTATAGCCTTACATTAGCTTCAAACCTTCCCTGATTGTGTTCAGGCTGATGTAGGTTAATTTTTAAAATCCGATGAACAGAAAATGGTGCTGTCCATTTTTTCATTGCAATGTTTTCTTCACACTGAACCAAAACTCAAAAGCTTTCTGTCAGTGTAACTTCGATGGTGCTAACTTTTATGAAATAGTAGCAGCTAAATTCTGTCAGTTTCTACAAGCACCCAGAGTCTACCTCCCTGACCCCTGTGAGCACCAAGAGCTCCCCTTTTCTTCAAGAACATGAGAAACTGGATGCAGATGTCTTGAAGCGTGGACTTTAAAGTGTCTGTGTAGCTCTCATCTGAAGCTGCTGGGTGCCCGGAGCTTTAGTAAAGGCTGCTCTGACTCTGTGGGCTGTAGAGACCAAGAGGTGTTTCACATCTCATTTAGCCCAAATCTCTCCTCTCACCTCTGAGTGAACTGTAGTGTAGGAGGAACACGACCAGAATCCACAGCTCATCATCAGACGGTGACACTGTGAGCAGCAGCAGGCTGATGGCTGACCGCCCAGGATGGCTTTCAGGGGCTGAATATTTATCTGCTGCTCGGTCCCCAGAGGCGGTTTGAGTAAATGAGGCCCCAGGCAAAGACCAAGATAAGGCATGTCCTAATTTAGCATAAAGATATCATAACACAAGGACAAAATAGTGCAAGGCATGTTGGGGATCTTCAGAAATTCATTAACTTAATGACCTCCACTCATATTTGAACTTAAAGACAGACAAAGGCCTGTCCAAATGGAACAAAAAAGTGAGCATTATTTGGACTGGTGGGTTAAAATGGTAAGGGTTTTAACCCACTTTTTTAACATATTTGTGCAATTTGTAGTATTGAATGTGTTGCTTAATAGTTACACAATTCTTTTAAATAATGCAAAATTAATTTATCAGTGAAGACAGTCAGAAATGTGCCTGCATAACTTTTAACCAAAAAAAACAACAACAACAGCTCAGCTGCATTTACTTCTGGAGGAATGTTTGAATTAATAGTTAATTTTGACAATTACTCACAATTTTCCTGACTGATTCACTTAAACTTCATCTCCCAAGGAGGTCATGTTCTTGGTGGCATTTGTACGATTGTTTGTTCATCTGTCTGCAAGCAAGAGAGGTCAAACATTTCTCAAATGGATTTTGTGGTAATCCAATTCTTTTTTAAAGGACTTGTTAGCATTTTACAATTGTGAATATTCGATAAAAACTCAGCAAACAATGTTGAAAATTCCTCGGCCAAGGTTTGAAATTGCACCATTTAGCAGTCTTCACTCTGAGTTTCAGCTGTTTTCAACTGTTACCAACATTTTTCTGCAATGTAAACAACACACAAAAATTTAACCAAAACAGAGAGCACTTTCTCAATAGCACAAATACTGTTAAAATTTTTAAAGTAAAGGAACCCCTGCTCTTTGCACTTTCCCTTCCTTGTCCAAAAACATTTTTTTCCTTGCAGTGCTGCTAGACCCACCTCATGTCCAGAATCAAAAAAATCCATCTTGCACAGCTCCAACCCAAAACGATTGAGCTTTGTCTGCAAAAGCATTAACCATGGCATACTTTGAGGACACAAAGGTAGGAGTTACTAGCATCACAACAGCAATGGTGGCTGCAAGCCTGTGAAAAATGGCTTAACAGATTTGCGGCCTGCTTTAGTAGCTTTTTAAGTGGAGCTGGAGAATATTTCTTCATTGAATGAAGAATAAAGCACATCACTGAAAGCCTTTCTCAACCCAATAGATATACTCCCTCTATTCCTGTCAGGTTTTCTCAAGAGTTCATACAAATTAGCTTTTGTTATATACTTCATATTGTAGCAGTAGCACCAAAGAAATAAATGACCACTATCACCTTCTGGGTTGTTAATGCCCTCCCCACACACTCTGGCAGGTCAGGTGATATCTTAACTTGCTTTTTACCGTAGTCCACTTCTCAATTGTGCATTTTCATGTGGCAAATGGTATGATAAAAGCTTCACATAACACATGATCATTTATAAAAGTGGAGGAACCCCTTCTCTTTTAAAAACATCCACCTACATGTGGACGTTGCCTTAGAGAGTCACAACTGAGAAGGGTTTCCTGCTGTGAATGTTTGGCTCCTGCAGCTCAAAAAAATCTTCACTGGATCAGCTGCAGAGTTTGTGAGAAAGACAAAGAGGCAGAGAAAAAAACAGAGAGGCAGGAGACTATATACTGTACGTCTAAATCTATAGAGGAGCAGGTTTGAGAGTAAAGGGCGAATCTGCCGAGTGAAGAACAACAGGAAGATGCAGAGAGTGAGAAATGTGTTTGAGGAGAGCGAGCCTCGGCTGCCAAAGAGCCGCTGAGATCTCCTGTTGATCAAAGCTCGTCTCCCTCCTGCCATCTCCCTCCATCTCGCCTCGCAACTTCTCCTCACATCTTTTATTTTTGACAGGATTACCAAATCCCCACGAGTGCCAGTCGGAGAAGTGAATCAAAAATTCTGTATAATCTGCTGATGGCAAGAGTGTGGAAACTTCTCTCTAACTGACATCCAAACACACATTTCTGACAAGCCAGGGAGTGGATCTTCATCTTCATTAAGTGTAGCCAGCATGGAGCTAAATAACCCGATCTGCAGCACACCTATGCTGTACACAACATTTTTGAATATATATGTGCGGCACAAAGCGCTCTGAGCACAGGATGTAAGAGAGAATCTGGGCCAAATTCAACTGAAACAGAGAAGAAAAATGTTTCTGGCTTTGTATAAAAGAAGTTTCTGCTCTTGTGCCGCAGAGAAGAAGGATTTCAACATCTTCAGAAAATTATTTATGGTTCAATGTGCTGTGTGGATGTGAAAAGCAGCACCTACAAGTATAGATAAGTATTTTCCAATGCCAAGATCTACGATAGAAAGATTTTTAAAATAGTAATCAAGCCTATGTCCACACATATGAGGGTCTTTTTGAATACTGAAGCTGTCTGCTCCATTTGAAAAATAATCCAATGAAGTTTAAGAAAACATCTTGTCCGCATAAAAACATAGGCACACATTAACAGTTACATGCTATTCTCACAAGGGGGTTTGTTTAGATGAAAGCTGGAAGTGTACCTAATAGTGGCTGGTTTTTTTTGTTTGTTTTTTAAAAAAATTTTTACTGATATTGATGCTTATGTATTTCTACGGATATTTTATGAGTCCTGAGTCTTCCACCTGTTGGTTTGGCTGTGATCTATGAGCTTTTTTTGTTTGGTTGAGTATGTTTATTATTGTTTAAAGGTGCTATGAGGAGAATCTATTACCAGCAAAATAAAGACTCTGCTACCCATGAGCACATGCGGCGACTGTCGCAATGCTGCGTTCCAGTAACCCTGGAAAAGGGAGTGACATCATCTCCGACTTATCAGCATTCCAGTTGAAGTCAGAAAAAAAACATGCCGATCTACCAGGCTATTGTTAGCTGTTGTTAGCACGCCCTGCGTTGTTGCATGAAGAATGTGATTATCACTATGGCAGCATTTTTGTAAATATAAGTCTAACAATACAATGTATACAGCTGATCTAGAGCGACACACCCCAGTCAGAAGTGCAAATAAATGGATTATTACAGGAGCTAAATAACTGTTCACACTGGGGGCATCCATCTTCGACTGTCAACTCGGGGGTGGCAAGGCTTAACCGAGTTCCCAGTAGGAAAGTCCGACTTCAGGGGACATTCCAGTTGCAGTTTCCTACTCGGAACTCAAAATTCCTACTTCTGACTACAACTGGAGCGCACCAAAAGACGTGACCCGAGCTAAAGCGTGTATTTGTTTGTTGTTATGCAGCTCGGACCTTCATCAGAACTCTGTATTGCTTTACAATTCTTTTTTCAACAACTTACAGGATGCAAAGCGACAAGGCACTGTATCTCTTTCTAGTTATGTAGCGGTAGTTTTTGATGTGTGACAACAAGCATCTTTTGGAAAACTTAGTATCGTAGTTGTAGCCGGCTATATCTCGCTACTTACAGCCTGGTGCTCTAAGACGTGTAACATAAATAATAAAATAATATAAATTCTCTCTAGTTTTAATTGTCTTGTTCCCGAAGTTGAGTATCCAGGCCAGTCCAGCCCTGTCCGACCCGAACAGAAGGCTAAGGAATAGCATTTATAGATAACATATTTTGATGCTATAAAACTCATCTTAAAGTGTGTATTTCGATCAGGCATATAGCTAAAAGTTTGACTTTTTTGTAATTACTCAGAAACTCCTACAGTCTCTTTAAAAAAAACAAACATATCTAAAAAAGTTGCATGCTATTTTTCCTTGTAACTTTAGCAATAAGCAAGTTTTTTGTTGTTGCAAATTTCAATTTAAAGCAGTTTAAATTTAATATCTAGTCCAACCACAATTCTGACTGGTGTTATGGTTTAACTTGTGACTATGTTAACTGGGGACATCAGCCGTATTAAATAAATATTTCTATTTTTTTTTTTTTTTAAATGTATTTTATTGAGGAGAGACAGTGGATAGGCTTGTGAAAGGGGAAGAGAGAGAAGGAGAAGACACTCTGCAAACTGGTCACAGGCGGGATTTGAACCTGGACCGGCAGAAGCAAGTACATGGGGTGCTAACCACTACGCCAAACCAGCACCCCAAATAATTCTAATTTTAATTTGAGACAACCTTGATCAAATTATGTTTATGGGGAGTTTCACAGCATTTTTTGTTAGTTTCAGCAATTGTAACACTGACATGGACCACCACAAACATGGTGACAGATGAAGCAATAACACCGGGTCTAGTCTAAAGCGTGGGCTGCCTATGTATCATCAGAGTGTTTCTAAAGCAGCATCATAGTGAGGGGGCAACAGAAAGTACAGTATGTGCTGGCATGTAAATATTCATCTGAGCAACACTTAATACATGCAACATGTGTAAACATCAGTGGGAATGCTGCAGTGTCACATCATCACGAGAAGGGGCCGGTGCAGACAGTGACATCTTAGGCCCAAAATAGTTTTTCCTCTCCACATGGAAACACCAATAATTGAGTTTTTAAAAATCTTAACATTTGAATTTTTCCAAATTATGTACTTTCAGTGACCTAAAAACGCTATTTACAAGTGGACGTAGCCCTAGTGTTCCATTCATCAGTCCAATTTTCTCCTCTCTGGTCACACTTGAGCAGGCTAAGCAGGTTGACCCAGATGTCCCTCTTCCATCCAGGCCAGGTGACAAAATCCCTCCAGCAAGTTTAGGGACTGCCCCAAGGTCTCCTCTCAGTGGGACGCACATGGAAAACCTCCAATGTGAGGCAACCAGGAGGCAGTCAGACGTCTAAACTGTCTGAACTGGCTCCTTTTGATGCAAAGGAGCAGCATCTCCTGAGCACCTACCCCACTCTGATGCAAGGACCAGACTGTGTGATTAATGCACTGTTCTGACCACACAGTCGATGAGTTCTGGACCTGCAGGAAAATCAGTCATTTCCTCTGGTGCGTCACAAAGACCAACGATAAAGATTCGGTCTGGGAAACAAACAGAAATGCTAACATCTTTATTTTTGTCTCTGAACGTTTGTTCTGTGAGGGTCTGGTCCACAGGTTTACTCTCTGGTGTTTAGTCTTTTCAGCACTGACCTGCCTGAGCCAATGAGCTGAAATAATGACAATGTCACACTGGTAGGTCAGTTTGAAGCATCTTAGGCCACCCTTGGTGCTGTTAACAGGGGTAGAGGGAGGAGTCCTGCTGCAGGTTTCTTGTCTTGTGCATAGAGGTACATGTAAACCACACTAAAGAAGAGGTCACCAGCCTGTAGATCTTGATGTAATAGTAACTTTTAGACATTTCTAGTAGATCATTAAAACTAGTTGTGTTCGGTCAGTGTATGACACACAGGATGGACTGTTTCACTTTCCCAGGACATACATGGATCCAGCTGCTCTGCAAAATTAATTAGATCTAACAAATCCCTTCACTGCATCAGTCTGCAACCCTAAAACATCACGAGTTTTGTATTTGCTCACATTTATGGATTGAGGATTGTATCTATTGGCATTCATTTGGAGAAAATCAAATAATTACCATTGAAACATGACTATTAGTTGAGGTTTCTTGGTGTGCTTTAGCAGATAGATCTATAAAAAGCACAGATGGCTGTCATATAAAGAATGGTAGTTTCTGCACTGAATCAAACAATGAACCACCAGTTATTATTTGTGTGGAGCCAAGCCAACAAATGTTGTCTCAAGACACTTTACAGAAGAGTAGGTCAGTACCTCACTCTTTATTTAATAAGTATTTCTTTAATTTGACTTATTACTTATTTTTTTACTCCAAATTCAACATGAATCCACCCTGAGTACATCATTTTGCCACAGCTGGCAGCATCTACAGTGTATAAAACTTTAAAGAGGCTATGAGGAGATTAAGTAATTACAATAAAGTATAAAGTCTCACTTTTAGATATATCCCTCATCAAAATACACACTTTAAGATGAGTTTTATAGCATCAAAATAGGTTATCTATAAATACTATTCCTTAGCTTCGCGGTTGGGTCTGACAGAGCTGGACTGGCCTGGATACTCAACTTTGGGAACAAGACAATTACAACTAGAGAATTTATATTATTTGGACACGTCTTAAAGCACCAGGCTGTAAGTAGCGATATATAGCTGGCTACAAAACTATGATTCTAAGTTTTCAAAAATTTGCTTGTTGTCACACATCAAAAACTACCGCTACGTAACTATAGAGATACGTTACCTCGTCGCTTTGCATCCTGTAAGTTGTTGAAAAAAGAAGTTGTAAGGCAATGCAGAGTTCTGAGGAAGGTCTGAACTGCATTTATTAGCATCACAACAAATGCACGCTTTGGCTTGGGTCACGTCTTTACGACAGTCGCCGCGTGTGCTTATGGGTAGCAGAGTCTTTATGTCACTGGAAATAGATTCTCCTCATTGCACCTTTAAGCGTGAGTGTTCAAATCTAATACCTAATGAAACCACTTTGGTCCACACAAATGTAAATGTCTTTTTGAAACTTCACGTCTTTTAGTGCGTTCCAGTTGTAGTCAGAAGTAGGAATTTCTGAGTTCCGAGTAGGAAACTGCAACTGGGACGTCCCTCGAAGTCTGAATTTCAATCGAAGATGGATGCCCCCAGTGTGAACAGTTATTTAGCTCCTGTAATAATCCATTTATTTGCACTTCAGACTGGGGTGTGTCGCTCTAGATCAGTATACATAGTATTGTTAGACTAATATTTACAACAGTGCTAACATCAGCTAACAATAGCCTGGTAGATCGGCATGTTTTTTTTCCCAACTACAACTGGAACGCCGATAAGTCGGAGATGGTGTCACTCCCAGTTCTGAGGTTACTGGAACACAGCATTACGACAGTCGCCGGGCGTGCTCATGGGTAGCAGAGTCTTTATGTTCGCCGGAAATACATTGTCCTCATAGCACCTTTAAAAAGCACGGTATAGGCTCTTTGTTAGAAAATGGAGGACTGAGTTTTACTGACTTGTAGATTTGGTGCCGACTACTTTCTCATCATACTTTTATCATTTATTCAGCTCAACAAGCACATCTCTGGTATTGACTTGGGGCTCCCTTGATCGAGGACAGAGAGCACACATGGTTTGGAAAACATCTAGCAGAAGCACGGCATTAAAAACTCTGCAAACGCACATTAGCATCACTTCAACACTCAACATTAAAATGACTGTACACAAACACAGCAGCCATGTCAGTGATTAAACATCAAGCATCAACCGACACACTGAGCTCTGCTTCATGATGCCTCCACGCATGATCAATTCATGATCTGCTGCGTGAAACGAGGCCACCCGCTGAATCTAATCTGCATATAAACAGCAGATAATTTGGCATTTTAAAGTTTTAACCACTGAGATTTTTTCCACAGATCCTCCTGAGAGGTGAGCCTCTTTTACATGAAACACAAGTAAATCCTCCAGAGAACTTCAATCAGGGACAGAAGAACTCAACATGTCACCTCAGATATTCTCTTTATTCAAAAGGAGATGGACATTTGACATTAAATTCTCTTTATTATTAGCTCTTGGTAAAAATTACCTGCAGCTCTCATGAAGAGAAAAACATCTAACATCAGATCCCAGAGGCTCCTGTTGGACAATAAAGAGCCTCCTGACAATAACTCATGATTTTTATCCAGTAATGTTCAAGTTATTTCATTTTCTAGAGCCACCAGCAGAATGTCTCAGTGGAGTACAGAAGCAGAGATGGTAACATGAAGAATTAGCCCTCTCCTTTGTGATAAATCAAACAACAAAAGCACTAAAAGCACTTCCAAACCTTCACAGTCTCATCGCTCCACCACCAACTGAGCACAAAGGAGCAAAAACTCAAAGCACAGACACAAAATCAGAGAAAAAAAAATCAGATTAATGTGTTCAAATAAACACTTCAAAGATTCTCAAAAAGACTTCTTACCTTCTATGATCATCTCTTTGGCTTTCTTGTTGATTTTGCTCCAAACAGGTGGATCCCTGCAGACTCACAGCTGGAGTCAAACCAGTTTAAAAGATCCTTAATGATGAAAAAACTAGCCACAAAGTACAGCCTGTACTCTGCTTGAAGTGAAAGTTAAGGTATCAAAACTGTTGAGATTAATAAAAACAAAAGACTTTAGGAAGAGAAGTTTGTGGACTTCCAGGTTTCAGAGGAGATGATTGGTTCAGGTGTTGGGGTTTGAGCGTCGGGGTGATGTAGTGCATGTTTTGTCCACTAAGGGGACAGTGAGGCCTACTGACAGCAGGGTCACACCAACAGATCAGGATTTCTGTCTAAACTCTAAAAACACTAAAACGTATTAACCCAGAAGTAGAGTTTAGAAACATCATATGAGAGTGGACATAACCTTAGTTTAATTTGTTCATTCATTATCTCCGCAAAGGAGGTTATGTTTTCGGGAAAGTCTGTTTGTCTGAGGGTTAACTCAAAAAGTTATGGATGGATTTTGATGAAATTCGGGAAATGTTCAGCATGGAAAAAGGAAGGAGTGATTACATTTTGGTGTTGATCCGGATCACAGCCTGGCCACCATGACGAAAAATGCGATTTTCGTGAATAACTACTGAACTAAAATAGATATCATGAAACCAATTGCTAATGGTATGTTTTCATGGTCAAGGAATCTAAATATTTACTTGAAATAAAGGTAGGACTCATATTTATGGTAAAAATCACAATATGGGAGAGGACTGTGGTGCTGGCAGAGGTCTGCGCTCTCCGAGTGCTTTTCTAGTTTGTTTTATTTTAATGGCTGCACACTGCAAGTACCACAATTTTGACTTTCTCACTGAAAAACACATTTGAGATACAACTTTAAAATCACTGTACTGTCATTTTTAAAACATATCTTCTAAAGTTTTGCTTTGTCATAGCTCACTGTTTCTTTTTCTTGAACTTTGTTTTAATCTTTTGTGGTTTCATTGATTCTTTAATAAAGTTTTATAAGGATTCTCGTCATGTTCTGATGTATTGAGTTGATCAGGTCTGAAATAGCTAATCTGTACAACCAGGACCTTCCTGGTGGGCCATGCTGGATGGTGGGCTGCAGGGAAACCTGTGATTTATCTGGTGTGAATAATATCAAATAAAACAATACATTTGACACACACAGATTAACTTTGCCTTCAAATTTGCAATAAATACATAGTAAAAAAAACTGTTTAGATAACACGGCACTGTTTGTAGCTGGTATCAATCAATTCATCAATGAATCTGTGTTTGTGAGAAAAATGTGATACAAACTCCAAAATGATGTCTCTATTTAGAAGTCATGAATTAAAGTGGGCTCGTCTGACCTTGAAACTCCGGCCCTCCTTCATACTGCCTCGTTATTAAAGGGTGCTGTTCACATAAACGTGTCTGCTTTCTCTGACCAGTGATCACAAAAGATCAGCGGGAAAAGCCACATCTACATCAGCCTTAATGCATTAAAAAAAACAACAATACATGGTTTCACTGGATATTTTATTTTAACCAAGCTGGTAGATGCATTCTTTAATGCAAAACCTTAAAGATATGATATAATCAAAATGCACATTTAACAGTTAAACAAAACTCTGGAGACTTAAGACTTCAAAAAGAGCAGTGTATTTTATTGTCATCTGTCTAAAATCTAACAGGGTAAAATGAAAAGACTTTATCTACCCTGCAGAGCAGGTGAACCCACCAGATCCACACACACTGTGGATCTGGTGGGTCAATCAATCAATCAAATCAATCAGGTGGGTCCACCTGCTCTGACCTAAAGGTCTTGCAGGAGATCATAATCTACAGCTGTGATGACTGATAAAAAGAAAAACTGTATTAAGACTTAAAAGTGCAACATATGCACATGCATAAACACAAATTTATAGAATATACACTTACCAGTCACTTTATTAGGTACACCTTGCTAATACTGGGTCAAACTCTTTGTGGCATAGATTCAACCAGGAGCTGGAAACATTCTTTCGAGATTTTGGGCCATGTAATCACCCTTTCTGAATAAAAGATAAAGGTGTGGTGATCTATTTAGCTACTGAGTCAGCTGGTCACTTCAGCTCACTTGGTTCCTAAATGTCTCTGTTAATCAGCTGAAAAAGCAGAATGAGTTCTCATGAATGTCTCTTTATTTGGGTTTAGAGACAAGCCTATGGCTCTATCTGATCATGTGTTATTATACTATTCATATTACCCTGCTCCCTCCTGAAAAGACCAGCCCACCTCTTTATTGTATTACATTAAGCTAGGCCATAGTTGAAACAGGTTGACCACCACTGGATTGAGATCTGGTGACTATACACTGAACCCATTGTCAAGTCAGCTCTCTTCAACGCATCTACCAGTTATACCCAGAGTTTTTAAGATGCTGCAAACTTACATTTAGACACTTAATAAGGTACAGCTTCCAATATTTTCTGGTAAATTTATTTATACTGTATTACTGAATATAAAAAGTCGCCGGCCACTTTATTCGGTACACTGTTGGTATTGTATTGGACCCCCATTTTGTTATCAGAGTCTTTTTTATACAGATTTAGCAGGGGTCTGGACACATTCCTCTGAGATTTTGGTTTAAATTAATGTGATAGCATCACATCCCTGCAGCAGATGAGCTGCACATCCATGCTTATAATCTCTGGTTCCACCACATCCCAAAGGTGCTCTATAAGACTGTGATCTGTTGTCTGTGGAGCCCACTGGAGTTCAGCGAACTCACTGCCATGTTCAAAAACCAGCTTGAGATATTTTGATCTTTGTGACATGGGGTGTTATCCCCCTGGCAGAGGCCATCAGGGGTTGGGCACACTGTGAAGGGATGGACATGGTCAGCAGCAGTAGGCTGTGGGGGTTAAACCATGCTCATGGAAGATGATAAACGGACTTGAAATTGTTCAGTAAAGCACTTTTCTAGTCTTTCTGACCCCTCATGTCACATCTTCCCATTATCTCACTGATCATGTTAGTTGTCCATCAGTATCAGCTAACACATCCTCCCCCTTTAATACTTATTTTTATGCCCCTGATGTAGCAGGGGGAGCAACTTTGGGTTGTGTCTTGCCCAAGGACACACCGACATGTGACTGGGCTCAAACTTGCAACCTTCTGATTACTGATCACATTAGCCGCTGACGCCACATAGTTTACTAATGGGCCAGTGTGTGCCAAGAAAACATCCCCTGCACCATGACACCCCCACCAACAGCTGCTAATGCTGCGCTCTGCTCTGTCTGAACACAAACGCCTACATGGATGTCATTGGACTTTTATCCATCATGTTTTAAAATCCAGCTGCATGTGTGCTGCATGTCAGAATGCAAATTTTGGTCCAAATTTGATTGCAGAACCTCGACCCACTTTCACTCTCAGGAGGAAATTGAATTCCCTCTAAAATAACCCCAAACCTCAGAGAGGAGGAGTGAACCTGAATCTATTTCCAAAAATGGACTAATTAGGACATAAAGCCAACAAAATGTTAAAAATAACCCACTTAATGCTGCGCTGTGTGCTCGGCAGACTGTAAATGCACTTTTTTTTGGTAATTATTTCTGAAGCGCCTCATCTTTTACAGAGCCGTGTGTGACTCCTAATCTAATCAAACACTGCCCTCCCATGGCTTAATTGGGTAATTTACATTTTAATGCTCAAAGCCCTGCTGGTAATTGAATATCCACTTGTTATGTGGCTCTGTGAGTGACAGTGATGAAGCACGGGAGGGTGAGAGTTCGTCACAGAAACACTATTACAGTTTGAGAGGGGGGGGGGAGTGATTGGACCGCCGGCTCAGCTGCTCCAAGCAAAAACAAAGATCTAAAATGAGAGAGACAAAATTGCTGATCTGAAGGTTTCCTCTTTATGTGTTTGGTCTTCAGTTGATCTCACTCAGATGGTTCTGTAAGATGAGAGAAAAATAACAAACTGATGTTCAAACAGCAAAAGGAGAGAGAAGCATACACGCTGAATTGACTGATAGAATTTCTAAACTTGTGTTTTCTTTGCCATGTGTGAAGTCAGAGGTTGGAGCGAGGACCACACAGTGTCACTGAATTATTGATCACTGAAGCCCTGCATGGACACAAACATGTGGAGAGTATCTACAACATCAAGGCTTGGCTTTGTCTGCAGGAGTCTGTATGTTTGCAGGCTACAGGAATATGAGGACCATCACAAAAGTTTGGATGTTGATGTTTTATCTTGGCCTTATTTGAAGTTAATCTAGGTGTACATTTTTTTGCAAAGCTGGTTTGTATATCAAGGGTGTCCCAACTTGGATCACCAAGGGCAACACTCAGTAAATACTAGAGATGGGATGAAATATTGTTTGGCAATATATCGCAATACAGTACGTGACGAAACGCATCGAGTTTGAAAAAAATGGATCGCAAAATAAAGACGTCACGTCCGGTAAAAGCACATGTGACGACAACAAACATTAGCACCAACTACCTTGCCTCCAAAATGCCGAATAATGGAGTCGAATGAGGTCGAAATTGAGGACGCTCCGCCTTGATACAAGTCATCTGTCTGGCAGTATTTTGGCTTTCTCATTAAAAAAGATGAAGACGGCGAAAACGAGCCTACCGCTAGTTAGCATACACTCTCTCTAACCTCTCTAGGGTTAGAGAGTGTTATTGTCTGTGTTCGGCCTGTTAGGCCTTGTGTTTTCCTGTGTGCAACTCAAACAAAAATAATTCAGTTGTAATATTTTTTCTTTTTTACTTTTTTGATATTGTAACGTGACGTATCGTATCATGACCCAGGCATATCGAGGTGCAGCATATCGTGAGTTTAAGTGTATCGTACCATCTCTAGTAAATACAGTAAATACGTATATGTTTGGTGTACTAGAGTTAGTAAATCCAATCTTTTATGTACTCGAAAAGAACAGGTTGGAAACATTATGCTAGCTGATTAATGGTTCTCTTTACTAATACCAATTGCTATTGTATTTTTATCACTGAAAAGCCTGATTAGTCACCCTTACAATTAGTTACAACTTGTAAGGTCTGAGCATTTGTGGTATGAGCAACACAGTTAAGTGTGAAGGTAGTGCACAAGAAAAATGAGTCAACATTCCCTGCAACTGGAGGCTTGTGTTCCAGTGCACAGTGTCAGCCCTGGTACTGTTTTCAAACTAAGAACCAAGTTCTGTTAGACTGATGAAGCTAAGGAAAGGCCATAAAGAGGGCGTCCCATGAGGATCTGTAAGCTTCCTTCCAGGGAAAAAGGGGATTTTGCCACATGTTTAGCTGTGTTGCTCATTTTAAAAGTGCTTGATCCTTACAAGTTGTGCATCAATGTAAAGGTGACTAATCAGGCTTTCCAATGATATATAAAATACAGAGCCAGTTGGAATTATTAAAGGGGGGAAAATAATCCAACGTAATATCATTTCCAAATATTTTTGAGGAGAATATAACATTTAAAAGAACTCCAAAAGATTTCATGTGTAGTTAAATAAAATCATCCATCCATTTTCTATACCACATATCCCTTTTTGGGCCATGGAGGCTGGAGCCGATCCCAGCTGACATTACACGAGAGGCGATAAACACCTGGAAACATCCCCAGCCAAATCACAGGGCCACATAGAGAGACAGATAACATTGCACACTCACATTCATACCTAAGGACAATCTAATTAGCATGTTTTTGGTCTGTGGGAGGAAGCTGGAGTTCCGACGGAGAGAACCCATGCACGCACAGAGAGAACATGCAAACTCCACATAGAAAGGCCCTGACCAACACGTGGATCGAACTAGCAGTTGTCAGGCATATGCACAACCTACTGCGCCACCGCGCCATCCAAAAATGAAATCAACAAAACAAAATAAATTACAAAACTCAAGTAAAATCAGGAAAGGCTCTCTGAGTCTGAGTCTTCAGAGGAGACTGCTGACTCAGCTGATCTGATCTCCTCAAGCAGATCATGACACAGTTTTAGAGTTGTCACTTTTTAGTCTGGTGAGTTGAACAATCAGAAGACTTCGGCCCTCATATAGTACCAGAAGGTCAGACAGTTAGCTTGGGTGGAGACCTTGGATGGCTCTGAAAATGATCAGAAAATCTTAAAATCAATTTAAAATCAGACAGGGAACCAATAAAGACCTAAAACAGGAGTGATGTGATCACGTCTTCTTCAGTGCAAGAGCTGGGCAGATAATTTGTCAGAAATGGAAACAAAAACTACTTCCCTAAAGAAAAAGTGGGTGAAGTACACCAGAGCATAGTTAACAGATCCTCTAGCAAAGTGATGCATCCTCTATGCTTGTATCTTGAACAGTATTAGAGAAAAATGATGAGAACAAATCAATTATTTTTCATTTTGCAGGTTTATTATGTCATCTACTGTTTTTCCAAAGTTGAATAAAAGTTAATTTTCTGACATAAGAAGTTCATGTGGAGTATTTTAGCCCCTGTTGTGCTTTAAAAGTGTCTTCAGCGATGTGGGAGAAAACGAGTGGAGAGGTTGTTTATAAACTAATTTAGACCCGCCCCCCCGAAAGCTGATGGAAGTGCATCGTTATGGAAACGGCCGTAGAAACTGCGTAGCTGACCAACGTAGCTAAGGTAACCCCGACTCGTCAGACAACTCGACTGCAATTACTGATAACATCACAACAACAGTACATTCTGGCTTAGACAATAAGATGAATGCCCTAAGGCTGTTACTGTTATGTGAAGCACCACAAAGCTAATGTTGCTACCTATCCAGCAGACAGACGGCGACATCCACGTCTGTTTTCAGGTCTTTCAATTGGCGGAGTTCCCTCCACCGTCGGAAAGCAACACCAATGTTGACCCGGGTCTTCGCTCTTTCATGGTCATCATAACCCTTCTTTTTCACTTTTCACCCCTCTGAACTTTTCTTTTGGGCTGTTTTTCAGCAATTGCTACTGCACATATTGTATCTCTCTTATGCTAACTGCACACGCTACGCATCCTACGACTCCCCCTCCCCCCTCTGTCTGACCTGCACATGAGTATGATCGCCCCCTGGATGTGGGGGGTGTACTCTGTTTTGGTGACTCGGCCCGAGCCACAGTATATACCTGCTGAAATTCAGGCCCAAGGCTGTGTATTAAAACCGGACTATTTTTTCAACATGCTGTCAGTGGTGACATCTTGTGGATGGAGAGGAGAAATACGGAGATTTTGACAAATCGTGCATTAGATTAGAAGATTAGAAGAACGCTGACTACACCTTTAAGGGAGACTTTTCCAGATTTAAAGTCAATTAATCAGCTGAAAGACAGAGTCCAGAGAGTGTGTAAATAATCATGTATTGAAGAGGTTATGTGACAGTTTGTCCTGTATTTCTGTTTCTCTTTCCCCAGCCTTCATATCCGTTGTTTTGGTCTCAGGTGATATTTTTGTTAATTTGTGCCCGTGCACATGTTTAAAGTTTGAGTTTGTATTTCAGTCTCCTGATGGAGACATCACACTTCAAACATCTTCACGACCAGAGAGGAACAAGGGAGGGAGGGAGGCTAAAAATGAATGGACGAGTGGTCAGAAGTCTGAGAGAGCAGGAGGTGGAAAGAAGAGGAGGACAGAAAAGCGAGTTCAAATCAATGACGTCTGGAGGAGGTGGAGGTCGGAGTCAGTACGGCCGCAGAGCGCAGAGAAAGAGTCCAAAAACAGAGAGAGATAAAGAGAATGATGAAGTGGTCTGAGAAAGGCAGAATAAGATGTCAGTAAAAGAAAAAATGAATGGAGAAGAAAACAAGGAGGACAAAGGGAAACATGCAGCAGCAGCCCCCCCTGCAGGACAAATGCTGAGCTGAGTGTGAGTTCACTGGGGAGGGGGAGCACTGACTGATACAGGACTCAAATTACTCCATCAGCTCAGTGATGGTTCACATGAAGGATGTTTTCAGCAAAAGAGTGGGAAACAAATGAATCATCGTCTTTAGAACAGAGTTTATGAACTTTTCTTCTGTTGAGGCAGAAAAATAAAAAACCTCAAGTCACACTGACAAAAAGATGACTGGAAGAAAGGAAACATTTAACATACTTCTAACAGCAAACTTAGACATGCAAGCGGTTGTTATGGGCCAAAGTTAACCAGCAATTCATCACCGACAATTAAAATTAAAGGAGTTCTGAGCTCATAACAATGCACACAATCACACAAACCAATCAAAATCCTCATTCCAGGGTGATGACCATGGTAACTTGCTTGCAGCAGCCAGAAATAAAGGGAAATGAAATATTAATTCATTTTTTTCTGACAAGATAAAATGATTTCTTTCAAAGAAAAAAACAACATATCACCTAAAAGTGATAAAGGTGCTCCGAATAGATGTTAAAAAGATCTGAATATGTGTTTGAATATGAACGAAAGGTAAAAATCAAAAGCTTCTATTTGTCTGATTGCTAAGAAGATGTTAGGTTTGTCTGAAGGCCATTGTTAAAAATAATCTGTCAGCAGTGTTTATGGTTGCTGGTTTATCTGTTTGCTTGGTTTGAGGCTCTCGTCTCCCATAGAGGCAGCCCAGACCAAGAATGGACAGACATCAGAAATGCAGGATACCAAAAACTCTGGGTAAACAGACTTGTTGGAGCAGACTGCTTTGTACTTTGCGTTCATGTCTAGGATGCTGAAACATGAAAGCTATCAGGTGCTTTAGTGTGAAGGACTGATGTGTTGGAGAGTTTAATGGATTCAAAAGTGACAATATTAACTGCTGACCTCGTCTGTTTTTCATCAGCGAGGTTTAAATCATTTAATTTGCTTCTCATCACAAGGTCAGAAATACACATCACAGACAGCATTAATGAAAATCTAAACAAAGACAAAAAAACTGTGCCTCTATAGTGTCAAATGTGTTAGTGGAAAATAACTCTAAACAGTGAAACATCAACGCTGGTGTACATGGTATGGTGTGTTAAAAACATATGTTGTTAATAACAAGTAGTTAATCAACTCTGAAGTGTTTAAATTGACTCTTAGTGATGTTAGTGGTGTTGATAATTTAAACTTGTGTTGAATTAAATTCTCTCCATTTTGGCAAAATGCTGTTGTTCAATAAAACTGAATTATTTTGAGTTATTCTGGGTGGAGCTGATCTCACATTACAGTTTTTGTTATGAACTCTCTTTCAATGAAAAGATGGCTTTTCCAGGGTAGATTCAGATACCAGCTGTCACTGAGTTTTGACACTACATGACAAAGTTTACATGGAAAAATCAACATCATCAAAACCTCTTACATGTCTTTAGGAGTCTCACACTGTAAAGAGTTACTTTGAAACTTTTAGGAGGGTTGGTACTTTAACTCTCATTAAGTGTAACTGTTGACTTTATTTGGGGAAAAATTTGAAACTTTGTAACATTTAACAGTTTGACTTTTGATGAACACTGTTGCGTTATGGCTGTACTCTCTCTCAGAGCAAACATTGCTGTATTTATTTACTGTAATTTAATGGTGGGAATTGGCTGAAATACAGACACCATGATTGATTCAAGGCCACATTAAAAAAGACAAAAATAACTGAACTACAGTTTTCATTAGGTGGGCTCATTATGTCCAATAATGGGGATGGTGGGATAGACATTGTGATAACAATGGGTGTTCACACTAATCCGCAAGAATGACTGAAAACACATAGCATGCAAGCTAGGCCAAAAGTTGGCAATGTAAGCTTGTAGCATCCTTGGGGAATATAACAAATGTTCCTCCTCTGGTCAGAGTAATGACGTAGCAAATCCACATTTTGTTGGAGAAGTGATAACAAACCTCACTCAGTTAGCAGCACATGTTGTTTGGTAGTCGGCCATGTTGTTGTTGTTCCTCGGTGTGTGCACAACCTTTATCTGGAAGAGTACTGCGATTTTCCTTTAACACAGAGACTACAACTAAAACATTTTCAATACTTTTCACTCTGGACCCTTGATTCAGGCTCTATGGGCACCTTTTTACCTCCGCCAAGGACGTTGTTTTCGGGAGAGTTTGTTTGTCTGTCCATCCGTCCGTCCGTCCGTCTGTGAACAAAATAACTCAAAAAGTAATGGATGGATTTTGATGAAATTTTCAGGAAATGTTCAGCATGGGAAAAGGAAGAACTGATTCGATTTTGGTGTTGATCCGGATCAGCGTCTGGCAGCAATGACGAAAAATGTGATTTTGGTGAATAACTACTGAACTAAAATAGATATCACTAGAAAAGCACTCAGAGAGCGCAGACCTCCGCCAGCACCACAGTCCTTAGCCATATTGGGATTTTGACCATATATATTAGTCCTACCTTTATTTCAGTGAAATATTTAGATTCATTGACCATGAAAACATACCATTAGCGACTGGATTCATAATGATATCTATTTTAGTTCAGTAGTTATTCACAGAAATCACATTTTTCACCATGGCGGCCAGACGCTGATCCGGATCAACACCAAAATCGAATCAGTTCTTCCTTTTTCTATGCTGAACATTTCCTGAAAATTGCATAAAAATCCATCCATTACTTTTTGAGTTATTTTGTTCACAGATGAACAGACAGACGGACGGACAGACAGACAAACAAACTCTCCCGAAAACACGCTGGCGGAGGTCTGTGCTCTCCGAGTGCTTTTCTAGTTTTTTGTAAGTGGAAGGCACAAACACAATGAAAACTCTGTTTTTAGACTTTTTGTTGTGTTAACAGGCCTTAAATTGAAAATGGGCAGATAAAAATTATCTGACTAAGGACTGTGATACACTTCTGGACTTTAAACTTATTATTGATCAATGCTTTCACAAAAACCCTTCTCCAAAAACTCTGAACAATCCCTACGGGCTAAATATCAGCTTTCTACCTTTAAATGTGCCCTGGCCCTCTAACTGCTCCCTGCATGAGTTGCATTAAAGCAACATGTGATAAATAAAACAAGTTGACTAATGTAAGTTTTAGAAATATGACGGTAATGATGAACATGCAGGTCTAAGTCCAGCACAGATATATAGTCTTGCACCTGGGGCAGAGCCTCAGGAGTGTAAACACGACCAGGAGAGCAGATCTGTATTCAGTGCAGGTATCCTCAGTGTGTGTGCAGGTGAGTGTGTGTGTGTGTATCTCCCCAGGGCGTAGCGTGGCCGTGCTGTGAGGACGGGATCTTTTATCTTGGTTGACGTCCCAATCAATCAGCCCGACACTGATGGAGACCCAGGGTGCCCACATAGTCACACACACACCCACCCACCCACACACACCAACACATGGATAGCTCTTAACCCCTTTCTATCAGTCCTTTGTGGAGCAGGGGGCCTTTTGTTCACCGTCAGCAGGAAGGTCTTTGTCAGCTCTGATTGTGTGAATGTGGCCTCGCCTTTAACATACTTACACAAATACAAACACACACTTATACACACACGTGGGGGTCTCTCCAGGACATGTCAGGTCTGATAAGGTGAGTTCAGATAAAGTCCTTAATGATGTACTTTGTTTTACCCACAGGGGGGATAAAATCATGTAAACAGCACTTCAGAAGGAAAGGTCACATCAGGAGGACGTTGAACTTTTAAGGCCTCAAGGCAGGGGGCAGCTCCAGCCCGGGGTGTTGAACTGGATATCCAACTGTCCATCCTAATGACTGTCTGTCCATCTATTCATCTATGCTACTCAGAAGTTTGGAAATATTGTTTTGCTTGATTACTTCCTTTAATTATATAAATTAAAATAGTATTTTATATTGTTGAAATTGAATCATTTTAATTTATAAAACATGTTAAATAGACAGTCATTATTCCATGAGGCCAAAAACCTCTTTATAGACTATAAGGATGGTTCAGGATTTTTGAAGTGGGGGTCTATGAGTCACACAGCACAAGCCACATTAGCCACAGCAGAGAGCTCAGCTCTGCATCAGTACAGAAACAATTGCACAGAAGCTAGAGTTACATATTGCCTCACATAGGGCATCCATCTCTGCATCATTTTAAGAGTTGAGGAAGAAAATAAGCCAGAAAACTGTGTAGACTAATTGACTTGTATCTATTTTCTTGTCATATTACTTTTCCGTTAACTGTACAAATGTCAAAATATCATCCAGCCAATCAAGCACAGCAATGTTATTTTAGTTTAGTTTACCTCCTCAACAACAAACATGTGGTGTTTTCATCTAGTAAACTCAACACTGAAACCATGGCTTAGTCTTAAACATAAAACAGTCAGAGTAAGTTGAATACTTTGGGGATAAGCTTTCATTCTGCGTCTCTGCTTTTTACTAAAAGTTTGTTAAACTATGAATCTGGTCCGTACAAGTATAAATGATGATTACAGCAGGGAGGCTCTGACTGCAGAGGCACGCATAAAATCTGTTGGTATACCCTGATCCTGAAAACATCCTGAGAAGATTTTTTTGCAGTCATGCGCTGTTTTCATCCAGTTTGAGGAAATGAGGTCAATAGTCGCTCACCACCAACAGATAACAAGAGTTTCTCTGGTCGCCCAGTTCACAAAACAGTTTCCTTCATTTTTCACACAGTCCTGTTGACTCTTGACAAAAGCTTTTCCTGTTTGCACTCTGTTGCATACAAGTTTTTATAATTGTCAGAAGTAAACAAGTTTCAAAGTAGAGGCAAAACAAAGGGGCTTGGTAGTGGAAAAGTAAGATGTTGTCAAGGGAAAAAAAAGTATGAATCCACCCTAAACTGTTTCTCTGGTGTATTTTCCCCCCATCTCTTTAAATCATGGAGGTGGCCCTGTGGTCATTATGTAGCCTTAGCTTTCATGCCTGTTTTCTCTTCATAGACGTAGAGCTGATCTTTGTCTCTGTGGTTAATGTTCAGACTTGAGCAATTTACCTCATGCAACTCCACTTTAAAAATCCCAAAACTATCACTTTGATACATCATTAATAGATCATTTTAAGTAAGTTGCTGCTAACACTAAACCCTCACAATACATAATCTCATTACTCCATTACCTTTTAAACTTTCAACAAACAAAGCTAACATTTCCCATGATGACCTGCCTTATTTCACGATCGTCTATCTCTGTCCGTCCTCTCCTTGGCATTTTCTTCATGTGCTATTAGTCTCACTGGTATCATCATCTCGGTGCGGCGGGAAAGACGCTCCCACCTTCATACATCAGCCACAACAGGCCTCATTAAGTACCTGGCACCTGCTTCCTTCAGAGACCAATTAGAAAACTGGGAGTAATGGGATGTAATCTCTCTCTGCCAGGCTGTGGACCAATCAGGAGGCAGATTTAATCTCTTCACTCTGCTCATTAGTGGTATAAGTGAAAATATAAGTTACTTTGGTTCTTTCTCCCCTTGTTAATGTTAATGGGTGAGTGGGGAGGGGAGTAATAATGTCACAGGGTCTGCCTGTGCTGGTTATAGAGTTATATTTTAATGGTTATTTTAGGGCCCCGTGTGGAGTGATTGGTGCAGATTCAGTGCCAGGCTAACTAGATTTATTCTAGGACTTGAAATAGTCTTGATGTTCATTATCACAGATGTAATTAAATGTTCAGGATGACTAAAAAGCATTAGGGATGCACGATATTGGATTTTTGCCAATATCTGATATTTCAAAACTTATTAAGACTGACTGATAATGATGCTTATACTTTGGTTAAGTGCACAAAGCCTCCATTTCACTAAAATAAACTTCCTGCCATGGTTACAGTTTATGCATGTTAGATTTAGATTTTAATAGAAAGACAATTTTTTGTTCTTTGAAAAATGACACTTGATATTCAAAACTGACCTTCACTAATGAGTACGCAGATCATTATGGTACATTCGTTCAGTCTCACACATTGAATGGCTACTCATCCATGCTAATGGTGCTGCTATTGGTCAGACTGTCCGGTTTAGAAGCCATTTACAGTACTGCTACATCCACAAAGTGGCTTCCAAGCCTCCTCTAGAAATCAAACAGCTGACGTGGTCAATTCTCTCTTCAGTCCACGTTATCACTGACAAACGGAGCAGATTGTGTCAATTTTACCTTTGGCACACAACAACACTGACCTGGCACACCATATGGACTGTTCAGTACATTTCACTAGTGCATCTGGGAAACAGCCCATAGACAGTGTTTGGAAAGTCAGAACCAATCAGATGCAAATCCAGCAGGTGACTGGACGATTGTTACATCGATCACATTCATTATGGGCCAATCAGGTAACGTAGTAGGCAGGGGCTACTGCACTAGAATGTGGACCACTTTGCAAAACAAATGCTCATCAAAACATGTCTGTCCTATTGAGGAGATAGTTGTTTAGTTTTTCATTTAATAAAGACGTGTGGCCAAGATCTGATAAAACTGCTACAGAAGCTGTTAGCATCTACGCTAATCTCTGTACAAGTTGTCACTTACTGCTGTCGTCTCTCTTGTAGCTTGCACCTCTTCCTGCTCTAATGAATTCTGATTGACCTTGGGCCACTCACAGTCATTGTAGATTGGAGCTTGGCAAGTGTGCTCTTCTTGATTACAGAAAAACAGACAGCTCCAGCTTCTGCTCAAGTTTTCTATACAAGATAGCATGTGTAAGACACCTGCATTAACTGTAAGCTTCAGATAAAAACTGTTTGCCTCCAATTTTAACCCTGAACTTATGATGTGATGCCCTTTTTTGTCAGCTGTAGAAGGCTCAACTGGAAAAAGGTGCTTTAATTTAAGAGCAGAATAACACCAGCTGCAGGATCACAGATCATAAAACAACCGTCCATCCATTATCTATGCTGCTTTAGCGCTCTTCGGGTTGCTGACAAGCTGCCCAACAGCTGACTTTGGGTGGCATGCAAGAAAAACAACTTGGACTGGTCACCAGCCAACCCCAAAAACAGATTAAAACAATAAAGGGCATGTGCTTGTGACTAATACATGATACTCTACCCAAGGCCAGGGATTAGTTTGAGGCTCTTCTGCATCTGACACGTCACTTTTCTTGTTTGACTGATGGCAAACGGTCGGTCGTAGACACAGGAAGTCAATATATTTGGGTCTTGTTTCCCCCTCTCTCACCCCCTTCTTCCTCCTTCGATGCTTCCTCACTTTCCCCCCTTGTCTTCTCCTTCCCTCCTCTGCAGCCCAGAATGAATTTGCCCGGTCATGTAGAGCCGTGTCAGTGGGAGGCGAAGCTGGCAATTCATCACCCTGCTCTGCCTGCCTGTCACTGCGCCTCTCTCCTGCATGTGTGTGTGTGTTTTAGTGTGTGTAGGACGGCTGCTCGCCTGCTGTCAGAGCTACTCGCATGCGCCTCCATCCCCTCTGGACCTCCAGTAAAGACTGAGCGAGGCCCTTCTCTCCTCTCCTCGCTATGACAGCTCCCAGTGGACGCCGGGATGGATGGACGGGAAGGAGATGGGAGGAAGGAGGGTGAGGCGGGGGCCCCAATTATCCCAGAATGCAGCGGGTAGGCGGTGTTTAAATCAGGCGGTGTGGCCCTTGACCTCAGCAGTCCATTGGCGGGAGAGTGAGGTGTTTTAGCACGGAGCTGCACGGGGAAAGCTAATGGAGCTCCATTTTAGCGTCATTTGTTCGTGGAAGCGCGGCGGCCCTGCGGCGCTGCACAGATTAACCATTACACCCCGTAAATGTGATGTGAGCTCTGCTGAAGCCGTCTCTCATGACCATTACGACGCCTGAAACCCCCGCAGAGACATGGACGGGCAGCAGACACGTCCAGCGCCTGATCCGCCCATTTGAAGCCCCATTAGAGATCTTGGCGTGGAATAGAATAAGAGAATACAGCTTAACGCGATGGACGAAGCCACTTTACCGACACCATGCTGCAGCGCAGAGGAAATGAGTTTACAGATAATTTACTGCCACTTTTCTCAGCCTCAGCGTTCAGGAGGACAGCAGGACGTGATGAGAACAAATGATGGAGAATCAAACGCTCGGCATGAACAAAGAGAGGAGGGGGAGTTTAACATCAAATCTGTTAGATCAAACATCAGAGGAGAGCAGTTTAAGAGGGAAATGCTCCTGCTCCCTGAGGAGAAATAAAAGCTTTATATGCTGAAAAAAAGGCCTCCATCTTAAGAATTTCAGGTCTTTAAGGATGATTTTCTTCAAAGCCTGTCCCTGCAAATGTCTTCTCTCTCCAAGCGTGTGTGTCCATGATGATAGTTCAGATTTTTCTTCCTTGCTTGCCAAACAATAGAGAGAAGTAAGTTATGTTTGTGGCTCAGGAACTTCCATTCATCTCCGATACACTTATCCTTGTCAGGGTAAGGCTGTGGCCTTTTCAAGCTGGCCCTGGGCCATGGGGCACAATCACAGGTCCAGCATACAGGGCAGACAACCATAAAAATCTGAACCGGTGTGTTCAGTCAGACCTGGGATAAACTCAGGTGGAGTTTGGAGGGAGTTCACCAATCATTCATCCATCCATCATCTATACTGCTTATCCCGTTCGGGATCATGGGGGATGGAGCCTATCACAGCCGACAATGGGCAAGAGGCAGGTGTCACCCAGTACCAGTCACAAGTCAGTCACAGGGGCACATAGAGAGAAAGACAGCCATTCATGTCACATTCACACCTCAGAGCATTTTAGGGTCTTTCTCATTACCGAACTTTGTTCATCCTACTCCCTTCACTCACATCATTTCCTCACATCTTAGCTCCTCCCAGTGAGGAATTAAGAGAAGCGAGGAAGAGGCAAGGACAGAGGAGGTCAAAAACACCAAATGTACTGTGTACATATTGGGACATCCTCTGTCATTTCCAAACGGCCTCAGAATACCTCCCTCAGATAATACAGCCTCAGGCTTCAAAATAAAAGTCATCAGACAAAACGGCGTCAAATTAAACTGCGTCAACCAAAACGACATCAGATAGAACGGCCTCAAAATGAAAGCCATTAGACAAAACACGGGAAAAACGTACTCAAATAAAACAGCGTCAGGTCGTAACATCCAACTGAACATTATTTTTAAGAGACCGGAAGTGCACGTGACGTCATCAAAAGTCGGTACCATAGAAATTATTATATTATATATGTCCGAAATGGCATACTAACGTACTACATACTCATGTGTGTATATACTGTATACTACATACTATAAGTATGATTAGAATGCCAACCGTTCACACTGTAGTGTACTAGTAAGTTTCCCATGATGCATTTCAAACCCCCTAAAACAAAAATTGGAAGCACACCAGGCTAACAAATATCTCTGTTGATTCGCCACATTTGAAAGTTCAAAGAGCATTTCAGGAGAGAAATTCACCACGTAGAATACCAAAATGTGGTCATCTGAGCCATAAAAAGCACGGATACAAATTTCATTTCGACATTTCGGACATTCCGTTATGCGTGCCATAATGCCATCGAAGAAACTTCCAGTCGGCTCCAAAACAAGAGCCCAATTTACAAAAGCATTAAATAACTAAAAGAAGATAATAAAAGATACTTTTATTTTGAAAACGGGAAGTTTGCTAGTGGCTGATTTTTAGCTGAATGCCGTCTCAAGACGATTTAACATTTATGATATCATGATGATTATGATATTGTTACGACCTGACGCTGTTTTTTATTTGAGTCTGTTTTTCCAGTGTTTTGTCTGATGACTTTTATTTTGAAGCCTTAGGCCGTATTATCCGAGGGCGGTATTCTGAGGCCGTTTGGTCTGAGAAATGACAGGGGTTTTCCTGAGACTGAGGATGTCCTTAAATGTACACCGTACAAATGAGAAAGCATTCACTTCATCAGTCTGAGCAGAGCCAGGTGCTGATAATGAGCTGCTCAGCTGATTGGCTGTCGAACTGCACAAACAGCCTCTGATAAAAAAGAAGAATCAGTTTGCCCAAAAATAAATCTTCCTCTCTAAAGTTCAAAGTGTATTAGAAGTGTTTAAAGTGTCACCATACTGATAACTGAAGCCTTGCCAAACTGATATGGAGAGCTCAAAGATGTCTGAACTTCCTCTGTTGCATACGTTCCTGAGCACTGCAGTGCTTCTTTCTTATTTATTCATGTGCAAGGTGAAAAGTGATGACTAAAGTAGGGGGCCGATAAGCCTGAGCTTTTTAAGATAAAACCTTGGAAGTGCTATAATGTCTCATTTTGGCTAAAAGTGGCTTTTTTACAGACGTGCTTTTGCAGTGTATCAGCAGCCTGAGGCATGGTTAAATCCTGGCTCCATTTATCATTTAATGTTCGACTTTATGTGACTTCAGCAGCAGAAATGTCCCTCCAAAAAGTGCTGCCTTAATGTAAAAAGCACGATATGTCACACAAAAGCGCGAGAGCAGACGCATCATAAAACACAAGCATCAGAAAGCAGAGTGTACATAAGAAAACTTTATTATTGTTGTAAGGTAAGATTGACAACAACATGCTTTTACCACAATAAAAAATAAAAAGATATTGCACTGGTTTTTACTCTAGCAATGTTTTTTTTCTTCCTCTCTTTAACGCCTCAGTCAAGCTTTTACGGCGCTCTGCTCGATCTTCCTCCTCCTCTTCATCGCTCTTTAAAGACAAACACGCGGCGTGGAAATACGGCCCTCGTTTGGGAGGGGAGTCCATAAAAGTCGATTAACGTTTTGCTCAGATGGAAACACGATTAACAGACTGCACATGAAAACACAATCCCATAAATGTGTGTGTTTGTGTGTGTGTGTGTTTGAAGGCTCCAGCTCGTACCTCTTCATACCCAAAGTCACACACAGAGCTGATTTCTCTACATACTAAGAGTCAGAGTGTACGGAAGCTCACAAGGACAAGAACTAACAAAATCAGAGCCAACATGCTACCCTCTTTGATTTGTCACATGGACAGAATCATCAGCACAGGACAGGCTTTACATCAAGTCATCTTTTATCGTCTCCTCACAATGTTTATTTGCTATGATAACCCTGAAACCCAAACTTTTGATTTGAAAGATTTGGATTTTTTCAAGGCAATAAAATCTCTTTTTCCAAAATAGTGAAAAAGTTGCAACACGAATTAAGAAAAACAGAGTAGAGTTTGATTTTGTCTATGAAAAAAGTATCATAAATCAAATTAATTTATCTGAAACAGTCAGCTGCTTTTTAATTCAAGAAAAAATTATTTGAGCAGTGTTGCATGCTAAAGCCGCTGCTCTTTTTCAGAGTTTGTTTTTATCAAAGCTAAGGAGGATATTTGAGAGTGGTTTACTTCACTCCTCTGCAGAAAGACTTTTGACATACTTAAATCAAGATATATCAGGTCATAGATCTATATTTAGCTTGTACATCATTGTTTTAGTCAGTCTTTGAACATTTTCTATACATTTTCTTTAAAGAAATGCTTGCAAATTTATTAAAAAAGGCAATTATACTTTCTATTTTTTTTTTTTGCAAGATGGGAAAGCAGCAAATAAATATCTTGCTGTTTCTTTAGAGGAAATTATGGATGAAGCAATGCCAAGACAATTCCTGCAGATTCACTGTACATTGTCATAATTTAGCAAAAAAAGAGCCTGATTTTAGCCAAAACACACTGTTAAAAGTCTAAATGCTGATAAATCGGTCCATGTTTGCTCTAACATGTGAGCTGATTTCCTTTAGGCTACCTTCACCTATTTTAATTCTGAATGTTATGTCAAAAATGTCCATCATCTCACTTCTCAGTTTTGAGCGATGCCTTCTGATAAAAACTTTTCTTTTCGAGCTTGACGCCACATATGAAACACACACTACAACGAACTGTTTGACCATCTGATGGGTCAAAACATACCGGAGAGAACGCCCCTTAACGCTCCAACAGCTTCCTCTACACGAGTCCAAAAACAAACTTCTGCATGTGCACGCGACCATGAGCAGGAGTTTCTTTAACACGCCGATGAGTCGTGTGCGGGGGAATTATCCTTGCCTGCTGGAGGAGGTTTGATTGCTACAGGCGACAAGATCTGTTCACAAAAAAAACAAACACACAAAGAAAATTATAAAACATGTAAACATAAAAAGAGAGATCGCCACTGTGGTATAACAGCGTTCACAAATCTCCGGATACACTGAGATCAGAAAACTCGGTTCTCCTCTGAACACGAGGGCGCGAGGAGAGGATCATCTGCGTCAAAGAAAACAGGAGAAGACATTCAAATGTACGACGTGAGGGGATCGCACCGGGGCTGGGCTCAACGCGTGTGTTTGAAATCTGTCAGAAAATGAAATCAGCAGAAACAGAGCAGAGGAAATACATCCTGGTTTTTGCTTTTAAATGTACAGAGAGAATGAGGGATGTGATCAGGATGGGACAAAGTCAAAGGTGATTTAATCGAGGAAAAACAGAAATTCTCGTATCCTTAAACCTGGGCTCTGCTTTTCTTTTTCTTTGCTTGAATAAAGTTTTCAGGGACTCCAGGCATCTGCTCCAGCTGCTGCTGTAAAGGCTGCAGAACAGCTCAGCTGAGAAAATGCCTAAGATCCGACTATCTTCTCTAAAATTATTGTTGAAGCACTGAAAAAGAAGATTATTTGTAATTAGATGTCTAACAACAAACAAAAGACATTGACACAGATGGACTGTTTTTGTTTAAGAAAATGATATTTTGAGAGTAGAATCAGTCGTTAAAGGGTTCGTTCAGGGTTTCTGAAGTGGGGTTGCTAGGCTTACGGAACATAATCGTCACTCAAGTTAAAATCATTCAACTTTGGTTCTGTTTTGTTGAAGTCAGTGTTTGTTGTTTCCTCTGAATACCTGACCAGCTGATGGTGGAGGGATACATAACTCCAACATCCCAAAATCCCTAAAGTCCTACACACTGGGGCTTTGTCAAGGAAAAGTTAAACGCTGTAAAAAATCTCACTGTATCATACTGTCGAGTAGTTTTAACCTACAAGTGAGTTTGATTACGAGGCTCTCAGAGGCACAAAACTGCTATATACAGGCTACCATCAGCCCTGGATGTCTCCCTCCAAAAGAAAAAGCTTGCAAGTTCCTTTTTTTGACACTTATATTCACTCAGACTATGGACCTCTAGCAACTCCACATCAAAAAACCCGTACTAGCCCTTTAAATTACTCTCTGAAAACAGCACATCTGCAGCAACCCCTTCAGTAAGGCCTTTTTATTTTCATTATTGATTATAATAAGATTAAAGAATAAGGCCCAGCTTAAAAAATAGTGGAATCCCCCTTTAAAAAGCAAACTGCTGTTTTTGTTTTTAGCCCACAGAAGCGGCAGAAATGAGCCCACCCCTACCACACTACAGACAGTGGTCAAACACCTTGATCATTTTTCCTCTCAGTGATTTTTTTTTTTTCATCTCAAATCTTTGTGCAAAGCCCGACACCCGACACAGACACACACGTATGTGCGTCCCATTGATCCTAAAATACACACGCAATCACACTCAAAGGTATAAAACAGATGCACAACAGAACTTTAAATATTCTTATATATACATCGATAAACCATGCACAAATGGATAAACACTCGCTCCCTCACACACACACAAACACAAAGTAAAGTCGGGTAACTTTACAGGATTAGAGGCAACAAAACACAGCAAGTTGGTCCAGATAACGAATAAAAGTCGAGATGCCTTTAGAGGCGGACAGAGGCGAGGAGTAAGAGGACGGTGGTCCAACAGAGCAGATTACAGAACAGTCTGAGCCGCTCCTTTACGACTCTTTAATGGTTCGATTGTGCAGTTAAATCGGCTCTGGTTTTAAAGCTGGGTGCAGGGGATACATACAGTCAAGTTATTTGACATTTTGAAACTGAATGAAAAGTAAAGGGTGTGTGGATTCATTAAAACACAACAACTACTCACAGCTAATTCTGCACAAAGTGGGTTTGAGTATTCAGGTGGAAACAAAGTATTCATGAGCAAATACTGGAGTCACCATGTTGGGTTTCAGCCGGGCTCTCTGAAAAATCAAGGTGTGGAACCATATGGTGTGTAAATGACTGCAGAGACTAATTTACTAATTATAATGATTTGATAATGAATTAACTGATTGATTCAACTTTTTTTGGGAGCAAAATATTCAAAAATTATAAAAAATCTTTTCCCCTTGACTCATTTTTGTCACTTAGTCTTGGTCTTTGTAGTTTTTGTGTCTTTTTTTTTCTTTGAGAGGGAAAAAAAATGACTGAAATTGAAAATCCAAATTTGTGAGGAAAAAGTGGGGATTCTATTTCTGGGCATGTTTTGCAAGTTTAAGAGCCCTGACAGCTGAAAATGGATGTGAATGAAACAAGGACTGAAACTGAACCCCATGTCACCATACCTGAAGATCTGAAGTATAAAATCGCTAAAATCCTTGCTGGTTGCTGTTGGGTAACTTCAAATTCCATCAAGAAGCACTGCCTGATCTGCAAAATGGCTGCACGTCCACAAGCTGCAGAACAAAAACCACAGGGACTTGAGAACTCACAACTATCTGGAGAGGTAAAGAAGGACAGCGAGTTCATCAGACGCTTACACTGCAGGGATTTTTAGAGTGGCAAATCTTACCTGAAGCTTAAATCAGGGGACTTATCTGTTCGATCGATGGACCTGCAGCATTGAGTTCTGATATTTACTACAGCCAGAAAGGAGAATTTAGTTTGGTGTTGTTAGAGGAGGGGCAGATTTAGTTCGACAACACTCTAATGCATTTAAGCTAATAGCTTCACCCACATTCGCCTTTATTGCAGTGATGCAATCAATTTTCTCAGATCATGGAGGGGAAAACTGTCGAGCAAGGCAAGGGGAAAAAGTTCATTCTGTAAGGCACGTCCATATCTGTCCGCAAGAACATTAAGATCATGAAAAAGAGGCCTGTGTCTAAATCTTAAAATCATTCCTGCATGGACCACCTTCCGTTTTACTCCTCACCCTGTATACATTTGCAGAACATGACAAATGGAACAAGAACTCTTGAACTTTTTGTCTTGAAGCAGAAAACCAAAACATTAGGACAACCTTGTGGACGATAAGAGCACAGAACATCTGGAATGACACAACCACATCTGTCTGCTCCTTACAGCGACTCTCCTTTGCTTTAGAGTCACCTCTCTGATTAGTGCCATGTTTGTTTTCTTCCAGACATGCAGTTTGTGGGGTCTGTACATGTTTCTTCTGGTGGTTTTGCTGCTACGTTTTCTTTCCGCTGGCTTTGTCTTGTTGCGAGGAGGCGGACCCACGAGCAGTGGTGGTTGTGGCAGTTGTAGTTTGGGGTTCAGGCTTTTGTCGTTGCGGTTCTGGTGCTGCAGAGGAGCTCGGGGTCGGGTGTGGAGCGGGCTGAGCGGCTGCTGCCCCGGTCCGCGGTGCAGAGGCAGGCTTAACAGGCGCAGGGGATGCTAACACGGGCCGCTCGGGGGCGTCTTTGCTGGATGACAATTTGGTTGCAAAGTCTTTCGATGGCTTGACCACCTTCTGAAAAGTGACAGGAGAAGAGGCGGCTTGCTCAGCTTTCTGTTTGGCTGCACCCTCTGAAATCTGAGGCGGCTGAGGAGTTTGTTTGGGAACTAAAACAGGGCTGGAGGTATGGACTCCTGTGGCGCCACCTTCGCATTGTTTCTGCTCTTTTTGGCTCTTGTCTGCAGCCGTGCTAAGTTTAACAGGGCCAAGAACACTTTTAGCCACAGTTGTAAGTTGGGATACAACTTTGTCCACACTGCTTTCAGAAGGAGGCACCCCGGGGGAGCTCGAGGTGGAGCTGCAGCCGGACGCAGAGGATGACGATGCAGTGAAGTTTGCAGCCGCAGCAGCTGCACAAAGTCTCCGGTTATCGGCCTCCTTCTTCTCCTTGGGGATGCTGGGAGAAGAGCAAATGGAGCGGGGGGATTCCTGGCTGTCGGGAGTGCTGCAGTCTGTCCTGGAGGTGGTTGCTCTGACGTCTGTCGTGCTCGTAGTTGTTCTGCAGTCTGTTGTAGTCGTAGAAACTGTGGTGGTGGTGGTAGAGGTTGTGGTTCTTTCCGGAGGCTTGTCATCGGCTTTTGGCTCCAGTGGAGAAGGTTTCTCTCTTTGACTTCTCAGATCTTGGGGTGCACTTGGTTTGAGGAATGTGTCCTTGCTCACTGAGATGAACGCACTGCCCGGTGTGGAGAACGGGAGGGGGGGCTGAGAGGGTTTACTTGGCTCTAGAACTTTCTTCTCTTGTCTTGAGGCATCATCTGTCACAGAGGACAACTTTGCGTCTTTGACTCCAGGTAACGAGGAGATCTGAGTGGGCTTCACTTCTGTGACAGAGGGGGTGGGCCTACCTATTGAAGAAGAGGGTCCTGTGTGGGAGAACGTGGCATGGGGGGTGCAGGGTGAGAGGCAGAGCGAGGGCAAGGTGCCTCCAGGACCTGTCCTCACGGTGGTGGGTCTCAGCAGAGGAGGAGGGGTGAAGGTGGTCCCCCTGCGTCCATCCTGACTGTCCTCAGACCCCTCGTCTGTCTCGTCCTCAGAGGAATCGACCTCGTGTATGGCGTCTTGTTTCTGCAGCGACTCCCTCCGCTCAGCTCGGTCCTGCCTGATGGCCGACAGTTTGTCCTTTAGTTTGCTCTTCCCGGGGGTCAGACCCAGAGAGCCGGACACGCCAGCCAGACCACCGTCTCCCTCCTGACGCCCCAACTTCCTGGAGGATGAGGAGTGTTTATGCAGGCTGCCTTTCTCAATGCCGCGTCCCCCAGAGGACAGAAGACCCTCACTGGCTGACTCCTGGAGGTCAATGAGAGTGAGGACAGAAAGTGTTAAACATTAGTGTAAGCACTTTGAGTTACATGTACTGTAGGAAAAGTGCTATATCAAAAGTTTGATTGATTGATGGATTAATTAGTGAAGAAGACATTTTACAGTGCTACCCACAACACTTCAGTGATACTTGGTTCTTGGCATAGTCACATCAGCAAACAGCCATCGTTTGAGCATGTACCAAAAAACTCTGCAGGCCCCTTCTCCAAGTTAATGTTTCAGTTGTGGTTTGAAGTCTTTCACTAAAATGTTTTAATCACTTGTGAAAACCAGGGCAAATAAAAACTTTTTAAAAGATGTTTCACTCAATTGCCAACACTGATCTTGATTAATAATCAATCAACTCTGTAACTCTTATGTAATAATCTGTAAATGTTGAGTCACCAAAAGTTCACTATATTCAACATGTAGAACGAGCTGGTACGATGTTACCATCTTTGAACCTTTGTGACCATCATCCTATCATATGACCTTCTGAGTATATTTGAGCTTAAATCCAGATGCTACAGATGTGAACAACACTCTCACCTGAAGGCTCTGCAGGCTCGGCTCTCTTTGCAGGATCTCCTTCTTAAAATCTGAGTGTGAGATATCCAGACTGTGTTTCCGGCTCCCTACGGCCGCTCCCACAGCCAGCTTCTTCTCCCCTGCTGCTGCCGCCCCAGAGGGAGAGGAGGGGGAGTTAGAGAGGGAGGAGGCCAGTTTCTCAGCAGACTGAACCCTCTTGAGGAGCGGGGAACGAGGAGGCTCGGCGCTCTTAGGTCTGGAAATCTGCCTGACCAGAGGAGGTGAGGAGTGCAGCTTCACAGGGAAGGTTTGACCCACTGCTGACTGTCCCAGAGCGTGGCTCAGGGGGGAAGGAGAGCGCTGAGGGGAGCTGCTCTGGGGGGTGGGAGAGGGTGTGCGAGCCAGAGGAGAGAGGGGGATGTTCCCGGCTGACTTTCGTCTTGGTGAACGATACTGACGCTGGAGCTTTGGGGCGAGGCCATGCAGGGAGCTGGGTCTTATGTGACCGGAGGAGGCCGGAGAGTTTGGGACACTGGAGCTTGGGGAGCTGCTCTGAGATGAGTTTCCACCAACTAAGAAGGAGATAAAGAAGAGCAGGGTTATTGAATCTTCTCGATGTCTTCTGGAAACTGGCAATGAGTTTCTTCTTGAGAAATGGAAGAATTAGTTCACTTCAGTCTTTTCTTGAAAACAAATACTCACTGCACATACTAAACCCTGATTCATCAACCTGATTGGCAAAAGCTAGAAGATCAACATGAGCAAACTTCAGTCAGTTGTAGGTTTTAGAGTAAAAATGAAGTAGGATGTGTTTTTATTCTTTGGTAAAAGGAACAGGGCAAGAGCGCTTTTGTCAAAATGGACCATCATAAAATAGATGTTCCTCTGAGGAGCTCTTGATAATGTTGACCTGTTATAACTCTATAAAGTTTAAGCTTTATTTTCCTTCAATGCCAAAGAGCAAATGGGTGGTTTTGGATTATTTCTCTGTTTTGAGTTGTGATCAGATGTTACAATATGACCACTGACGGATGAAGTGAACAACACTGATTATCTTCACCGTTATTGGAGGGATCTGTGAGATCACGAGACATAGCATGACTCTGGTGTTTGCTTTGAGACTAATACAGAAAAATATTAAAGACATGGGTGTGCTTCATTATTCACCAGAGTGGGCGGAGTCTGGCGTGGACCTGTAACCCTGCGTTGGACTTCTTGGGGAGAGGTTGTGTGTGGGCGATCCAGGGCCGCTCTCCCCTGAGGAGAGAGAGCGGTTTAAAGAGGAGAGAGAGCGGCTGGTGTGCAGCAGAGACGCCTGCTTGGTGATTTTTCTGAACAGAGACGTCCTCTTCTTACTGCAAGAAAAAAAATGCCACAAAAATTCACTCTAAAGATCTCCACTTCCCAAACACACACAATATGATAACAAAGAGCTAGCCCCACCTGTCCTGTCCCTCCTTGGTCTTGGTTTTCTTGTTGCGTCTTGCCATCTTGGATTTGTGGCTCGTCTTCCGTGCGGGACCGACCTTAATGGATGTGTTTTCAAAGGGGGTGGCAGAGATGGAAACTTTGGCACCGCTCTGAAACACAAGAGATGGAAATACATGAATTTCTTTTATCAATATGGCTAATTTTTTTTAAAAATCTAACAATTTTTTCAACAACTGGCAATGTAAGCGTTTAACTATTGGTTTATTTGCATATATATAAAACTCATGTTAAATGTTACATTTCTTAACTTCGCAATTTACGCTCAAATGCCTTTTTTTGCTTTACTTGATGTAATTTTGTTCCCCCAATATCTCTTTTTTATTTCTTTAACACTTTGAATTGCTGTAAATATGAGTGGTGCTTTATAAGAAAAGCCTCCTTTCCACAACAAAAAGCCTTATAATTTAAGATTTTCCTTACACTTGTCTGACACCTTGAATTACAACACTCTCCTAAAGGGCAGGAAGGTGCTGTACATGATAGACAGATTATTAAATTAAATATTCTGCAAGACTAATTGAAGGAATTCCCGAAACCTTGATTTCTTTAAGTCATGTAGATCCCCAAATATCAGTAATATTCATGTAAGGATGAACTTTCTTGTATGAAAATGCGCTTCATGTGTTTCCTAGTACCTTCAGTATGAGCTCCACCACCTCAGTATGAACCAGACCGTGAACTGGCTCTCCATTAACGTGTGTGATCAGGTCGCCCTCCCTCAGCCCCGCCTCGTGGGCTGGACCGCCTTCCTCCACGTGCTGAAAGAGAGCGAGGAAGAGGGGATGAAGAGGAGGAGAAAAAGAGGCACACAGGCTGAGCTCCTTTTGTTGTTGTTTACTGCCATCTTCTGTCAATAACAAGAACCCCAGGTGAATTAAAAATACAGACCATACTCCTCAATGATTCATAGTCAGATGAATTTCTAACTTTTCACACATTTGTGATTTAATAACAAACTACAGTGTTTTTTTCTCCTTTATGTTAAAGTTAATTAAGGCTTTCTGGTGACTCACCCAGACCATGTGGTGCACAGTGTAGATGTCAGAGTCTCCCATGTACACTCTGATGGCTCTCAGGGTGAAGCCGTACTTTTTGCCCGCCCGGTGGATCACAATGGCGGGTTTGGTGCAGGTTATGGCGGGGGACAGATCTCTGCTCGGAGAGGAGTCTCGTGACGAAGGGTTGGATGACAGAGAGTGTGGTGACATCGGGCTGGCCAAGGGAGAGGCTCCATGGTGATCTAAGAATAGACATAAACACAAACAGGTACATTTTAAAACAAGTACATTTCAGTTTTACAGCACAGGAGGTAGTACAAAACGAAAATCACACACAATTTGAACAAAAAAAGACACTAATAAAATACAAAAGCTTCACAAAAGATTGACATACAGAGATCTCAAATGAGGATAATCAACATTGTTGATATGTGAGATTACATCAGGTTTTTGAAACATTCAACACAGATTTAGCAAATATTTTGCTGGAGTAGTGATGCTGATATTTTGTGATGGTGTTCAAATGGAAGCCTAAAAACGATAACTTTTGATGTACTCTAAGAAAAAGATCAGTTGTCCTTTCTTTCTATTTCACTTGACATAACCAGCTCATGTGAGAAAATCAACTTAGAACCAGGGTAAATCAACAAGAGTCCTACACAAAACTTTAATAATGCAATATACGCATTTTAAACATTACATCTCTACAAGGGAAATCTTGCTTTTTTACATTTTACAGCTTTTAAATGTGTCTTTGCTTCACTTAGCTGTAAAACATCCAGGCTTTCTCTGTCCAAAATTGCAATTGAAGAGGTTTTTGTTCTCATCATCATCGTTAATTAATGGGGATGTCCCGATCGGATATTGATATCAGTCAAAAAAAACAAATATCGGATTATATCGGCCTGCATCCTAAATCTCCGATATCAGCACTCCGATACAAGCAGTCCATTCTAATATATTTATTTTTTATTTTATTCAGTTGTAGAATATGCTTATGTTTAAGTTCAACACAGTGCTTATTTTGCAATTGGTGAAATATGTTTTTGTTTGATTTATTGAGGTCACTTTTCAGGATCTTCTAATATTTTTTATTCATGTTGTTTTAATTGTAGTATATTCTTATGTTTAAGGTTAAAATTTATTTATTTTTTTTTTTTTTACATATTGCTGACTACTGTTCTCTGTTTGAGTAATCTGACCTGATCAAGCCTTTTCTTACAGTCCATACTACAAAATAGGTAATAAAAATCTGTATGATTCCTGCTGATATCGTATCGGATTGATATCAGTATCGGCCAATACTCAAGGCTGCAATATCGATATTGTATCGGAGGTGAAATAGTTGTATCGGGACACCCCTATTAATTAATACAACTAGTACTACTAATATTAATGCATTTTATTTATGACACACTTCACATTAAAAACAAATTTCAAACAAAAGTGCAACAGTTAAAAAAGAGAGCATAATCAAGAACATACACCCTGACAACAATAAGAAGAAAACTAAAAATAAAGATCGATTTGAAATCACACTATTGATAGTAAAAGAACAATACAAAAAATCATTAGAAAAAATAACAGTAAAATCAAAGTACTACTTTGTTGTGTCATGACCAACATTCCCAAACATGTTATGAAGCGAAAATGTGGAAACCTTCCCTATCTCACCATGTTTACAAATCCTTTAAAAAGAATCCATGATCCAAAACCCACCAAAGTCACATAAGACATAAAGATAAAAGTTCTTTCTTCTTTCATGACTAACACTGCCTCAAAATTTTAAAAAAATTCAGATCAAAACTTTTGACAGACACTCAAATGCCAGCATAAACATAACCTCTGTGTTGTGGGTAACAAAGTCCCTGCAGTGATGTATCTCTGAAGCCATCATGGACTGACCTGAAGGGATCATCAGTGACAGCGTGGTGGCAGATGCAGACTTGATGACCTTGTTGAGCGGTCTGGAGCTCGGCGTGGCGGCGTGTTTGTCGGCATCTCCGGACAGCAGCCGATGACGAGCTCTGCGGATCGCTAGGTCACTGATTGCTCTTGGAGTTGATGGAGAGTCGCTGTCTCCTGTGGCTTTGGCAGCTCCGCTAACACCACCGTTACCGCCGTTTCCTCTGACACCACGGTCACAAACATCTCCTGAACTCCCCGCTACAGGACCAGAGTAATGTGAGACAAGTTCAGGGGTCAGAAAAGCTCCATCATGCCACAGTACGAGAAAATTCAGATATCAGAGTTTTAGACCTCGAGTAGGGGTCATGTACTGACGTGTGAGCGTGGCTTTGCTCAGCTGGCTGCTGGTGGACCCTGGTGTGGTTGGGGACTCGTCCAGCTTCAGCTCTCTCTCCACAGGGAGCTCTGGAATGGCAAGGGGCAACTCTTCGCTCCGTGGGCCCCTCACTGCAGATGGACCTAACAGACTGGGGCTTTTACGACTCCCAGCAGCACCTTTAAGATCAACAACACAGAGGTCCATACCATGGGCTTTGAGTGATGTCTTTGGACCAATCTAACGTACAGTGAACATAAAAGTGTTGTTCCAGAGTCTCACCTTGACCTCCTTCTTCCTCTGAGGAAATGGCGAAGCGTGGCATCTCAATGATGGCTGAACAGCAGCGTCTGCGGACGGTCAGCGGTGGGCTGGAGTCACTCTCTGTGTGGGATGACTCTGACACAGACAGGCGCTTTCGTAGGCTGGAGAGGGACATTTTGAAGTGGGGAGAAACATTCAAAAGCTTATAAACACAACAAATAAGTCCTCAAGTGGTGGAGTTATGGTTTTATAATGTTCCACCAAACAATCCAAAAACATTGCTGAAGTAGAGAATTTTTAACTACTTTAAGTCACAACAGAATCAGTCCCATACTGTGTCATTTCTGTGTTGTGAAAAAACAGCTCATGCAGTAATTATCTTGATATTGGCTGACACATCCAAAACAAAACTCAAAAACACACATTAGAAAGCAAACACTGTCTTTCTTTCACCCTTTAAGACACTAAACAGTTACTTTTTATGGAGCCGAAGACTCACAAAACAACATCAGTGTAAGAAGAACTCCTCGACCATGGCTGTGATGGAGACTATAAACTCACATCTCAGGAGATCCAACAAGCCAGGATCGATCTCTGGACTTGAGTCCGCTCAGGCTGTCAATTCGATCTCCACCCTCCTCACTCAGGCTGCGTTTGGTTGGAGGTGGAGTTCTTTTCTCCTCGTGTAGAGACAGACGCTCCATGCTGCTGTAGACCTGAAGATGAGTCAGACAGTTTTTAAAGATTTTTTTACTGTTGCTTTAAGATCTCCTACAGGCATCTATCTCCCTTTTCTCAGTTCGTCTTTACATGTGAGACTTAAGACTGGAATAACCCTCCCCAAAAACCTCTTTAAGAGCACAACAAAGCACCAGCATTATCAGCACTGACCTACATTAGGGATATGTGAGACCAGACCTGTTGTTACACTTCTTTTTGCAGTGTGTCCTGACATAATAATTATTGTTTCCCTCTAACAAAGATGTTTTTATGATTCTCTTCACACTACTTTTGCACCTTACAGTATGTACTTGTGTTTTTTTACAGCATAGAGCTTGCTCTGATATCCTAACAGAGTCTAAATGAACTCTAAATGTACGTCGTCGTTCCTACCACATTTTGGTAGTTTCCCAAAGTTCTATTTTAAATCTTCCAAACAACCTCAATGCAAGCAGTTTCTGTGTGATCAGTGGTTATATATTGATACAATCTGGCAGCCCATGTAATCTAGTGCAAGCACCTTATCATTTTAATATATTATGTATGCAATTTCACACTGTCCCTGCCAAAAATAGAAAAGTAGAAAACACTATACAGTTGGTAAAAAAATACAATAAATGCAAAGGGAGGTACTGTGATTTGATGAAATGTCAGGGAAACTTTCAGATATACTTAAAGGGACTGTGAGGAGAATCTATTACCGGCAACATAAAGACTCTGCTACCCATGAGCATGCGCAGCGACTGTCGTAATGCTGCGTTCCAGTAACCTCGGAACTGGGAGTGACGTCATCTCCGACTTATCGGCGTTCCAGTTGAAGTCGGAAAAAAACATCCCTATCTATTGTTAGCTGTTGTTAGCACGCCCTGCATGGTTGTTCACAAATATCACATGAAGAATGTGATTATCACTATGGCAGCATTTTTGTAAATATAAGTCTAACAATACTATGTATACAGCTGATCTAGAGTGACACACCCCAGTCAGAAGTGCAAATAAATTGATTATTACAGGAGCTAAATAACTGTTCACACTGGGGGCATCCATCTTCAACTGTCAACTCGGGGGTGGCGAGGTTTCACCGAGTTCCCAGAAGGAAATTCTGACTTCGGGGGGACACTCGAGCTGCAGTTTCCTACTTGGAACCCGGAAATTCCTACTTCAAACTACAACTGGAACGCACCACAAGACATTACCGAAGCCAAAGTATTTGTTGTGATGTAGCTCGGACCTTCCTCAGAACTCTGCATTGCTTTACAATTTCTTTTTTCAACAGCTTACAGGATGCAAAGCGACGAGGTAATGTATCTCTTTCTAGTTACGTAGCGGTAGTTTTTGATGTGTGACAACAAGCAAATTTTGGAAAACTTATTATCGTAGTTTTGTAGCCGGCTTTATATTGCTACTTACAGCCCGGTGCTATAAGACGTGTCCGAATAATATAAATTTGCTCTAGTTTTAATTGTCTTGTTCCCGAAGTTGAGTATCCAGGCCAGTCCAGCACTGTCTGACCCGACCGGAAGGCTAAGGAATAGCATTTATAGACCTATTTTGATGCTATAAAACTCATCTTAAAGTGTGTATTTCGATCAGGCATATATCTAAAAGAGAGACTTTTTTGCAATTCCTTAGAAACCCCTCACAGTCTCTTTAAAGGAAATGTGTCTCTAGAGAGCTTTATTAATAAGAAAAACAACCAGAAGCTCTTTAATAATTAAAAACTTTGATGTCTTGTTTTTCTAAATGTGTACCTTGCTGAATCGAGGTGAGCAGGAGGAGAACTGTCTGATCTCCACATGTTCGTCATCGTTTGTGTCGTCCTCCTCTTCCGAGTCTACGTGGTGGTATCGATCAGAGCGAGCTGAGAAACACAGAGCAGAAAGTTCAGGTGATCATCAAATTGCTAATGCATGACACTGAGGGAGAGGAGGAGCTGGATGAAGAAGTCAGAGCCGTACTGTCGAAGTAGCTTGTGTCGTCCTCTGACTCCAGCTGAGGGATGAACTCGGCTTTCTGCCTCAGCAGGCTGTTCCAGTCCAGCTCTGTGAAGAACGGGTGCTGCTTCACCTCAAAGGCGCTACCTGTGGAGAGGAAGGAGAGGGACAAAGAGGATGAGGAAGATGAAGAAGAGGGATGAAATGTAGAGAACACAGAGAGGAAACAGGGGGAGGGGGGCAGATGAGAAGAAACATCTAAAACCAAAGCACCAGATTTGACCAAATTTAGGCCAAAGACAGGATCTGCTCCTTTGTTCTGAAAAGTCTGAGCAAGACAACTTTATTTCAAAGAAGAGTGGTACTGGGAAAATATGGCACAGAGAAGGACAACAAACACTTTGTTACTCAAAGCTCTATGAAAGGGGGGTAAGGCACACTCCTGGAAGAACTTTCATAGGAAATATTCACACCTTGAACTGTGTTAAATGTGCAGTATGTGTTACCTGTGCCCAGCCTCTCCAAAGGATTTTGTCTCAGCAGTTTTGAGATCAGATCTTGAGCCTCTTGGGGTAAAGCTTCATCCTCATCTGGCCAGGTGATTTCATCTAGAACAAGAACATCAAGAAGAAAATAGTCAAAACATGATTAGCGTTGAAGCTTCTATCTGGAAAGTAGAACATTATTTATATAATACTTTACTTCTCTGAAGTCTTACAACCGTTTTTATCTAAAATCAAACACACAAGAGAATGAAGTAAAGCTTGATAAAAATGCCATTTGGAATGATCACAATTTGGCCAAATCAAAAATGAACTCTGAAACAAATTGTCCCTTCAGAATTGTGAGATCGGGAAAGACACATTCCTACTGACTGTGTTTAAGTTTAAGTTATATCTATTTAACTGTATGCTAAAGGCTAGTAGTTAATGTGTTTTGCTTTTGTGCTTTTGTATGTCATATTTTCTTAAAAATGTTTACTGCTCTCTATATCAGCATGGTGCTCCACTGACGGGCTTGCATACCTTTCACCTGATGCAGAAGTTTTGTTATACGTCACATTATTTTCCAGCTATTTGTCCACAACACCAACATCTTAAACTCTATAAAACACACTGGTCGTCAAAGTTTAAGATTTTGGAACCTCCTGACTGACAACCGTCCTGCTAGCAGATAAAACAACAGACTGCATCAAGAGCATGCAGAGGCCTTCACTTCTTTACGACCTCGGAGCATCAATATGAAGAGTCTGGCTCAGGCAGTCATAAAAGAGACGATCAGGGATCAATACGGGTTTATGATCATCGACTCGCCCTTTCATCAAAGAGAATTCAGAGGACAAAGAAACGCAGCGGAGAAATCACAATTGATTTGATTCACTCGCAGTTAAAGCTGAGCAGTAGAGAGACGTCTCCATCTGCTCTGATTTCTGACAGGTTCATACATTCTCTCATGTCTGCAGGTCTCTATAAGGGAGAGGAAACCCTCAGGCTCACACATCAAACATTCAGAGAAAATACAGACACACAACATCTTCACAGGGGAACAGGAAACAGACAACATCTATTTTTAAGCACTCAATCAATTTTTTTATACCGATGGATCTACTGTGCCCATGACCTTATCTTCAATATAAGTTTATACAACTGCACAAGTTTGAGGTGAGTTCAGGAAGTCCTGAGGTTCACTTGATTCTCACATGTGGGAGCTGCAATAACAGTTAAATCAAGGTTTTTAATGTCTGCTTGTTAGGTTAGTCCATTACTTTCATGACATAACAGCATTTTTTTCTGGCGAAGTTGCCAATGTTTTAAGTAATCAATCAATCTTTCTGTCTGTCTATCTACTGAAGTTGCACCTTTAGACTGAGACTTCTCTCTTGTAGAGTTGTTTTGCTCTGATTGCCATTTTGCAAAGTCTGCTGAAAATGCTTTTCAAAGGTACTTTTCAACAAAATGCCCCAACAATAATGGAAATACAACCAAAAGGACAAAAATATATTTCTTTCTAATAGAAAAATTGTGTTTTTGTATCTAGGGGAAAGCAAAATACTCACCACTAATGACCTGCCCGAACAGTTCCTCTGGAGTGTCTCCAAAGAAAGGAGCACAGCCGACCAAAAATTCATACAGGATCACTCCCATCGCCCACCAATCCACTGGCTTCCCATAACCTTGACGCAGGATCACCTCAGGGGCAATATACTCTGGAGTGCCACACACCTGAAGAGGCAAAATAAAAAGTCAAACAACCTCTCGCTCTGCAGGAGTTTGTGGCTCTGAGTGCAGCATGTGTAAGGTATTTACTGATAGGTGGCACTTGTAACAGCTTTAATTTGAAAGTATTAAACATGATCCCAGGGGAGAGATCATAAAACTACACCTTAAAAAAATTATATTTTAACTCCATGATTTTGTACCTGTTTATCGAGGAACTCTCTGGTGTCTTTCTCGATGTGTCCTTCATACAAATTTGTGGTCAAACTCATCAACCCAATCTTCGAGAGACCAAAGTCCGTCAGCTTGATGTGGCCCATGGAGGTGATCAAAAGACTGCAGGGGAAAAATGTGTATTACAAAACTAAATACGTGTTCAGTTGGTAAATAATCAACATTCTGCACATTAACTTTCTCACAGTGCTGTATGCATTCAATGACCTCACAGGGAAAATGATGGAGACTTTGCTTACTTTAGTAATCATCCTTACATGCAGGGTTTAAGTCTTACTTGTCTGGTTTGAGGTCTCTGTGCACGATGCCGTAGTTGTGCAGATACTCTAATGCGAGGACAGTTTCTGCAAAGTACATTCGAGCCATGTCCACAGGCAGAGCTCCGATATTCTTCAGCAGGGTGGCACAGTCTCCACCTACAGACAGAAACCACCTTATTAAACACAAGACAACCACAACAAACCAAATGTACACGCAACAGCAATGTAACCATCATCTTACCCTCCACGTACTCCATCACCATGCACAGATGTCTCCTGGTCTCAAACGAACAGAACATGGAGACCACAAACGGGTTCTCAGCGAATGTCAGGATGTCTCGCTCCACGAAAGCCTGCTGGATCTGATTCCTCAGGATCAGGTTCTGCTTGTTGATTTTCTTCATGGCAAAGCGCTGACGGGTTTCTTTGTGACGCACCAAAAACACAGCGCTGCACAGAGAAAGGGTTTGTTCCTATGTTTTAGTAAAAACTCCTTCATGACCAGTTATTTAGTCATTCAGAAGAGCAGCTCAAACATTTTAAAGTGAAATAAAAGAGATTTAAACTGGGTCTTTTCTTACCCGTAGGCTCCGTTGCTGATGAGTTTGATGTTTTCAAAGTCTTCCTCTCGAGGGGTTTTAGTTTTAGTCGGTGGTGGTGCTGCTGGGACTGTTGTTCCTCGACTCTGAATCACCAAGTCATAACAGAACATGTTTGTTAGCTTATAAGAATCAAGGAACTTAACTTTAATGAACAAAATCACAAAAGTTACTCTTATTTCTAACAAAAAAGGATGACACGCTCTTTGAACTTCACGATAATTGATCAAAATGCAGTTTAAAATGGCAGACATTTACAGCAAATCTTAAAAGTCGTTACAACAAACAGCTTTCATTTACAATAAGATGTGCATAAAGTGAAAGACTGCATAATGTGTCCTACATTTATGATAGAGCTGGGAAACTAAACAAGTTAAAATTCATAAAGGAGATACCATGATTACTGTGGCTCTTCTTTCATTTTTTTCCATCTATGAGTATTTTGTGGATATTTTTTACTTATATTTATTGTTTGTTTCTTTTAGTGTTCAGTATGATAGTGTTAAGAGAATGAAGCTCAATGTTGCCACGTGGTTTATGTGATAAAATCAGTGATTGATCATGTATCACAATTTGCCATAACGAATCCGTTGTAATTATTATTTCTACTTTAAGACGTTTTTAGTGTATTTTACTTATCACATCATTACCCCTTTCATCTTTCTCTGATTCCTGAGATGCTGTAGTAGTGTTGGGTAAATTTCCCCCAGAGTAGGATCAACCAGGTTAATCTCCCCCTTTATTATGATAATGATATAATAATATACTTACATCGACTGAGTCGTCAGTCTCAGGGGTTTCTGGATTCCCGCTGTCATAGCTGCTCAGCTGGGCCATTTCTGCACGGAGAGAAACGTGTTTTAGTTTCATACTGTGAGGCTAAGACAGGACTCCTGAGAGAAGTATGAGACAGTAAATTGATTTAAAGGTGATGTTACCCTCCAGGGGGTCCCTGGTGAGGCCCAGCTGGCTGATGATGTATCTGGGGATGTCTGACTTGATACCCTGTCCCTCCTTGGCATGGCCCTCTGCTGCTTCTAACAAATGGTAAAACTCCTCAGGATCAAACTCCTGCAGAGAGGAAGAGTAAGGGTAAGAAGAGAGAAGCTTTTTAAAAAGGGGAGACCCAGACACTGATGTTAATGAATCTCTGTGAACAACTTAGAATGTTTATGTTGGGTATGTTTGTATGGTTGTTCAGGCTTTCTTGTGTATTTGGGGAAAAAAAAAAAAAACAGCAGCCCTCATTTATCAAACATGTGTACCACTAAAACCTGGGTGTTCGGTCATATACTTGCATAGATCAGTGTTTATAGAACTGTACCAGATATGAGCAAGAGTGGAGGGCACAACTAATCCCACAGTCTGAGTTTGTGTATGCAAGTTTATAAAAATAATAATGATAATAATAATAATAACTTAAATTTATATAGCACCTTTCAAGGAACCCATGGTCACTTTCCACAGTAGAGGGGACAAACTAATAAGAATCAACAACAAAGACCAAAGCAGGAAACCTGATTTGGACCTAAGCTAGACATTTAAACAGGGAAGGCCAGGGAGAACAGGTGAGTTTTGAGGAGTGATTTGAAACGGTCCAGAGTGGGAGAGTTGCGGATTTCTGCGGGGAGAGAGTTCCAGAGGGTGGGAGCAGCCACAATAAAGGCTCTGTCACCAAATGTTTTAAGTTTGGTCCACGGGATGGAGAGGAGACCAGCGTCAGACGACTGCAAACTCCTGGATGGGGTGTGTTGGTGGAGCAGTGTGTTATACACAATCTAGTCTCACGCTGCAACAATATAATCTGACAGACTCACTGTGCCATTGTAAACTGACAGGTTCACAGGTTACAGCTCAATAATGATTTGACATATATTATCTAAAATTTACTTTTATTTACACTCCACCTTAACAGTGAGCTACACAAGTAACAGGTATCCTACAGTAAGAAAATCAAAATTACAAAATAAAACACTCATTTGTTTTTATTGTGTAGACTCAAAAAATTATTGACAGCCAAACTAAAACTATTAACTCAAGCCAACAGGCAAAACAGCGCAGTTTAATAAGTAAAAGACAATACACTTTAAAATATGAACTCATTAACATAATGTAACTCATGTAATTGTTTCATAATGCCACCCCCACTCAATGTATTTATTCAAGTAAAAATCTAAATCTCCGTCTCTGTAAAATACATAGAGACACATCGTGTTTAACCATGCCAAACTGAACACATCAATGGTTTCCAGCTGGACCTCAAATGCATCACTAAACATGTTTTAGTAATTACACGTGGAAACTAATGTAAGATGATTTCTGTACAAAAATCTCTGCATCTGAATGATAAGTGAGAGCCAATGTCTAAATAAATTTTCTCAGCTTACAAAATATTATACATGTTATTCATTAGCTATTATGTTTGAAGAGGTCAACAACTTCAGTCAGTTTCTTTCATTTCTCCTCAATATTACACTTAAAATCTTTATCCTGTTGAAAGCATGTGGCTAGATTTCAATGGTAGAGCTTCTCAAATCATTATCCCTTTGACTGGCATTGTGACCGTGTGGTTGATTTTTTGCTGCCTTACCACCATATTTACATTTTTGAGCCTATCTTTATCTGTTTTTCCTAACTTACCTCTCTTAATAACGTGTATAATGCCAACTTATATCCAATGAGTGGTGCTGCTGTACATGAATACAATATTTTTAAACTAGAAAAATCGGTCCTCTTGAAAATCCAACAGTAAGAGAATACATCAGAGTAAGAAAAAAATCTTTTCACATATTTCCAGATCCTCTAACAATCTGAATTTAATTGAAGGAAATAAATTGGTTGATGAAGAAATTGTATATGATTCCTCAGAAAACAGGGTTAAATGGCTAAATATCTAAATTTACTCACTGTGATGTTCTCATACGAAAAACATTAATTTTGTTGCAGAAATGAAAGAAATTTACTCATGTCCAGGATAACCTGTAACAGGCAAATCAACCAGCCGGTTTACCAAACTTGAAGTGTTGCTAAATGAAGAGAAAGGGAAACCGTTTTACCACAAAAAAAAAAAAAAAAAGAAAAAGAAAATGCTGCAGATGTATTTCTTGGTTTGGAAGTGAAAGGATTATATCACATTTGATACACACTTTAATGATACCTCTGTCTAATAAATATGATGAGCAAATGACAAAAAACATCTGAACACAGTCAGATAAATGATAAAAAATTCCTCAAGAAATTTGGATTTTAACATACTTTTCATAAATAAGAAAAAATAAGGAAACACAGGAGCAAAAATGACACTAAAAAACATGATAAGAAATTAGATTTAAAAAAATGCTGTAGGTAAAAACAAATACATAAAAAAATATAAAGCTTAAATAATAATATGGAAAAATGGGATTACCAAACACCAAATATCTAATTAAATCTACAAAAATAGGATACTGAAAAAAAAGATTAACAAAGAATAAAGTTTGGAACAATAAGATCTGAACTGAAATGGAGAAATAAAACAGATTGAGAGGGTTAAAATAAAAAAAAAAAATAAGATTTAATAAGAAAATAAAAATTATGATTAATGAATTGATCTTAAAAATGCTGGTTTCATGTCTAAATAATAAAAGAACAGAAATCAGCCTTTAAAATCTCCCTTACAGAATTATACTCTGGGTTCCTCGGACAAAGACATGCCGCTGCTGTTACACTCCCACCTCTGCACTGTGTGTGTGTGTATGTGTGCATGTGTGTGTGCTCATATACAGTATTCATGTGACACACACACACACTCCCTGCTCCCCTGCTTTCACTGTTTGCATCCATTTATAAAAAACCCCATCCTGTACGCTGTCACACATTCTGCTGCAGGTGATTAGTCAAAACTGACGATGTGAGCACCAGGGCGGCCTCCCCTTCCCCCTGCCCCTCCTCTCCCTCACCCTCCATGGTTCCTCCAATTATCCCTCCATCTTCTCCACTCAGTCTTAATCTATCCCCAGTCCCAGCCTCGTTCTCTTTTGTCTCTTCTCTGCTGCCACACCTGCTTACTTTCACCTGTTTGACTCCATATGTGGAACATCTCAGACCAAACACGCAGAGCTCTGAGGGGCTGTTGGAGTCACAACATGGTGTTCAAGCAGCCTGGAGATGCTGATGTGAGAGTTTGTGTGTGTGGATCAAGCTGATTGAAAATTCTCAGAGGAAGTCCATAAATGAAAAGCAGAGTCTTCATCATTTCACACGAGGGAGCAGCAGATCTAAATTGTTTATTAACCAAGCGTGGAGAAAAGCTGTATGATATGAATGAGCTGTAACACTTCGTAGAGCTCGTATTTTTCACAGCAATCTTTAAACTGTTTAATTTGCACCACGCTCTGAATGCAACAGGAATGAACTCCATGGTATTAACCAAGCTGGACGAGGGTGATGAAACAATTTTAAAGCAACAGGAGGAGTTGTTTTCTCTGTTTATCATCTTAAGTCTGTTACTTTATGGTCAAATTTCTTTTTACCTCCACCAAGGGGGTTATATTTCGTGAGTCTGTAAGATTGTGAACAAAATAACTCAAAAAGTTAAAAACGTGTTTTAAATAAATTTTCAGCGAATGTAGGTCATGGCAAAAGGAAGAAGTGATAAGATTTTGGTGGTGGTCCAAAAGCAGCTCATAGAATTTTGACACAATATGAGATAGGGTAGTTTCCATTTTATTGCTAATGACTTAAAAGGTTCGTAATGGATTTGGATGAACTTTTCAAGGAATTTTGTTCATGTTACAAAAAGATGTGATGGGATTTTGGTAGTAACTCAAATGTAAATTTGTTACTATAGTAGGATAGAACAGTTTTTCACTTTTCTGCTAATAACTCAATAAGTTTTCGATGGATTTTGATTACATTTTTTGGAAATTTTGGCACAGGAGGAGGGTACTGCTTAATTATTCGTAGTAATCTACAATGCAACAAAGGGAGTTACCCACATTCTTGACACACCTTGGTGGAGGTTTTGCTCTTGAAACACATCTAGTTAAGGGTGCAGTGTGTAGAATTTGGCATTTTAGCAACATCTAGCGTTCAGATTCTAAAATGAGCTTAACCGTAACCAAATGTCACGTCGCTGAGCAACGGAACACAGTGAAGATCAAAAGGGATCGTGAACATGGCATCATTTACTAAAGTGACAAGGTTTATAACCATTATTTATACACACAATTTAAATCACTAGTGCAGAGTAACAACTGTCAATACTCTCTCCTCTTCTTTGCCTGCATTCCAGGTAGATTTAGGAACCGGCAGACAGATTTGCCTTTTGTTCTTTTTGTCCCTAAAATCGACTCGTAGACAACACGGCGGATCGTTACGTCAGCCCACATGAATGCGGACTACGGTAATGTAAAAATTTTTAAGCTTTTTTTAACTAAATAAAAATAAAACAAACATTTTAAGGGGATGATTGTACTCCTATTTCCATGAACTTTACATACAAATAGAAACATTATATCCTATATTCACCATTTCTGTTCAGCAAAATGATACCAAATTCTACACACTGCACCTTTAAGCCTTTCTTTCTGGTTTTATGTTATTTTGTCTTGATCCAAATAAGGAGATAAGTGCTGGAAACATTACTTGTATCCTTTCCTCGAGCAAAAGCAGGATTTGGAGAAGTCTGTTTGTCTTTGCTATCTTTCTGACATGCAGACAGATGAATATCTGTTCCTATCCTAGCTTTATTCAGTTAGTGCATCCAATTACAAACAACAACAACAAAACCAAACATGTTTTTTTGTTACTCACAGAAAAAAATCAACCTGTTAAAAATTGTGGTGGCATATGAGACAGCAAACTTCTCAGAGAGAGGAAAGCAGACACAAGTGTGCCTTGCCCACCAGAAGTGAATTCCACTGTGTGTGTTGTGGCTTAAAAATGATCAATATGCTTCATAACACGGCTAACACATGCACAACCAGTTTGCAACATGTGTAAACAGATGTAACACAATCTTTTTACTGCTTTAAAAGTCTATAAAGGCATTAAAAATAGTTTATCATAAAGTCATTGAAAACAGAACACTGAGTAAATGTATGACAGGTATTGTTTTCCTTACCAAACACTCAAGCAGTCTCGCTGGCCTGGCGATGATGATCATCAGCTTCTTGACGAGCTGTGTGACAAAGGTGACCTCCACACTCTCCGAGCGCTCATGAGCCTGCGCACAAAGGACAAAAAGACGGTTTAGCATAAAACCATGAGGGAACATATGATAACTGTTTTTAAGTGCAAGTATTGTAGACAGAAATTTGAACTGAACACAAATATGTTAGTTCAGGGACAAAGGCTGACATGGCTTATAAGGACAAACTGTATATCTAAATGAACTTTTAAATACATTTTAACATTTTCCAGGTATATATGCATAAATTCAAAAAAAGATGCTGTAATGGAAGGAATTCACTGATGAGTCTACATCCAAAAGTGTTGCATTAAGCAAATGATCAGATTTTGACTGTGAAACAACGCAACGCAGTGTAAAAAAAAAATGGTTAAAGAAAAGGGGCAGTTAAACTGGAATTCAAAGGGGACAAACTCCACTGTGTAAAACAGTCATTCTACTTTGTAAAACAGGGGATTGCTCATCTAACAACCATTGACTTGATCTGCTGAATCTGCTGAAACAGCTATGGATTATAAAAAAATCCTTAATGTAAACACTTTATCTTAAGAGTGCCTGTCAAACATTATGTACCCATTCTTATTTAATAATAATTATATCAGGGGCACAAATGGCCTAGTGGTAGAGGTCTTGTCCATGAAGTTCTCCCGCGAGCAGGTGGGCCTTGGTTCGCATCTCGCCTGAGGCCCCTTTGCTGCATGTCATTCCCCCACTCCTATCCCGTTTCCTACTCTATCCACTGCACTCTCTCCTCTGAATTAAAGGCATAAAAAGCCCTCAAAAATAACTTAAACCCATTATAACGGAACTCAGTGGTCAAGGTTAATCATCTTTTTTTTCACCTTGCTAAAGGATAATTTGAGTTAAAGAGATCACTCTTTGCCTTGAGTCTAGTTCAAAGGCTGGATTTTGATACCTGCAAGAGTTTGTTCACAATCACTTTCATTAAATAAAGTTCTAGATCTGACATACTGAGTACCCTGATCCACCTCTCTTCTCACTCTGTCTGAGATGCTCCATTTGAGCTCCTGTCACTTCGAGGCCTCCTTAGCGATCTAGGCCAGGTCTGCACTGATTGACGGACTGTTCTGCTCTGTAGTTATTGGTCAGTTCATGGCTCAGCAACACTGTCAATATCTCTGCATTAATTTACTGTCTACGCTGAGCCAATGGCCTTGAACTGCTGACGTAAAATTGGTAGTGTAGCCGTTTCAGGCAGCAATCGGCACTGATCACAGAGGCAGAACTCCTGGTGTGCTGGACTGTGTTGTTTTACACAAAGAAGAACTCAATCATCTGTAAGAAACAAATAAAACAAACAAGAAAACTATGACCTCTTTAAGAAGATATGAAGATTTGTATGTTGACATTTTTTAAAAAGGTCTCTCTAATTCATTCATGAACAAACAGATTTAAGATTCACATGTCAAGGTCTTCGGGCCTCATGTTCATTCATACACATTAGCTTTCTATGAATAATAATACCACAAAAATCACCATGTTTGCACTGCTATATAACAAAAGACACTCATACTACTAATTCAATGTAAAATTAATATTTTGCTAAGTTTGACAAATACATTTAAAAACATGCACCTGAGAAAAACATCAGATAGAATTATATGAATGAAACTTCCCTTTTTACAAAGTAAAAATCATTCTTTTAACTGAAGGAATTAATTACAATTATTGAGAAGCCAATCTAACAGCTAATTTAAAAGGCAAAATGAAACTTTAATGTGTCTTCTTGCTCTATGAGAGAAGACAGCTCCCTTATAATTATATCTATTCATTATCTTTAATCATATTTTTAATAATTCATCTTCCTGTGATCATCTTTGACCTTGAAGTGGAGCAGTAAACGTCTCTGGTGTTGTGTTTGCCCTTCACAAACAAAGCAGAACGAGCAGTTTGAGGACAAACTGAATGAGGAGTCCGTCTGTCCCTCAGTAACACCTGAGAGGTAATCTAAATCAGAGTCACCTCCACCACCATCGCCGCCTCGCTCCCTGATATCCACCGAGAAATGTCTGTCAGCACGGAGACAGAGCAATTTACCCACAATCCACTGTAACTGACTGGAAACACATCTGGAGCTAACACTGATCCCCGGGAAGAAATGAGCTGGAAGTGAGAAGTGTGTGTGTAACAATTACTAAACCACCCACTGCAAAACATGCTCCGTCCTCTGGGGAGTTAATGTGTGCGTGTGTGTGGATGAATGTGTGTTTGTTTAATGTATGTACTGTATGAATGTGTCAGACAAGCCGCTGCTTCATAAACAAAGCTGCAGCAGCTCGGAGCTGTTAGCATGACAGGGGCGTGATGACAGACGCAGGAGGCCCCGGGTCCCGACCCCCTCCCTCTTTGAATTATTTATAACTATAATGAAACTAGAAGGGGAGGGGGGGCACGTATGCACTGTATGTGCACACTAAATATGTATTAGAGTGTGTGTACGGGGGCTGAATGTGTGTGTGATGACTGCACAGGCTGGTGATCGGTGAGTAATGGGCAGTGGAGGGGAGAAATCCCGCTGTGCTGAGGCTAATTAACCAGTCAGACTGTACGTGTGTGTTTGTGTGTGTCAGACTGTGTATTCACTCTGCATGTCTAATGTGGTAGAGACCCTCTGGAGGCTTCACACCACAGAAAATGAGCTCTAACAGCCTGAGAGAAACCTGTACAGTACAGTCTCATCTGATGATTTAAGATAATTTAATTATCTTAATGTGATGTTGTAGAGCTTGACATTTGGAGAAAAATAAGGGTGGAATGTACAGTGCTGAAAATAAATATCAGACCACCAACCCATGAAGGTTTATGCCACAGATGCCCTAAAGTAACAGCATTGTTAATTACCAAAATAATTATAATGTTTCTGGGATGGTTAATACACCATTGTGGAAAAGCTCTTTAACTAATATAACATATTTAAAGCTGAAATACATCATCAAATTTACTGTTCTCCAAAAAACAAACAAACACACACAAAAAAACAGTTATTTACTTGCATTCCTGCACAGATAAATTTTTTTCAAGATTGATTGTTCTGCTTTTAAAGCCAGTTAAATCATTTTTTGAAATATTTCTAAGGAACAAAATTGTTTTCCTGTTTTGATGACAGGTAGTCTAATAAATCTATGAAGCACTTTATATGTATTCATGCCCTCAAACAATCATACACATAAGGCCACCTCCACATGACAAATCTGCCCCAAATTAACCATTATTTAAATTTGTCTTTTTGCTTTTGTCAAAACATTGTGAGATTTGGGTGGACTACAGCTTCAATGATGAGCCCTGAATTCTGTCTGTGCTCCAAACCTCTGGTTAACTTTTATCAGTATTTACTCTTTTTGAAAATATGGCTCCTTTTTAGAAACTGACCCATCTCCTTGTTCATCTAAAGACATTGTTTGTAAGACATTTTTGCATTTTAACAGGGTATGCATAATATTATCAGCATGATATAGATATCTGAGGGTATTAGCATAAAACCTGAATATCTCTGCCTATAGATATAAAAGTATTCCAATATCAGTGACCGGCACATCACATATAATGGCCATATAGTGGCAGAATGAGCAAACATGCCATTATGCTCTACCTGACATGTGATGAAGTTATCAGACATGTCTATGACCAGAAAATCTAATATCTAATGTGCATCTAAATGAGATAAAAGACAACTGATGATCTTAATTTTGACAAATAGCTGTTATCATACTGGCATAGAAGCATCTAAGTGAATCTAATTTCAAATATATTTATATATAATGTTAAGAAGAGATTTTGCACTGTGACATCATAAGAAAGATCTGACAATATTTTCTTTAGTCATCAAAAAATATTAACTTTTCCTAGTTTTGTCAGAAGGGCAGATTTGAACCAAAAATTTTTCAAACTGTGTGACCCTTATGAACCCTGTTTTGTGATTTGTTCATTATTTGAATTAGTGTTACCTAACTTTGCATCCTCTCAATTTGAGCTTCTGTACAGTTGAAAAGGCAAGATAGTAGCACAGAGATTTCAAAATAAAGCACAGCAGATGCTAATTTAAACAGACTGTAAACATTTAAACCAAACCAAAACTATAATGAGATTATTCCAGGTGTAAATACTTTATGTAAACTACATGACTGCAGTAGAGAGGACAATATTGGGAAAAATATTAAAATATAATATATTTTCTTGTGCAATAATATCACATTTTCTGAAGGGAATATTAACAAATAGGTCTTTTAATAAACAACGAATAATACTGTGTACCTAACAGTTTTTTTATTAACCCAATTGTTCTTTTATGTAAAATGGGAGGGGCTCTGAGGAAATAGGTAACCAGTACCACTGTGTGAATTTACTCCACAGTACAGTGACTTTTCATTTAGTGAATTAATTTTAAATAATAATGGTCAAACTGTTAGAGGGTGAGCGCCTTGTCCTTGCTGTGAACAAATGGAAAAGGCTTTTGGCTTTTGAAAGTTCATTTTTAGAGCTTTTTCTACCTCACCATGAAAATTTGTTTACAAAACTGACAAGCTGGTTTGCTGTTTAGTAAATACACATCATGGATTTTTGAACAGAAAAGAGTTGACAGGGGAGTGAGCAGTAAAGCTTGGTAAAGGTCTACAGATGGAAATGTTTAGTTTTACCACGCTGTCATAGGGTTGGAGTTACACATTCCAGGGGGAGTTTGAGTGACAAAGAGCAGCAGACAGACAATTACCATTGTCCATTACAAGTAAGCAGCAAAATTCAAAAATGAGATACAGAAACTGAATAGCATTGAATATCCTTTTGTAAAAGTCTTTGATGTAAAATCCTGTATTTCCACAATAGCAACAAATGGAGGCTCAGTTGTCAAATTCAACACAACACGTCCTGTTGAAGTTAAAGTTTGGGATTTCTACATATCCTGTCTTACAGAAAGGCAGAGCTCTCTGAAAGTACCGCAATATAATAAAAAATAAGTACGATCATGGTGACTTTTTATCTCAAAATTCAGTTTAACCTCAAGTTGAAGAGTAAATTTGGGACAAAAGGACAAAATTCTTCATTGTGTTCTTGGGATTTTGTGATGACAAGAACAAAGAACTTGAAATATGACCTTGAAAACATATCATACTTGTATTTGAGGAGACATTTGGGAAAAAACTGAAGGAATCTCTAATGCTAACTCAAAATATCTCATTCACAAGAGAGTAATGGACATCTGATAGCAAATATCTGATTGGTTAGCAGTATACATTTTGAATTTCGATTTGTGAAAGATGATTAAATGTGATTTTTTTCACAAATCAGTCGAGGAGGTAAAACATCCGTGATTACTATGCATGGTTGTTTTTCTTTCTTTACACGTGAACCAGACAAAGGTGACGTCACCTCTTAGAGCTGGTTAAAGAGCACTCATTCTTTTTCCTCCAGCAGGTGTCATCCCCACCAGAGTCCACCTTAAAGCCAATTAAAGCAGATGTTTGCAGCTGGATGTCAAAGTTAGTAGTGAGCAATCGATCGGACGCTCGGTGACGGATCACCGGAGCTGAGTTAGCGATCCACCATCCCCTCTGCCCTGAGGTGACCTGCAGGAGTCTAACAGGGTCTCTCAGGGGTGCCAGCGAGGGGATGGCCTGGATGCAGGTTGCCATAGTGACAGCCATCCAGGTCAGCAAAGGTCCCAGCGACAAGGATGGATGAGGATAGAGGAAGAGAAGATGAGCAGAGGAGAGGAGAGGGAGATGAAGGAGAGGGGCAGAGGTGGAGGAGAGATGAAAGACAAACAGAGGAGACGGCGGGAGAGGGAGAGGAAAGGTGTGGAGGAAAGGTGAGTCGGCCTCCTGTGAGCTCCGTAATGGGGTCATGACACCAAGAGGAAAATACGGGTGGATGAGTAAAGAAGTAGATGGCCAAGGAGGACAAAGAAAAAGATAGATGGATCAGGACCAGAAGAAGTGGAGGATAGAGGACAAGTTTAGGCATCTGCTCATAATGAACATGTCTAAAATAAAGATGCAGGTGAGACTAATACTGAAGAAAATGTGGAACATGTAGGTACTGTATTTTACCAAAGAAAATCAAAGAAATAGAGAACAAAATCCTGGCAAAGAAAATCAAAGAAATACAGAACCAAAATCGTGGCTATTACTGTGACATCTAAGGAAATAAGGCTTAAGGAACAGCTAACTTGAGTCACTTAAAAAAAAAACAAGTTTTCAATACCAGAAACAAAAAGTCTATTTACAGACAAAAAAAGATGATTATTTTAATTATACAACAAAGACTTGGAAACTTAAGCCAAAGTACTGACTGTCCAGTAATGCATTTATGTGCAAGGTTAAACCTTTGCAGTCAACATCTTGATGTTGGTAAATACACTTCAAAATTTTGGAGACTGTTTGCTATAAATGGAAGACTAAAAGGGTGTGAAGTAAAAAAATAAATAAATAAAAATGAACACTTTTCATTTAATCAGCATGAAAACAAGTCAAATCACATAAGTATCTTCAGTAAGTAATCTTAAATTGCCTTAACTTTGGCATTTTTTTTACTCTTCAGTCATTTTCGAAAGCTTTAAATTTTCTTCTTGTCTGCTAAATTGTTACATTACGTTTTATTTTTTAAATATCAGTTAACTGTTGAAAAAGACCTCATATTGTCTCTTTCTAATTAATTTTTTTTAATCAAATATATTCCACTTCCTCCAAAAAAAGGTGTCAAGGCATCTCAGCTACTTTAAGACCTTTACACTGCTCAAAACTGAAAAAAAGTCCTCTTTAATCTTGTTGATTTTACAAATCACAGAAAACTCTTAAGATTCAATAGCCACAGCAATAACCTGGTCTGCTGAATATTTTCATGCAGTGTCCTCCAAATGGTGTCACAGGTCATAATGGTGCGCCGTGTGGCATGTCTAGGTGTGTTTTTTATAATCATGTTTTATTCAGACCTTTTCAGAAACATGGGACTTTTCAGTTCACTCCATCAGTAGTGAATACATTCAAATTTCTTTAACATTCAAAAAAATCTTAACAAAAATCATAATAGATAAATTTTGTAGTTAACAGGATCAGCGTACAAAGAGAAGTTAAATTAAAAGTTCAGCTCATTTTAGTTCGAGATCTGTCGTGATAGATTTTGTGTTGCTGCATCAATGAAATTAAACACAGTTTTGGATAAATTCCAAACAAAAATTTGATTATGAATAATTGATAGATGAAGAAACATGTTTATTATACTGTGTTCATAGAAACGTGGTGTGTCTTGGGAGTTTGGCTTGAATCTGGGGCAAGACAAATTTGAAAATCACTGCATTAAAATCTTCTGCTTCAAATGATAACAAGCAAGGACAACCTTACTGAACAAGAGAATCAGTAAAAGAGAATTTATGGGCAGCACTGTCTCACTTGTCTTGCTCCATTTTGCACATGACGTTATTGAGGCCTCAGTGCAGGCAGATGTCATTTACAGCCTTTGTCTTTCTTATTGCTCTCCAGTTTGTGTTTGTTGTTGTGTATGGGTTTTAAAAAAGACCAAGAGATTAATCTAAAGTGGCTGAACTTCAATTTCAAGAAAAATACAAGTTTCAAAATCCAAATAAAATTCAACAATCAGCCCATCCCAACTGGAATTTACTGAATATAAACCTGAAATTTACTCAATATAAAACCTGAAATTTACTCAATATAAAACCTTTCTATGAAGTTGGAGAAGACCTCACAGCAGAAGCTGAATCTTCAGTCTGTATTGTGGAAAATATTGTACAATCTTTTGACATAATGACCAAATTAATCAAACAGCATAACAAAAATGGTTCAACCAGTGAAATTAGCCTGGTGACTCATTCTAAATATTAAATTATTAAACAGCAATCATTCACTGATTACAAGAGGAATTAAATAATTCATGGATTTGTCATTGAACTCTGGAACATCTTCAGTCATTGTTTCATTCACATCTAAGTCCCTTTACATATTAAACACCAAGAATAATACTTTAATTATCAAATATTGTAATTTTGTATTTTAATAATTACAGGATAACCACTGGTAAATGGACTGCGTCTTATTTAGTATCTTTACACGTCAGGTCACTTTAACATTCACTCAAAGGTGGATTGTCCATCAGCATCTGCCACTACATCAACACAGTTTCTTACCCATTTACACTCCACTGATGCAGCGGTGTGAGCTGTTTGGGTTTTAGCATCTTGCCCGAGGACACATCAACATGTGAATTATCTGGGCCCTAACCCTGGACGTTCTGATTGATGGTAGATCATACAACCAGCCAAAGCCAAAACAGCACTTAAAACAATTAGAACAGTCATTGTTGTATTTTGAAAATCAAAATGGAGACACTTCTGCGCACTGACTTAGCCGCTAATGTTTCTGCTTCTAGACTGATCTTGGAAACACATATCAAGATTGGAGAGGAATCTTGCCAGACTCTTACACCTTACCAAATAACATCCACATAAAATAATGTTTCAGTTTTGGTGGTGTTTTCTCTTAACTTTTAAAAAATATCCTTTTTGCTAACACCAACCATTTTGGTATAATTTGGTTTAGATGGTTGAGTTGTGAAAATTATGACAATAGCAATGTTGCTGGTGTTTTCGTTCAGTGTAGTCTGAGATCATTTATTTAAAACTATGTCCCTATATATTTAACAGCATTAAGTTTTCAGGTCTTCTGTTCTTGTTGGGATATCAAACAAGAGTCAATATTAAGTACTTCTTGAAAAACTCAATCCAAAGTTTAGAACTAAAATATTGGGAATCCATTTGTTGCTTCATGAACTGAAAAAAGGTCAAAATATTCTGCACCACCATATGAAGCCAAGATTTTTGGTCAGTATCGTCCAACTCTAACTGGAAGAGTATAAAAACTGAAGAAGCTCTTTGTCTTCATCACCACAGCTGTCATGCCAATACACATCAACCAATCAAGCTGAAATTGACTCAACTGTGAAGCCCATGTCTGCCTCCTCCTCTTCCTCCTCCCAGTGAGTGAACACCTTCCACTCGCTCCTCCAAACAACCTTCTCCTCCAGCACCTCCTCTTCCTCCACCTGCAGCCTCCTTTGCCACGAGATGCGGGACATTTTTCCATCCAAAAACAAAAAGCAGGAATTTCCATAAACAAGCCGACGGGGGAGGCTGCGTCCACACCTCCGTCCACCTGCTCAGGCCCTCATCCTCTCCTTTCCTCGCTACGTCTGCCTCCACCTGCCGCCTCACTTGGCCACCCGCCAAATCAACCTGCCAATGGCTGCCTAATTGGTGATGTCATCATCCTCACGGCCAGCGCATTGCAGCTTTTGCCGTCTGCAGCTTCTCCAGATGTGCACGAGTCCAGTTGTTGCACCCTCCAAAAGCATTCGAACATGTTTCATACACCCACTCTACCCTCAGTGAGCCCGCCAGCCAATCAAACGCAGAGGAATCCCCAACAAACCCCGCCCCGTGCCCAAAACCCTCCGCCTGCGCCTTCTTCACCCCTCCTGTTCGTCTGGGAGAGTCATCCGTCAGCCCCCGGTGACTGCTGGAGTGTGAAATTAAAATCGGGGAGGCCGTGTGTGTACGTGCTCGCCTGCACATGTGTGTGTGTGTGTGTGTGTGTATAAATAAGAGATAGTTTGTGTGTGTCCCAGCAGAGCAGAAGGTCAATAAGGGGCCGGTGGGAGCCATAATGTTGGCCCCCAGGCACTGGAAAACTGAGCTAATAGAGATGTCACCACAGCTGCACACATATCCACACTCACATGGAAACAGATGCATAAATACATAAAGACGACTCTAGATTGTCCCATCATGCACTCTGCCATCAGAAAACAAAACTTACTATGCAGGAACAAACACATGAGGCCGTACTGAAGAAATGTGTGAAGCTTCAGGAGTTTATGCCTTTGTGCTGTTGTATATGACATCACATGGCGCTGACGATTTGGACTATAACGAGCGCCCAAAGGAGTGCGTCACGCCATGAGTTGTTCTTCGGTTAACTGAGCGTGACCACAAAGATGCCACAGTCATGATGGCTTCATCCGGATCCATGCTGACATTTGATTTATCATTGGGACTGTGACGATTCACTCAACTTATGATATGGTAGATGCAGGGTTCAAAATAATCCTACCACACTATTTTACTAGTTATATTTCTACTATGTCTAATTTACTACCTCTTGATTTTTTAAAAGGCACAAGGTTTAAATCATTTTAAGAAGAAATGTTCAATGATAAATGGACCTACACTTTCACTAGAAAGTGTAGAGGCTACATGCTATTCGCACACTCAGTGCACTCTCTGTTGCCCCTCATCTTCTGTTATTACTGTACAAGGGCATCATCCAGCCCATCCTGATGTACTGTTCTCCTGCTTTCTATAACATGCTGTCTGTCTCCAACAAAAGTAAGCTCAATAAAATAACACACATAGCCTCAAAAATAATTCACACCCCAACACTCAGCATCACAGAACTTAATGAAAGAGCATTAGCACGCCTCGGTAGAACAATAGCCATGGACATAGAGCACCCTCTCAACATCCACTTTCAACTTCTGCCCTCTGGCCGCAGGTACAGAACACTGAAATGGAGAAGGGCTCGCTTTAACAAGAGCTTTGTACCATCTGCCATCTCCATCCTGAACAAAACAACCCACTGACCAATGGGTTGTAACGAGAAATGCGTGCTCTATGGTTTTCTGTGGGGGTTTTTTTGTATGATTTTGCATGTGGTGTCTGTTTCCCTTACTGTATGTTTTTCTTGTTGTATATGTCCTTCTTGTTTGGCAGGCTGTGAAAACGAATTTCCCAATTGGGACAATAAAGTTATCTATCTATCTAAACTTCTCCTGTAAGTGCTGTTTACATTGCAACTAACTATCCACCATCTCAAACACTCATGGCAGCAGCTTCTAATCCCATTACCATGCATTTATACACACAAACACTGGGCACACTTTACAAGATAAGTGGCCAGCTTTGTAGTCTGAATCTCCCCTTCCAACCAAAGCAAGCGAAGGTCAGATAACCTGGTCATACTAAAGATGATTTTACTTGACAATCCTGAGGTTTGGTTGCGCTAAGAGTGATTTTACCCTCTTAGTTTTTCTCAGAAGAGGATCGGGGTCACCTCTAGGCTTTGTTACGTGAAACAAAACCAGGTGGCAGGCTGGCTAAAGTAGGAAGCACATCAATGCAGTAGTGGGGATGACAAAACATGAAGCATAAAGCTTGATGAAAATAAACAACAGTGGGCCGAATGTTCTTTGTTGCAACAAACAAAGTTTCCTCGGATGGGAGAGGAAAAAAGTACTACCAGGAAGCAGGTAAATATCAGGATAAAGTTATGTTGAAAAAAAAAAAAAACTGTGTTCACACATGCAGCTCACAGGGGGGTAATTTCAAGGTTTTTTCGGCAGGGGAATGAGGTCATTTTCTCCAACTTAAGAATCTATCCCTTTGGATCCATGCAACTGGGACAGGCATTTCATTCTGGAGAGTTCGAGTCCCAGGTCCATGTGTCCTTAAGCAAGACACTTCACACAAATTGCAACCACATCTTATGACAGAGGAATGTTTATAGAGATAGAAAGTATGTGGACTTATTGCTGCTTATGTCGAAGTTACTGTGACCATCAATGTGTTCATATAGATGTGAATAGGTAGAAGTAATTTACAGTGTAAAAAGTGCTTTGAGTAGTTTCTCATCTTCAGCTACTGACACTCAAGTGAAGAGCAGAGAGCATGCTGGATGAAAAAGGGGGTAATGCAATGTATTTTTTTAATTACTGAAATTGTTCCATTGTATTGCTATTATTTATTGTGTTTTAAGGTTCAGTTACATGCCTTTAAATCACAAAAAATCTTACATGTAGGAGTCTGTACAATCCTGATCATGTATTTAATTGTGGGATGTATCCATGTATTCATCCACTGTATCCACTGTATCCATATCTAGTTTGTTCTTGTAGAATGCTCCAGATGAGTTACCAGTGATTGGAATCACATAATTACCTAAAATATTTTTCATTGAAAACTGCCACTAGTTTTGCAGCAGTAAGTCTAAATTTGCAAAATTCTTACCTGTCCACCAGTTAGTGCATTCATAGCTAATTTGTATGAATTTAACTCTCAAACTCCAGCTCAACTCAATTTGCTACATATCTTGTGTGCTTTATTTGTATGGAGCCACTTTATTTGTAAGGTAACTTTTTGCTGTCTGAATTGTGCGCCATCAAAAAATAACCTCTCAAACATGCATGACTCTGCAAAGTCAGTCATGCAAATCCTGCAGTGATGATGAACAAATTATACTGAGGAGAAGGGGATGATAAATGCCTATCTATTCTCACATTATAAAAAGAGTTGACTGTATTTTTTTGAGGGTGCTGTGTGATTTTAAATAATGCCTTCAGATTATCAAAAATCTCAGAGATCAAGTGTTACTTATATCATTCTCAAAGGAGAATTTTTTTTCCTCATTTTTGAGGAACAGTAGCAACATAAGTCAATATGAAGGTAAATTATTGTGGTGTTTGGGGGTTTATGTGAATACAAACAACGTTTTGAAAATTACAATTTGATCTTCAACTTTAGTGTGACCTGCTTAAATGGATTTACGAGAAAGTACTAATTAGCTGCCTTAAATATTTCATCTTAGGTAGCTGAATATACATCAAATATTTTTTATACATTTCTAGAAAGTGATCTTTTGCTTCACTGAGAAAGTTGGAGCAACTATTTTTAAGTTTTTGTCTTATTTTATTTTATTTTTTTACTTAACTGTCTGTCATATTAATGAAAAGCTTTTACCATATTTCATTTCCTTAAAAAAATGCAAAAACAATCAGGTTGCAAATGTGTTGACATCTAGAGCATCTGAGTGTTAAATATTTCAAAGAGGAGTCTTATTGATCTTAGAGAAAGCTATCATAAATCAAGAAACTTTTGCAGGGCTGTGAGTAAACTGTCATTGCATGTTGGACTTACATCTTGCAGCAGCTTCTCCAGGCTCTCCTGGAGCTCATAGAAGTATCTTGATGTGATGAGGCCCTCTCTGCTTTTCTCCAGGCAGTCTCTGGACAGCTCGATCAGCTGATGGTGGATGAAGCTCAGGACCCCGTCGGCCAGCGGGCAGACTTTATCGGGGGCCGAGGAGCAGAGCAGTTCTGCCAGACGCTCCTCCATCTGAGCTGTCGCCTGAGGGGAAGGAGAGGGGAGGCAAATAGAGGAGGGGGAGTGATAGGTGAGTCACGGTGGAGAGGTAAATACCTCATACATGGAGAGACAGATATGACCAAAAAAAGAGTCTGCACATGATAATGTCGCTTATTAGAGTTAATCCCTTAACATTTAAACATATGTGTGCCTGAAGCTCTGAGATAATACTTTCCATTAAACACTGTACCCAGGTAAATAAGAATCTTAATACTCTTACTACCTCTGCACATGATGATGTTTACATGAGTTGTTCCTGGATGGTGGACTAGAACCCAGAGAAGGCTGTGGAGCAGTTATTGTATGTGCTGTAAATGTGTGTCATTAAAAAAAGGATTGGGGCAAATTGACAATCACATATGGAAGCCTTGGGCAGACAATTTATTTTACAATTTATTTTGCCTTGTTTTTCCAGGTTACCAGGTTATTGGTGGTAGTTTAAGCAAGGTCTTGATTGAATCATCTAATTATACTGGGGTAGGAAAGTCTGTTGTCTCATGATAATGTAGTCATCACTTTCCTCTCTTCCAGAAAACAACAAAAATATAAAAGTTGTCATGTGAACAGAATAAGATAACATGCTAACACGTGTCTCTTCTTTGGGATTTTGGAAATTAAGTCATGTACAAATCATTAAGACTGCACAATTTAAAGACTTTAAAACCTTTCAGCTGAAAAATCAATAACTGTTTATGCATCCCGAGAATGCAACTCAATATTTAGAAAACTGAAGATTTAATATGGCTTCCTGTTACCTCAGATTAATGCTTTGTCCTTGCACTTTATATGTTCTCTAAGCCATCTTATAAAAGCAATTTTTTAATGTAAAAAAAAGTCATATTCAAAAGATTTTAAATTCACACGAGCCTACCATCAACCAACTTGTCACATCACTGTTTCACTTAAATATCTTTATTAATTCTGTCTTTATAACCCAGCACAATAAGCTTGTAATCTTAGTTTGTGGTCAGGTCTTTATTTCTGCAGGCAGGTGACTGAATGAACGTCAGTCCCATTCTAATATTCCAAAAACATGATATAGTAGGCAGGTGCTACTGCTGCAGAGGAAAGGACAGAACATGAGCCCCAAGTCAGAGCAAAAATATCGTTACTATAGAGGGTGCTTTCAGTGCTGTTATTTTCTGATAAAACTGCAACTGATAGCATCTATGCTAATCTCTGTACAAGCAGTCACTTTCTGTTGTTGCCGTGCTTGTATCTCCAACCTCTTGCTGCTCCAAAGGACACTGATTGGGCCGTTCTGCTTTGGGCCACTCACAATTTCTGTAGACTGGAGCTTGGCAAGGTAGATCTGATACAGATATTTAATCAGGCTGATCTACCTGCTCTGCAAGGTTACAAAATGTCAAGCATATTTTGGGTAAACGATCACAATCATTTTCCTTTAACTTGTTTGCATGTATCACCTTCTCTGCTCACTTTCTTTTGCTCCTGTGACTTTACCCCTCCAAGAATTTTATAGTTGCTTCATTTAACTTTTATTCAACCAGATAAAAAACAAAACAAAACACTGAGCTAAAGATCTCTTTCACAAGGCAGACCTAACTAAGAAGTCAGCAGCACACAAAAACAACAATGTGGAAAGGTAACAATATATGTTAAAGCACAATTTCATGAAGAGTGTGTCTGCAGTACAAACCTTGGGGAACCTCTCTTTGTAAACATGGTTCATCATCACAATCTCATGGTCAAAGGAGATCGGAGAGCGGCCAGGACTGAAACGAATAGAAAAAGATATAGGACACACGAGTGTTCATTCAGTGATTACTTAAAAAACAACCCTTTATTTGACTTTCTGCTGAACATTACAGTGAGAAATGTAATGAACCAGTGGAAAAGATGCATCAACCTCAATAATGGCTTTTTATATAATCACAAGTCCAAAAAAAATTAGCAAGAGAGAGAGAAGAGAGAATGGAGAGGAAATTAAATGACGTGAAAATTAGGTTAGGTGTTTGTTATTGATTAAAAATGTGCTTAATGAGCATGTGCTAACAGGTAGAGCTGTTTTAGGCTTCAATGTTAATAGTCTTCACTTTGTTATTTGTAAGTAAGACACAAATCAGGCATTGTCAGTGTGCATGCAGAGGGGACTTTTCTGTTCTGGTAGGCATGTTGGTTTTTGCTGTTCGATGTTGGCTTAGGACAGGCTCAACAACAAGCACAAAAATTGCTTTAAAGGTCCAGAAAGCACAAAGATCAGAGCTGAAGGACTCTATTTTCTCTGACGCCTGATCCTTCCCTCTGCTGACCAGCCTGGATGTGACAGACGGGATCGGTCAGGGTCACCGGGGTGCTGAGGGAATAAGAGCAGCATGGCGGTCACACTCACTAACGGGACCTTGGGGTCTTCATCATGTGTGTATCTGTGGCCGTGGAAACTGGGGACCATGACAACCTCTGGAGCCGCACGGCTGCACAAACAGAGCCACACAAAGGTAACACCTCCTGGGAGGCCGGCAGTATGTGGACGTATGTGTGTCTGTGGAAAAGTGAGGGCTGAGGCTGTCCATCAGCTCTCGGGGGATCTTCATGACCCGACAGACTGACAGCGACGTCTCTGTCAGTCCGGAATATCAACTCGTCTCTCACTCTACAGACTTCATCTCCTTTTTTTTAAATCCTCCGGGGACCCTTTTCTTATTCAATCAAACACACAACCCCCACATTCAACCCCCCCACCTCCAACCTGGCTCAAACAAGACAATATAAGAACAGCAGCGGTATCCTTGACCTTTCTGTGGCTCACATTCAGGAGGAGATGAGGACAGCAGTGTGTTTGTAAGAGCTCTTGTGCACTCAAGTCATGAATGAGAATCATTTCAAGCAATTTTAGGTTATGTGAGCCTTTTGAATATTTTATTTCCCTATTAAATACTACAAACACTTCTTATTTAAATATTAAATATTGCAAGTTTCAGTGTTTGCACTTAAAAAAACTGTATTAACGAAAGAACTCCTTATTCCCTTCAAATAAGCTAAAAAATCTATCAATTACACGATATGATTTATGCGCTTGTACGCCAGCTTCTCTGTCCATCCATCCTGTGAAAAGCACTGTAGCGTTGAGGGATGTTTGTGTACTGATCCCATCAGAGTATCAGGAAAATTAAACAACCGTCGGTCATAAAAACATTTTTTTTCTCCGATTTACAAATGCACTTTCTTGCTTGTTTTTAAATGCAGTTTCATGTGGTTTGAAAGGCTGATACAAATCAAAAAGTACCAAGAAGCTGACGGATTATTTCCTTTGAGTTTGCAACATTTTTTCTTATAGTTATCAAAGTTTGCTAAACTCTAAGTTGAGCCTCCTATTAGACATCATTTAGGCAGGCAAACAGGCAGCACAGAGCTAATTATCATAGCCTGCTGTTGCCTCTGTGAAGCCTCAGATCAGAGCATTTCTGAAGGGGAGGGAAAAGGGCTGCATCTCATCCTCTACAAAGATCTTTTTTTTATTTTCTTTGAACTTAAATCAAATGCTTGCTAAAGGGACACCCATGACCTGTTACAACCTGTCAAACACAAGAAGAAATAGAACCTACTTTTAAAATGCATTTATCTTTATGGAATAGTCATCTTGCTTTTAAAAGAAAACTTACTTGAATGTTTTTGTAATGGATTATCCACTGAAGCCAACTTGGTCCTCATCAGGGTTTTTTGACTGATCAAGCCATGGAGCCCACTACAACCCTCTTCTGTTGAGACCCATATTTGCCAAAAAACTACACAAAACATGTTTTGCTTTAGTTTGATCAAAACAGTGTGTCACAAAAGTAAACTGCATTTCTCTCTGGGAATTAAAGTCCATGCAGTAATTTTGATTGGTGAAGGTGAACAGGTATGTAGGTTTGATGTCGGAGACTAGTCTACTTTGACGCTGAATGGTGCACTTTTTCACAAAATATCATGAAACCCTCCAATATTTTTTCAACTTCCTTTAACAATATATAAGGCCTGTACAATAAAACCTCCACATCATTATTATTGTGTCTGGGGAAGCTCTTTTTGTTTTGCCTCTATTTTACCCTAAGTTTTAGAAGCCCAACCTACTCTTTTTTGCTCAAGCAAGGTAATACTAACTCCTGAAGTAAAGACTTTTTTGTGTGTTTAAATTCTATCAATAGCGCAACATTTTTTTTAAAACAAATTCTTCATGTATCATAAGACAAAACTCTTGCTCAATGAAAAAGAAAGTGACAAGATCAACACTGTTTCCTGCATTTGACAACGTGTTTGGGGTAAAACATCTGACCTACTTCAAAAAACTAAACAAAAAATAGATTATATTGGTGAATTAATATTATTAAATACAAAGAATCCCTTTCGAGTATAGGCTGCCACAAAAGTTAAAATTTCTAACTTTTAAAGGGCAAATTATTTCCAGACATTGAGTGGATTTTACCCAGATTATTTCAGTATGTTATAGCAGTTATATTTGGAAACAATTTACTCAAAACATTAGGTAAAACTCATATGGCTGAACACAATGTAAATTGTTACCTCAATTTTACTGATTAGATTCCATAAGTTGTTTATGTAGTGTAAAATAGATATGCTTTTGGACATTTTGAAGAATCATATTTTATATCTAAACTAAAAATTCTTTGATTTGTAGGCGTTAAAAAACTAAATCTGATATTGAAATGTAACAATGAAAGCCATCCCCCGACACACAACGTTAAAGGAAGGAAGGTGATGCAAAAGTCTGAATGTTGGACTCCAGATGCCGATATGAGTCATCACCACACACACACAACATAAACCAGGACACACACACTGGTCCACGTGACCAGAGCGGTGAGGTAATGCCTGAAGTCATCCATCGACGACTCAAAGTCCAATTATCAGACTAATAGGAATGAGAACAGTCGAAAGTGACACACAGGTTCGACGTCACACAGGCCGTTTATCACCACACTGACAGAAAAACACACACAAAATAAGGACACACACTGCAATGCCGTGTTTCTATTGTTTTCACCTCCTTTGTTGTACAGTGTTATTTTGTGTAGAAGAAACTCCTGACCATAGGCTTAAATCAAATACAGGAAATGTTTAATTTATCTACCTATATAAATTGCATGAACAATTTTGACAACTACGTTTCTGTAGTGAAAATACTGTCTATATGGAAAAAAGTAGAAAAGTGTTGCACTGGGTAAAACATAGAATGATCTAGACATTCAGAGGTGAGTGTGAACTGCTAAAATCATCACTGTCTAGATGACTTGAAGCCGATTTACTGTCCACATATAAACCAATGTTTAACCAAATTTTACCTATTTAGATTTTAGTGGGGTTTTGATAGTAGGGGCACATGCCAAGGTTAGGCTGTTCTAAGTCACCAGCCTGCCACTTTATTAGGTACACTTTAAACTGAACTACCTAAACTCTAGTGGCATAGATTCAACAATGTGCTGGAAACATTTCTCCCAGATTTCAGTCCATAGTGGCATGAAAGCTTAGAATCACACAGCTGCTGCAGATTTGTTGGCTGCACATATGGCCCATATTGGGAATTTTAAAATCCAGCATATCACAAAGGTGCTTTATTAATTGAGATGTGGCGGCTGTGGAGGCCACTGAAGTACAGAGAACATATTGTCATGTTCAAGAAACCAGTTTGAGATTATTTAACATAGAGTGCTATCCTTCTGGAAGTAGTAGTAGAATTAAAGAGACAAACATAGGCTGAGGGATTTGAACAATGCTCAGTTGGTATTAAGGGGATACAAGGCAGGATGGGTCCATGCTTTCATGATGTTCGCAACAAATTCTGATGCAGTAATCCAGATTCATAAGACCAGGAAACATTTATATAATCCTCTTTTGTCTAACGTTGGTGAGTCCATGTAAAGTATAGCTTCAGGTTCCAGTACCAGTAAATCAGCAAATTCTGAAATACTTGGACGAGCTCTTCTGGCACCAAGAACCATGTCATGTTTATAGTCCTTCAGATCACCTTTCTTATTCATTGTGACGCTCTGCTGGTCGTCTTGACCGTTTCATTAGAACAAAATGCACTGAGTTTCTGCAAAGTGATTAGTTGACTGGCTATTTGTGAATTTTGACTATTTTATGAACAGTTGAAAGACGGTGTACTCTTACTGTGGTGAGAGTTCATGTTTTTTAGTGCTAATGCCATTTTTTTGGTTTATCTCATTGATAGAAGTAATCAAAAGTTTTTCAGCTGTAACTCAAAAATGTTGATGAAATCCACTGCCACTTCCATTAACTTTTGCACTTGATGGCCTTGCAATACACTTCTTTTTAACGGCTTCTAAAGTGAAAATAGCCTGAAAATTTTGACTTTCACTGACAAAAACAGAACCAAAAAGAGGTCCTTTAAAACACATCAACTGTGAGCCCACACACTCAGCCCATTCTGATGAACGTCAATCACTCTAAGCTCGCACACTAAACTTTAAAACTCAGCTTTTATGTTCGTGTTTCACAAAAAAGAAAAATCAATCACGCCGAGCCGCCTCGGCTGCTGGGCACCGTAATTAAAGGTTAGCCTTGACAGAGACAGATTCAGCGCCCGAGGCTGTTATGTACTGTACATTCTTTAATTTCCACAGAATATCTTCTTCTGCTCTTTGCTATTTCCTCCTGTGTGCTCGTGGCTCGGCAGACTCAGCCTTTATTAAAATGAGCTCTGTATTCACATCGAGCGGCAGCGGAGGTCGAATGTGAAATCCTCAGGATGAATAACAGAAGAAAACCAGACAAAGGCTAATTACAACACGGTTATATTTCTACTGTGATGGGAAATAAAAAAGGCCTCACGGCAAACCGTGTGAGAAACCTTGTCATTATTCTGAGAAATGATCTTGAGATGAGGCTTTAGAGGGAGTTTTGTGAGAGTTCTCCTCTTTTAATGCAGATAAAAAGTTTAAACTGCGAGAAAGAAAGAACATATTTATGAGGCAGAATATCAAATGAATGCATTTAGACCCCAGGGTGTTAAAAATTAGGTAATTACAACATCATTGGATGAGCGTTTGTCTTTTTTCTGCAGCTAATTGGTGAAGTCACACATATGACAAAAGGCACTCAAAATGCAAAAGAGCTGATTGGCTGAGAGGGTAATTGAAGTAAATCAAAGCAGACAGCCAATCAGATGGGGACGCTGTGGAGAGAAGGAAGGAGGAGGGAGGACAGAGGCAGCGTATGAGAGTGTGAGGTGGAGAAAAATAACATTGATGCTTCACAACTGAGGCGAGCGACTTGGGAAATGAGAGGCCTAATTGACCGTGACAGAGAGCCGGGCAGGACCAGGATGAGGTGTGTGTGCGCAATATGTGAGCTCCTATGTGTGTTTGAGAGAGCGTGCATTATGATTACCAAAATCCTCAACAGGCCATAATGAGGTTTTTAATCCCAAATAAACTATATTATGTGGCAAAAGATATCTTCCAAAACATGTTTCTCTTGGGGAATACCTGAGGAAAATGTCCTTTAAAGAATAATAAAAGCTTAAACAAACATAAATCTTTATGTAGTTTATGTATTATCATGAAAACCAGAAAACAAGTAAAGAATAACTGGTATTTTCTCAAGGTAAGGAAAAAGTGATACACTATAGCATCACAATACAATGGAGAAAGAAGTTTTTGGCCCCTCCTGCATTTGCCTTTAGTCTCTATGAGTAATTTCTTTTAGTACAATCAAAGCCAAAACATAACATATAAATAAATAAATAAAATAATTTCAAAACGTAAAAACTAAAAATTGATGTATCAAAACATTTAGCATAATATTAAATATTAAGAATCAAAACAAAATGAAATTTGAACTCAGTATAGTCATAAAATCGTTTTGTTTGTACCGCTGCTGATTCCCACTACCATTATTCACTCGTATAGAGACTTTTTTTTTTTTTAAGTCTCCTATAGAGAAATAAGGTTTAGTCTGCATCAGGGCTGAACGATTTGAGAAAATAATCTAATTGTGATTTTTTTTCCCCCAATATTGCGATTTACTCTGCAATTGTTTTAATGTTCCTTATCTTATGTATTCTTAAACAAACATAAGCAGTAGATCTTTTTATAGTAAAACCAATATGACATTAAATTAATCTAAGGATAAAAGATTTGAGAAAAAGTGGGGAAGTGAAGAACAGAAGCAATATAGGTATGAAATTGTAAAAACTGGGTAAAGATGGTATGAAAGCGGCAAAAGGTAAATAAATAGGTGCAAAATTGGTATGAAATTGCAAAAGAAAAAAGGGGAAAAATTGGCAAAAAAATACAAAAGTGGCTTAGGAAAATTGATTATGGCAGCAAAATTGGGAATTAAATTTGAAATTAACTTTCAAAAACCATGTAAAAATTCCAAAAATGGTTCTGACAGTGACCAAAAAAAGATGGAAAGGGGGCAAAATAGGCATAAAGTTGGAAAAACCAGGTTAAAAAAAAAAGGTAAAAATGGTCCAAAAGTGTAAAAAAGTGTATGAATAGTGGTAAAAAAAAATAGGCATGAAATTGCAAAAAACTACATCACAATGCCAAAATGTTCAGCACATTTTGGGCTAAAAATGTTGAACCTTCTGCGATTTGAAACTTGCAACAAGCCATATTGAGATTTAATCTAATGTGCAATTAATTGTTCAGCCCTGGTCTGCATGAGCTATGATTTACACTTTGCTCAGTAGGGGACTAACACTGATGTATAGAGATTAACATTTGGTTAATCATTTGGTCAGTCACATTAATTTAAAGTCAAAACATTGATTTAAACTTTTGTCAACAGGATAAGGCTTTATAATGCACCTCATGTGACAATTTCCACTCAGTTGTACGTCTGTTATTATTACTGTAAATACTGTTAACAGTTTAGTTGAAGGTGGCCATGCTCATGCTAGTTTTTAAGAACCACCAACCCTACAATGAGAAAATACCAGACCTGTACTTGTAAATCAAAACGTGCTAATTAACCTGTAATAGTTTACAAATTGAAAAAATACAAAATTTACAGAGCTGACATTTGAAATCTGAAGATGTATGCTGCATGTATGTCAGGATGGAGTACCTGGTTTTCCACACAGAGTTAATGGGGTGCAGCTACCCATAACAATGGCACAGGTATGATGGATGGATGTTGTTTATCCATTCAGGCAGACAGAGACTGGACGGACAGATATATAGAAGTGACAGAAGCTTGGACTGTATGATAAAACCAGCCATATATGTTAAAAAAAAAAGAGATGAACAGAGAATCTGTTGGATGGCAAAAAGGGACGAGTGACATCACTCATATAGAGTCATAAAATTAGCATAAAATTATGCTCTTGAGCTCATCTTCATCTGTTCAAAGTTTTTCCTCTGGGTCCAATCTTAATCACTCGTTACTTTAACATGCTCTTCATTAATATCACATTTTCCTCATTCTCATATCTCCAATTTAGACACTTTATTTTGTCTGGATCCAGAAATTAAAACATGGACCCTAATCCTGAGCCAGTCCCTCCCTGACTCTCTGTCTGTAATTTATTTGGACTTGCAGACAGTCCACAGACTCCTCACTAAGAGCTTTTCAGTGATGCTTTGCTGGCGGACTAATACGATGTCAGGCTCTCCGCTGAGAGGGGGGTTCACTGTGGGCCGCTGCACAAACACTCTTCAATGTCACATCCATGAATATTTACCTCCTCACTGTCTGCTCTGGCTCTAATTACTGCACTTTAGTTCTGTCAGCTGGAAGATCTTATTCTCTGTATTTTCCTCCATCTAAAACATTTTCTCTTGTTATTTCTTATTTTTGAGACAGAGGAGATGCCATCTGAGGACACAGGACATCAGTGGATTACTTGAAGAAGAACTACCTTCCCTGACATCAATCAACACCCACAGTGGGACTCTCATCAGATACACAGCGTGCGACTCAGTGTCCCCTTCTCTTATCTCTGAGGGGGAAGAATTCAATATCTCTGCAAATAATGACAGGGAGAGATGACTGAGAGAGCTGCTCAGACACGAAATGACGAAGAGAGAATAGAGGATGGGGATGGAGACAGAAACACTGGAAGAACCATCCAGTGGTTATCAGTATAATATGTATTATTATTACCTGAAAGTGGATTTAAAGTGGTGGCTGAAGACGAAGGACTTGGGTGGTTTTGTGGCAGTGTGATGAATAGAAATCTTATTTTTAAGATGGTGTTCTGGCATGTTTGTAACAAGATTTAGGGCCACAGCAAACCTGACCTTATTCCAACTGAGACTTTTATCCCTTGAGATAGAGTGGAAATTTCTTTAAAGAATACCTTAAAATGTTCTGAAATAAACTGCACATAAGCATAGAATAAACAGGAGACCCAGTGACCTTGGACTTTGACATATGACCTCATAATCTAATAATTTCATACTAGAGCCAAAGTGGACTTAAGCTAAAATTTTGGGGGAAAACCCTCAAAGCATCCCTGAGATAGACTTTTAAAAGAAAAAGGATGCGTATGAAGCCCAACCATTGTCACAGCCCTAAAAACTAGTCATATAATACTAAAAGAGAGTTGGGAATAAACCTTTAAAGTGTTCCGGAGATAGCGTGTTCTTCAAGATGCTATGAGGAGTTTCTAAGTAATTACAAAAAAGTCTCATTTTTAGATATATGCCTGATCGAACTACACACTTTAAGATGAGTTTTATAGCATCAAAGTAAGTTATCCATAAATAATATTCCTTAGCTTCGCGGTCGGGTCGGCCAGGGCTGGACTGGCCTGGATACTCAACTTCAGGATCAGGACAATTAAAACTAGAGCAAATTTATATTATTCGGACACGTCTTGGAGCACCGGGCTGTAAGTAGCGATATATAGTCGGCTACAAAACTACGATACCAAGTTTTCCAAAAATTGTCACGTCTTTTGGTGCATTCCAATTGTAGTCAGAAATAGGAATTTCCAGGTACCGAGTAGGAAACTACAACTGGAACGACCCCCGAAGTCGGAACTTCCTACAGGGAACTCGGTGAAACCTCGCCACCCCTGAGTTGACAACCGAAGATGGATGCCCCCAGTGTGAACAGTTAATTAACTCCTGTAATAATCCATTTATTTGCACTTCTGACTGGGGTGTGTCGCTCTAGATCAGCTGTTTACATCGTATTGTTAGACTTATATTTACAAAAATGCTGCCATAGTGATAATCACATCCTTCATGTGATATTTGTGAACAACAACGCAGGGCGTGCTAACAACAGCTAACAATAGCCTGGTAGATCGGCATGTTTATCCGACTTCAACTGGAACGCTGATAAGTCGGAGATGATGTCACTCCCAGTTCCGAGGTTACTGGAACACAGCATTACGACAGTCGCCGCGCGTGCTCATGGGTATCAGAGTCTTTATGTCGCCGGAACTAGATTCTCCTCATAGCACCTCTAAGCAAGGTAGGATCCTGATGTGCAGCCTTGAACTCTGTCCTGTGACCTCCAGAATCAAATTACTTCATCCTTAAGCTACAGGAGACCTTCATGCAAAATTTGAGGAGAATTCTTCCAGGAGTTCTTGAGATATGAGGCCTGATGGATGGCTTGAATGGAAGGATGGACAACCAATAGATGCACCACCTCTGGTTTGACACTTGAGTAATAAAATAATACTGAGGACAGACAAAGCCAGCTAAAAGCAGTGAATAAAAGGGCAAGTATGGGGCTTGAAAGCAGCTCCTGACAGCAGTAATGCAGACAAAGAATTGTGGATAAGAAAAAACAAAAGGCCTCCAGGCTTTAGATGGACGTGATGAATGAAAATATGGACAGATAGTTTCAAAGATATGCAGCTGAGTGTCACTGATAGGAGCTGAGAGTGTCTGAACCTGTCATAAACATGTCAGGAAGAAGGGTCTGACCTTTCTGAGAGGCAACACAAAAACACAACCACAATATGCTACTGGTTTTTTGTCTGCAAGAAGTCCACACTGCGTCTTTTTAAAGCTAAAAACTTTGCCGAAGTTTGCTCAGTTCTGACCGACCCTGACAGGAAAAGTTTGCAGGCTGTATCATTTACATAAAAAAGATGGTTTAGTTTTTATTAACTTTTCCAGCCAAGTGGGTTAGTTGTCAAAGCAGTTCTTTTTACATTCAAGACTAAAAACTGCCCTGAAGCAAAACATCACACTTCTAAAAAACAGAATCGAAGTTTCCTGACAGCCACAGGCCTTCAGAGGGAGCATCTTCCATGTCAGCTCCAGCATTCGGCTATGGTTGTTTCTGTGAGGATTCCTGTGTGTGTTTGTGTTTATAGAGTTAAAGTTGGTCCTACCTGAGGCTGCGGGAGCGCGGTCTCATGGCGGGGGAGCGGCGACCCTCCTCATCCGTGATGCTCTCAGAGCTGAAGTGTTTGGTGAGGAAGTGCAGCTCGTCCGGTGTAGGCTGGAAGGGCAGCTGGTGCAGCTTCTCCTGAGATGAACAGGAGGACTGTGAGAGGAGGAGCACAGAGGGAGCACAGATTACAACCAGGGCTGGAGCTACAGTGGGAACCAGGACGGAGCAAAAGGGGGCTAAGAGCTGGGGCTACAGCCGGGTCATAGAGAAGGAGGGCTAAAGACCGGGACTATGACAGAGTCAAGACCAAAAGGGGGCTAAGAGCTGGAGCTACAGATGGGCCAAAGAGGAGCAGGGCTACAGACTTGGACTACGACAGAGCCAAGACCAGAATGGGGGCTAAGAGCTGGAGCTACATATGGGCCAAAGAGGGAGCAGGGCTACGGACTAGGACTACGACACAGTCAAGATCAAAAGGGGGCTAAGAGCTGGAGCTACAGATGGGCCAAAGAGGAGCAGGGCTACAGACTTGGACTACGACAGAGCCAAGACCAAAAGGGGGCTAAGAGCTGGAGCTACAGCCAGGTCAAAGAGGAAGAGGGCTAAAGACCGGGACTATGACAGAGTCAAGACCAAAAGGGGGCTAAGAGCTGGAGCTACAAATGGGCCAAAGAGGAGCAGGGCTACAGACTTGGACTACGACAAAGTCAAGACCAAAAGGGGCTAAGAGCTGGAGCTACAGATGGGCCAAAGAGGAGCAGGGCTAAACACTGGGACTATGACAGAGTCAAGACTGAAAGCACAAAAGGTTGAACCAGTGAGGTGAGGACCAGCAGGGCTGGAGCTACAACAGTTTCGACCAATTTCAGAAAGGTCTGGCACAAAAAAGGGCTAAGGCTGGAGGTCGAGGTAAAGAAGGAGCTGGTCTAAAGACTGGAACTGCAGGAAAGTCAGGGTCAAAGGCTGAGTCTATGGCAGGATGAGGACCAAAAAGGAAAAATTAAGATAGTGGGAATGGGGTGAGCAGGGCTAAGGCTGTAGCTGCAGTTGGGACAGGATGGAGCAGGACTAATGGCCAAGGCTATAACAACAGGACAGAGTGGGGCTATGGCTGCAGCTACAGTGATAACAGGATGGTGGAGGTAAGGCTGGAGATAATGAGGGCAATCTGGTACAAGGCTTATTTCATCTTGATCATCATGTCTTTACAATCATAGTATTCCATAATCACAAGTCAAAGCAAAACTTTATTAAGAGTTACCTCACATTGGGACAAGAATCTCAAAAGTGACGGTGAAAATTGCATTTAAAGGTGCAGTGTGTAAAAATCTGCATTTTAGCGACATCTAGTGTTCAGATTTTGGAATGAGTCCGACTGTTAGTCACACATCACATCACTAAGTGACGAGAGCCGATGAAGACCAAAAAGGATCGTGAACAAGGCATCATTTACAACAGTTATGAGGTGAGGGTTTTTCATTCATATTTGTAACTATTATTTTTATAATAATTGGTAAGTTTTGTAAACTTTTGTAGACTCTTATTCAAAAATCGCGTTTCGCTCTTTTTTGTCCCCAAAACCCACCAGAAGACAACATGGCGCATTTTTATGTCAGCCTCCACAAATGGGAGACCTGCTGTAAATAAATATAATAATCTTGTTATAATTTAATAAGAAATAAATAAATAAGTTACATGAAAACCTCCATAAAAAGGCCTGGATTGGTCAAAAATAGGATACTTAAACCTTATTTACAGGCCCATCAGTCAGCCCTCTAAAGCCAATACACTGTCTTTGAGTAAGTGCTATTTTGAGGTAAAGAAAAGGTTCCTCTAAAACAATACTCCACCGTTATCCACATTTTCTGGATATATAAGGACCTCTTATGACAAAATAAATAGTTCATCCATAGCAATGGGAGTCTCTCTTATCTAACAAGTCATATCTTTCTAATCCTTTGAACTAAATCGACCTATAAGTCATGCTAATAATCTATTTTGAGTTAAGGGCTCACACAGTGGGATGACTCTGCTTAATACTTAGAAATGTACTGAGGCAGCAAGAGAGAAAACTGCACACCAGGGTATCAGAAATAGAGATGAAGCAGTAGCTGAAGGTAAAGGAGATGGATCAAACTAGATGGACTGGTGAAATGTCCCTGGGTATAAAGGAAGTAAGAAAGAAGCCAGGAAGCAGAAGTACACTTCAGGGCACCAGAAATACAGAGTGAGTGAGGAGTAATATCAGAGCTGAGGGAGGTTTCACACACTTTTGATTTGCAGTGAAGTTGGGGGGAGCTGAGAAGACTTATTTCTGGGTTGTTTTGGGGCTCCACACATACAAGAACTTGCAGAAAAATGAGGAGAATAAGATAAGATATTTACCGAGACAGTCGAGCTGGGTGTGTTGGTGCCATAACCAGAGGAAGGCAATGAAGCCAGAGACCAGCGCCTGCCATCCGTCCTGCATGAGAGAAAGACAGGTCAGGAAATAACGAAGAACCAAGATCGTCAAATAATACTTCCCACTGCAACCATGACGTGATGATGTAGCCATGTTAAGGGAACTGCAAACACAAGAAGAAGATGGACTCAAAGCGCAGGCAAAGCTACGAGGAGAATCCACAGACTGTTCAGGCCTTAAAGGGCCCTGACTTTTTTTTAAACATGGGCTTGTTTTATATACTTGAGGGTCTAAATGACAAATGGTGCTTGTTGAGCAGACTGCCATGTAATAACATTCCTTTTTTGTGGTTGGAGATTTTTTAATTTAATCCCAAAATCTGTGATACATGGCTCTTTACAACTCTTAAACTAAGATTGTATGATGCTGTCTTTCAACACCACATGTAAGGCAAAAAGCTCTGATTTAAAAAGAAAGGGTATACGGCCATATTTTAAACAAGTGCAGAAAGCACAAGTAACAAGCAAACTAGTGAATCTGACATGATTTTCTGATCGGTTTATGAGGGATATGTTACTAAAAACCAAACATGTTGAAGAAGGTAAGAAAATATAGAATCTTTACAGCAGAATCACAAAATTAAACAGCTTCAGGCAAGCAAGGCGACATTTCTTAGTATCATAACAATGACTCACTAATCTCCAAAAACAGCCAATAAATAGACCAGAAAAGTTGTGGGTCTGTACCTGCCGTCTTATTCATGTTATGTTTGTTTGTGCTATAGGCATTAAAGCTCAGAAGGATACCACACCGTAAAAATGCACTCATTGATTAAGTGGTAGCAAATGTTATGTAATCTTACTGTGCTGTAAAATTACCGTTTTTCATCTGGTTGCTCAGAAAGGCTGCAAAATCCTGAAAAACTATCTAAACTCATGTTGGGCAGAACAATCAGTTTTGTGATCTACATTTGTCCCTAAATAATTAATTGCAATACTTAGTTTTCATTATTCATTTAGACCCCCAAATACAGAAAATTGTGTCCATGTTTAAAAAAAAGATGGAATTACCCTTTAAGTAAAGCATGATGATGTTCACAGGCTACTCTGAAAACACATTGATTTATAAAACCAGTTATATTTCGTATTTTTCATATGTGGTAAAATGTTCTTCAGAATATTTAATCTATTTTAATTCAAGCAGTTAAATGAGTAGAAAATAAGATGATACCATGGGTGTAAAAACGTTCATTCATTTCCTAAACTTTACACTAAGAGGTTATGTTTCCTAAGTAAAGGGAGAATTTACATTTGATTGATTGGTAGAGAAAGAAACATGTATTGGTGACAGGCATACATTTCAGATATTTGGAATAAAAAAACAGCTGTAACACAGAAACAGAATATTTCACAGTACATGAACTAGAGATGAACCTATCTAAAGAAAACTATTATTTTGCTCCTTTTTAAACAGCTCTTATTCATTCAGACTAACCATACTTGACAAAAGTTTATTTAAATAATTTCTTATGCAAGCGACTGATGTTTTTAAAGATGCAGTGAATTGTAAGCTGTGACATTAGGACTGATTCTAGCCTCAAAAAGGTCCTTTTTCATTATGAAATAGTTTCATTAAGAGGCTTTGGGGTATCTGCCACAAAAACAGGGAAAATTTCTTGCAAATCTAGGGCAAAAATAAATACAAGGTAACAAGGACGTTTTTACTCTTGCAAACTTTTTTCCTTATTTGTCATTTAGGCCCTTTGACATGTGAAAGATGTAACCATGTTTAAAAATAAAACACTGGCCCTTTAATTAAAAGTAGGACGAAGTTCATACCTGAACATACCTTTGTCAACAAAATGTCAATAGGGTTATAGATTTGATTGCTTTATTAGGCTATGATACACATAATATTATTAGCTGAACAAAACTTGTTAGGCCTTTGGTCTTATTATGAGATTCTGAAACAATGATAAAGTTTTTTAAAACCTTAAACTCGTCAGACCCAAATTCTCTTGAGCCTACTCTTGCCCTGATAGATCCCAAAGATCTTTATTATCCCCAAAGATGGGTTAGTTTATAAAGAGGCGGCGCTGCAGGATGATATGTCGGCAGCATTCAGCGTGTTTGTGCACTCAGCCATGCAGGACAGAGGGCAGGGAGGTGGCGTCAGGGAGAGGAAGCAAAAAGGTCAGTGAGGTCAAAACTGAGAGGTTACCTGTCAGCTCTGTGTCCATGACTGTGAGGAGACAAGAACGAGGTTTTTTATTTATATAAAGCTGTTGGCAGCTGTTAGCTACACAAAATAAAACACAAAAACACTCCCTCCAAGCCTTCCAAAGCTCTTGGTTTAAAAGTTTTGTAACATTAAAAAGACAGCTTAAAGTTCATGCTATGTTTTTTATTTAAAGTAAGATCTGCAAAGGTAAAAAGAAATACCACAATGAATACAATAGCAACAAACTCTTATCAAATTTTGACTGACCGAAACTTTAAGTAATATTTACGTTATTGCAAAAATAATTATATCAGGCTAGGAAGCACCAAAAATACAAAACATTTGTACAGTATCTTTTACCCTAATAATAAGTAATTTTGGCAATAATCTAAAGAACTCATCCTAATAATACACCATAATCTCAAGTTAAAAAATCCTGGATTTGTCATCATTAAGTATTTTGAAAAACAATGGCAATTAACTTAACTACAATATCCAAGTTCACACAAATAAGCCAAAATCTAAAAAAAAATCCAACATTCATAACAGCTAAGTTAATTTAAAAAGAAAGTGTCATAGTTAAGTTAAGGGTATATTTGCAAGCATAAAATGCATTTTATTAGGAGGGGAAAAAAAACATTATTCCTTTAACAAAGTAAAAGTAATAAAACCAGCAATGATAATGCTAGAAAGGAGCGAGATGAAACTTAAATATCTGTAAAGAGGGTAAAAATTACTTGGTTGTCGAAGTACTATTACACACCACCTGATATCTGTTCTGATTTGTCCAACCAGGTCAGCAGGAGCATCACTTTATGAATGTAAAACCATCAGTATCTTTATGTTGGTGAGGGGGAAAAAACAACATGAAGCCTCTTTTAACTGTGAAGCACACTGTAATTGTAATTCCTTCCTTTGCCACATGGTGTCGCTGCTGTTCTTGCCTCTGCAGCATCGCTGAGGTCAACGCTCGGACAGAGACGGATTTCCAATTCAAATCGACACTAATGCTCTTTTTGGCTGCTGTGTGTCTGCCAGTCTGCAGCACAATGTGTGATGATGTTGTCATGGAAATGCCCCCGGGGGTCCAGTGGGACGGGGTAGGTGTGTTTCCATGGCAACAGCATCCTCTTAATGAAGAGTTAAGAGGCTTACTTGGAGGAAAACTTTAATATGAGACTTTAAGTATCAGTTTTTTGAAGAAAACTTGTCCTGAAATCTGGACGTTTATCCAGTCCAGGCTCAGAATCACTGATTCTCACACTCTGCTCTCTCTTCTCTTTCCTCTCCGTTCCATAATTACAGAATGTGCACCCAGCCCAGACAGATAAGAGGTTTATTAATCCTAGTCTGAGTGACAGCCTCAGACCGATCATCTCCCTCCACATCAGCAGCAGCACAGATGCTCTGCAGGAGCGACTTCAAAATGTTTCACAGATATCAACATTAGGGCTCAAGAAGGGATCATCCAATCAAACTGCACATTCCCTGCTTTATATCTGACTAAGGAGATTTACTTATATTTCATTTCACATAAATTACAATCAATTTAGCTTATAAACATGTGCAGCAGAGGAATTCCCTGTAGTTTTGGTTAGAAAAGATGCCGCAGCCTTACTTGTTTGCTTTGCTGTATGCTCAGAAAAATCCTCTCTAGTCCAGATGCTACTATGATCTACAAACTCAGTACTTTAAATCCAATTCTACGTTGCTTGAAATCCTTGCTGGGTAACTTAAAATCAAGGTAACTGCACTTAAATATGTCTGTTCAAACTCTGACTTGACAACACAAAACAAGAACGAAACATTAATGTCCAGACTCTCATGCTTACTGCTGCTTACTCTGCCCTCTAAAGCATGTTTATGTTCAAATAAAAGACAAAAGCTGTTTAACACTTTGACTTCCAAACTAAGAAATACATTTTAAACTAATTTTTTGTTGGTAAAGTCATTTTCCCTCCTCCCCATTTAGCAACATTTCAGGAATTATTTTTCAAATTACCCAATCAGAAAGCAAATGTTTGTCAACCACCTGGTTAGTTTGCCTGTTAAGGGTTATCCTGGCCATGAATTGATTTTTTTTTTCATTTCTGCAACAAAATTTTTGTTTTGTCATATGAGCACATCACTGAGAACAAAATTTAGATATTTAGAGATTGACCCAGTTTTCTGAGGAATCACAGATGCATTTTTTTTTATCATCAAATTCATTTACTTCAACTAAATTATGCTTATTAGAGGATCTGGAAGAATGTGACACGATTTTTCTTACTCTGATGTAGGCTCTTACTGTTGGACTTCTGATTTTTCTAGTTTTCAAGCAGTAATACTCATGTACTGCAGCGCCACGCAATGGATACAAATTGGGGTTACAAACATTATTAAGAGAGGTAAATTAGGAAAAACCGACAAAGATAGGCTTTCACAATGTTAAATACAGTGGTAAGGCAGCAAAAGGTCAACCAAATGGTTACAATGCCAGTCAAAAGGTTAAATGTTCACTGCCTAATCCTCAGCTTTTGGCTATAAATCTCTGCATGCTATGAGCAGTGTGCAACATGCCTTTTTAACAGCTTTACACCCTCATTTTGTCTCAAACATGCCTTTAAATAAAATAGCTTTATCATTTGTTAGTAATAAACCTCCTGGAGCACTGATTATAACTTAGAGAACTAAGTCTGAAGTTGGATTGAGACTTTGCATGGAGCCACTACCCTTTTATTTCATCAGCATTTATCACTACATATAGCATATAATTTAATTCTTACAATATTAGAGTGTATGTTCGAAAATTGTTAAAATTTTGATTTTTGGGAGAGGTGACAGCTAAAGATAAACCTTCACAAAACATCATTTCTTAAGGAAAATTTGTTTTAACAGTTATATTATAAAAGTGAAACATTATGAGTTACTTATTGCCCTCTACAGTTTAGACGGTCAGCGGGATAAACAGGATCAGAATAATAGTTATGAACTGTTTAGAAAACAGACCATGGGTGACTGACCAGTTTAAAAGGAGGCTAAATGAAGCCTCTGAGTTTACTTGCAGACTACTGTGTACTAGATCATTTGACGTGGTGGTCTTAAAAGTGTGCTACCAGTCCATATAAAGGCACCCTGGACCACCTCCACTGAAGGCTGAGCAATCAGATATCAAACTGTAAAATGTCAAATGTAAGTGTATTCACACCCAGCAAAAATGAGTGTTGGGCCACCTAACACACACACACACAAATACTAGAAGTAAATCTAGTCTATTTTTGATTTTCTTCTATCTAATTTTGCTTTGGGCAGATTAAAACAAAACAGCAGCCAGGACTTCAGAAACACTGATAAACTCTGCATCAGCCTGGACATCCATGCTTGCTTTCCTCTCAGTCGTGTTCTTTCAGGATGCACCGGTAAACACGCCTGCACATATAAGTGGCATTATGTGTGTCTGTGTGTCTCACCTTCGTGCAGGAACAAACGAGAAGTGAGCAGCTGTGTTGGGGGAAAAGTTTCGGGGGCTGTCCAGAGGGCTGGTGCCTGAGGGAGAAGAAGAGGAGGACACAAAACAAGAGATCAGTAAGATGCCTCTGTCTGTGTTTATCAAGTCTCTCTGAACAATATGAAGTAAAGTGACATCATAAAAATCTGTGAGTGGCTTCAGAATTATATTTTTCATTTGGCAGAATGAACCAGTTCTTCATTTTAGAGGAAATAAGCAAAGACTTGGGAGAAAAGTAAATATGAACTCATCATACATGTCATTTCATCACCACTGTTTAAAGTCTTGATTTGTGATTAAGCCTCAGTTTTGCTCTCAGCTCACAGCGACAAAGAGCTGAAGATTAAACTCTCCAAGAGGCAAATGTAATATTCAGCTTTTGAAACACATTCTGAGAAATCCCGGGATAATCCAGAACTCAAACGTGATAGGTTTCACAAAAAAACATCTCTGTTATGATGTTGAGGAATATTAAAGATATAATCTTTAGACAGGAACCAGTGGATAAAGTATTTCATGATTATTCAAACTCATTTTGCATCAGGCTTTCTCGGCTGTACTCTCAGACAAATGGGAGAATAACAGTCCTCTCTGACAGTCAGTACAACAGCAGAGTGAAAGTGTGAAGTGTTTATTTGTTTCTCCATATTCCATCTACTCCAGCCTCTCAACAAGACAAAAGCTGTGCAAAAACAAGACCATAAATGGAGCTTTTATTAAAAGAGGAGAGGGATCTCAGGCGATGACGACAATTCAGATTGTAAAAACAGAAGTAATAGAAGAGGGTGTAGTGAAGGATGGACAGAGAATCAGAGAGGTTAATTAGGGGTCTCTTTTTTGGAACTGAAGCTGAGAGGAAAGGTGAATGTAGAGGATAACACAGGTGACATAAACAGTATCTGCTTCCATTGAAAGACAGTAAGGTGAAGGCTGGGTGGGACTTAATAAAAAATATGCAGTTCTTCAGCTTCTGCAATCTCGCAAAGTGCAGCTCATCATCTTCATGTCTAAAGCTGGAACTGTGTTAGAAGTCTTTGCAAGTAAAACAAGGGAACTAAATTTATTGGAGTAAATGAAAACAACCTTTTAAAGTGGTCAGACAGGGAAAAATGGATCATGTACACGGAGAGTAAGAACAACAATTTGAACTGTCTTGAAATGACTAAGAGGGAAAACTCACATGTATATAAAATACCCCTGGAAATGTTCTTTTGTGATTATTTTGTGTTTATCTGTGTTTTGTAATTATCTACTAAAATGAAAATAAATAAAAAATAAAGTTTAAAAAAAAGAATTAAGTGGTACTGCGGCCTTACTTTCAACTTTGTCCAGTGACACCATTTTCAGTGGGGATCACAGCACCCTGACTGTTGTATGCAGCTAATAAATCAGCTTGGTAAAGGCTGGATGGATGGATAGATGGATGGATGGATGGGGTATAAAGGCTGGTGTCCACAGAAACAGGGGCCGAGATTAAGTAGTCGGGCAATGCCACATCAATTATTCAGATCTCCTGAGCAGCTCGTCTGGACAGAGCTGGGACTCAAACATTAATACGCCGTTTGTTTCCTGTCTGATGTGAATCTCTCTGAGCAGAGCACGAACACACACTCGAGTGAACATGTGTGTGTTAATAGTCAAATAGCAGCTTGTTAGGGTGAAACATGTCACATGTGATGGTGTAAATTTGCGCTGAAATACAAGCACACTGAGGATCTCGTAGGGGGGAATTCTGCACCGTCACACTTCATGGATCCACATGTCTTTCTGTCTGCTTGGAGCTTAAGTCCATCTTTAAGGCTCACTGACAGGCAGGACAATCCATTTCCTTCAGTGGAGAAAAATCACACACAGCAGTGAGGTGTAAATTGGCCTGTTAGCGTGTGGAAATGAACAGGGATGTTCGTGTTTGATCATTTTTGTTGCTGCCAGGTGAGTAACATGAGTAAGACCTTCTCCACAATAAGGAAGCGCTTTAAAAATGCAATCCTATCCACACACATGACGTTTTAAAAGATCTTTGTCTACCTGCATATAAACAAACTGTTATGCAAGGTTACTACCAAGTGGTGACACCTCTTATTATGTCTCTTATGACCATTTCATTTGAGATGCTGTCCCACCAGCCTGAACTTTGATCAGGGTTAAGGTTAAGGTTTAATTGGTGACCATGTTAAGTGGTGTTTTGTTGTTCTATGAGTGATGTTCTTTGGTTAGCTTTCATTGGGGACATACTGAATTTGAGATGCTGGTGTGGATACTCTAATAATTTCAGAAGCTGTTCTTTATTTTTTTTAACATCTGTTCAAACTAAAGCGAACACAAACTAAAGCTGGTAAAGGTCACCAGCTAACATAGTAACTCTTTATACTGGAACACTAAGCCTCATCCAAATTCTCTACCACTGGTGGCGAGGTTTGTGTCATCACTGTGTTGTATGAATATATGTGACCTCCAGAGTGCATGAAGGCATCTCTGTTCATCAAAACCGTGGGATATTAACTAGATCTCTATGAGGGATGGGGGTTTACTTACAGGAATTCAAATATTTCTTTCCTTTTAATCAGAAGATTTCCAGAGACTGTACTTCATATTATTTTTATTATTACTACTTTTACCAGTGTTTCATGAGATATGTCTTAATTAGGGATGTACAATATTATCAGTTTGATACCAGAATCAGCGGATATCAGCCTAAAAAGTTAGTTACAGGTATTGGTCAATATTCACATTTTTTATATATTTACAGTTGACATATCAGCCTCACATAGTGGCCATATATCAGCTGGAATTTCAGCAGATTTTACAAATGTACAATATTGATGCACCTTCTCATCACTGCATGGGTACATTTAAAAAAAACAAGAGTTTCATTTTGAAAGATTAAAATGCTGAGTCCCTTGTTTTAAAACTTCCTTTCAAAAATATACTCTTACACTAGGGATGGGCGATATGGCCTAGAAACAAAATCCCAGATTTTTTTCCACAACACTTGATTTACAATTTAATCGATTTTTCCCTCCCTAAAAGAAACAAAACTCACAGTGACATAAAAATAAAACAAATCAAGTTTTGCCTTTGCTGTCTAAATGTTTCCCTCTTAAAGTCAAAGTCTGGGTCATAAAAGGTTGATTATGTAGCATAAATGTAGGCAGGTTTGTCTACATAAACACTAAAAGGCTGAGGTATTTTTACAGTATTCGCATGAAACTCTCTGATCAATATTTAATCTACTTAAAAAACAAACACAACCCTATAAAAGTGCTTGTGCAAACCCTACAAGGCTGCCATTGTGAAAATTGCAACTACTTACAATTGGACCAAGGCAGGAAAAAAAATCTTGATTTTTAATTTTTTAAATCTGCAGAAAAATAAGTAGAATTAATCGATGTTATCAATTTTTTGCCCAGCTTTATCTTACACTGAAAAAAACAAGTCCATTTCTGTTAAGTACAAAGTTTGAGCTCTTAACCAGAAATATCAGTATTTGCAATAATAGTAAAAAAAATATTGTCATACTGGATATTGCAAAAATCCAATATTTTGCATCACTAATCTTATTGCTAGATGGAGGGATGGTGTCACTATGAGATCATACAAAATGAAAACTGTGTGTGTTTATTTGTGTGTGGATGCTTTTGTGCATCTGTAGTTGTTTACGCATGTTAATTAATATATAAACATGTGCATGTGCTCATGTTTATATATTTGGCCACAATAACCTTACAGATTTGCATTCACGTCAGCAAATATGAGATTTGTATATCACTTTATTTGGGGGATTATTTCCTCTCCCACTGCCTGGATGTTCAGGACACGAGGTGAGGAGGTGATCTGTGGTCACAGAGTCTAAACCTCATCAGGGTTTTTCTCAGAGGAGGATCCTCTACAGAAATCAGGCAATCTGCCAAAAGATATCCTCTGTTAGGGCCTAATAATGTCACAGTTTGCTTTTCTGGGGTTGCTTCTTCCTGGTAACGGAAAGCAATTTAAGTGAAATACTCACTCTTCTCAGGCTTCACCTCTTGGCAGCTCAGGACAATATGATTCAGTATTTTTTCCAAAATTTTGAGTTTAAGGGAAAATGACTGAGTTCTGCTCTGTGTGCATTGTTTGGGGTCTTTTGTTGTAAATGTAAGAGGGTCATACAGAACTCAGGGTGAAACAAATTTAGTCCATTTTTTTCCCCTTTGTCAAAGTTTTGTTTTAAAATTATTCCCTAGATTTCACTTTAACCAAAGAATTAATTTACTTTTGATTAAGAGTGGTCGTGTTGACAGTGAGCAAAATAAAAAACACTCAGTGCAGTGTTTTCATGCAGAAACAGCAAAGTCACGCTACATCCAAAGGGGTCCTTAGTCATTTCAGCACATCTGCATGTCCACACTTGTCTATTTGCCTCCTACTTAGCTCTTCTCCTGTGGGATAAAGCTCACTGTTTGTGTTTTAAACCTGAACAATGGAGCCACACTGAATGCAAATCAGAGCTCAGAGCTCCCGCCTGGTGTCTCATCTCTTCAGGTAAAGATAGAAGCTGCTTTGTTGTCACATTTTTAGACACTTTTTGAGCTTGGAGCTGCAGTGACAGTGACCTACTTTAGGAGAGAGCAGGGAAATATGGAGGCGTATGAGAAACATGCAAATGTAATATCTGCTTTGTGACTCCTCAGTCTCCGGCGTCCCCGGGGAAGAGTGTGTTTGGGATGACAAAATGCAGCGGTAAGTGGGGAGAGGAAAAGAAAAGTTGTGCTTTCTCACGAGCGTGTGACAAGAGAGTGGATTTACTTTTTTTTATTCCTTTTATTATAATCACAAAGAGCAGCAGCAGGTTTGTTTGACAGGATTCATCAGGAGTCAGAGCACACAGGGCTGTCTATCATCTGCTGCCCTTTCTAAATAACAGCTCGCCGACAGCAACAAGGCGAGAGGAAAGTTCAGGAAAGGGCAGATTGAGAGGCAGAGAAGAGGAAAAAGGAAAGATGAAATAAAAGGAGCCAAAGGGCGGAACAAAGGATTTATGCAGACTCTCAGCATTTTATAAAATCATTTTTGGGCGTCCTCGTCAGCCCTCAGGATATTAGACGCTGAGGAATCTCCGTCTGATTAGCAGTAAGCGGCTTCATGATTGAACCCATGATGAAATTCCTGATTAGAGCCGAAGAGAGAGGTCGGGAGACAGAGAAAAAGAAAAAAGTAATCATCTCTGAATTAAGAGGAATGAGGGGAAGTCTTTCCCCCCGGTGCTGCATATTAATCAGATGAGCACCAATAACTGAACAATTTCAGTGCAGACCTGGACAACACAATGGTTTCTGTTAGCTCAGAGGCTAATACTGCACTTGGCAAAAAGGCTGAAATCAAACTTACAACAAACATTTTACTGCAAAGGTAATCAAGAAAACAACTAAACTGGCCCATCAGCAACAATGATATGAAAATGAGTCTGATTTTATACTTCTCTAAAATGACCACCACAACCATTCAGACATTAGGACCCTCCTGAAAACGAGATGTAGCATCTCAAGAGGCTAACCTCTAATAAATCAGACGACAGGTCTGTGGTTCATGGATCTGTCCCTAACTTTAGTTCTTACTTTAGTCCACTTGTCTCTTCTTACCTCCCTTCCTCTGCCCTCACACCCAACACAGCATCGTGTGGATTTGCTGTTCATCATGAGACTGGGATCCACATTCAAGATTTCCTGCTGCTTAACAGAAGTTTTTTTCTTGCCGCCATGATGGAGGGATTCATGACTGGCTATATGGATTCATGTTTGGTGTTATATGTATACAATTGTATATATATGTGCATTTTTATATGTATATATGTATCTATGCATATATGTGTATCCACAAAATGAAGAGCTTTATGCTCTATTGTAAAGTGTCTTGAGATAACACTTGTTATGAATTGGCGCTATACAAATGAAGATTGATTGATTGATAAATCTTTAGATATAGAAATAGCAGAATGCCAGGTTTTTATATGAAGGAAGCTTCCTACTGGAGGCAGGCCTGTATATCAAAGTCTCTGTTTCAGTAGTCATTTTACTTTGGTTCAAACTAGTATCAAAATAATAAAACATATTTTGCATATAGTTTGAAAATTGATTCTTAAAAAGAGAGATGACAGAAATATATATATATATATATACATAAGGTTTTGTTGCCTTATTTCTTTATTTAAAGAATTTAATTTGATTATGTCATTAAAATCCACAGCCTTCAAGATAATCTTTTTCAATAAAATACTAATCAAAAATAGACTGTTAATGTGTGCTTCTCTTTTCCTCAGCAATAAGCTGTAGCTCCTCCTCTAACAATTTAACATTTATTTAGTAATCCTTCTGTATCAATGATAGATATCTATGTTAACTGGACAAAGAGGAAGATGCTTTAGTAAGCATTGGGTGTTGTAATGGAGTGTTAGATCAATACTTGGGCTTTGAGTTCATCGTCATCCTTGTCCTGAGTTCAGTTTTAGTCAGCAAAGACGTGCTTTGTCTCGTATTCATGGTCAACATAACAGCATTTAATGAACACACCAGTTCTGAAATGTGGTGGTGTTAAGCTACACCTCTCCATTTTTTGTTAAAAACTCTCTTTTCTTGTTCTTGCACACAGTGTTGGCTCCTCCCTGACTTTCCTTTGATTAGAATTGTGTTATGTCGGCTCTCCACCCTCTCTTGGTGTTTTTGCATTTGGTGTGATTACCATTAATAAAAACAGAAGGTTGTTGAAAAGCCTTAACAGCTCTCCTCCTTAAAATGCAGACACAAAGGAGTAAACATTAACGTTGACTATACTCCAGCTGTTAAATGCAAGCCGGCCTTGAAATATCAGACTCTATACAGGATTTGTGGTTTGAATTGATTCATTTTTCTTGACAAGCAATGTCACGACAATCATAAACATTCACTTCTTGAGCAGGTTAAGCGACGTGTGTGTCTGCTGAGAACACAAACACAGATATTTAACACATGTCTCTGCCTCTCTCTCTTTCTCTGCAGTCAGATACAATTCAGTCAATACAATATTTTAACATCTCTCCTCTATTCATTCATTCTCTCCTTTTTTTACCTCCTTTTCACTCTCCCGCACCAATCCATTTTTATTCTGTCCCTTGGATCAATATTTCAATTCTGTCCCTCGCTCTCTCCCCTCAGTCATCATTAATCAGCATCAACATTATTCATCCCTCCCTCTACATTTGAGGGGCTCACTGGATGAGTTTGTGTTGGTTTCTGCCGGTGGTTGGTGGAGTTTATGTGCTTGTCTTGTCAAGTGTGCTCAACAATATTTCTGTCAGCTGCTTTTCATCCGTCATACACAGCACACATCAAATTTACACATACACACTCCTCCAAATGTGTGATTTTATTTGAGTGTGCTGAGCAGCCAGTACAAGTCAAAATCACAGCAGAAGGCTGTTCAACATGAGATTTGTTCTGTATGCGGCTTTTGCCTGCTGAGCTGAGTTTTTTCTTACCACTGTACTTTGATGAAAGTTGATTGGTACTTGTGGTTGATTCATGAGTAGGCGTGGGTACTGAGAACCAGTTCCAGCTTTTTAAAATGCAAGGATCTGATAAGGAGCTTCAGTTCCTCTTGTTGGTTCCAAACAGGAAACAGGAACATTTCCTTTATCGTTACACCTCTGACTAGGGCTGGGAGATATGACCTAAAAAAAATCTGATTTTTCCCCCAAAACTTGATACATGACTTAAAATGAATGGAAAATGACACAACTCATTTTTTTGCCTTTATGTTATAAATATATTCCAAAACTGAACAGAATGTCCCTCTTAACCCTTTAACTACCAGCTCAACTGTTTGGCATAGGCCATTACTAAAAACAGGGGTATTTAATGTTTTAAAAAGCAGACCAAATCAAGCTGTTTTCTGATTTAATTAACATTTCAGGGGACAAAGAAAACTACAAACAAAAAAATATTATGCTGTAAGATTTAAAGGTTAAACAAATTAACATAAAAATACAGAAATATTTTGGGGAAAATCAATTAGAAAAGGCAGATTTTTTTGTAAATAACATTAAATTAAAAATAACTTAAAATAGATTATATTGAGTTTGAAAAATGCAAAAAATGTTTTGGATAAATAACAGATTTTTTGTATATAAAGTTCATATTAGTAAATAGGTGAGTATTTCAAATAATAATAATAATAATAATTATTATTGTTATTATCATTATTATTATTATTATTATAGCTTTTACCTTTTAAACACAAAGAAATTATCAGTTCTTCTGGTTTGTTTGTAGTTTATTCTGTTTCCCAAAACAATAGTAGAAACAATGACATGTTTATTTAATACATTAAATATTCCTGAAATTAATGACCTATGTCAAACAGTTCAGCCAGGAGTTAAAGGGTTAAAGTGTGCGCTGGGATTTTTGTCATAAAATGTCAATTCAGTAGTTGAGAACTGGAGAACTGGATTTGGTCAGGATTACAGGAATGGGACCTGACATAAAAACAAAATCTAAACAGTAACTCAACTCTATTCATAATTTAAGAATGAACTGGGTTTTGACTGATTTCTGATGATAAGATTGCCAAGTGTGCCTATTTAGCTCAGTTTCAAACTTTACAAACTCCATGCTTCACCAAATTAAATGACACACTGTAGTTCATTGCTGCGTTTCCCAGTATGTGAAAAACCAGCAGTACACAGACCCTTTGTTTACACTCATCAAAATACATATGCAAGTCGAAAGATTTTAATTTCTTGCGCAAGTTGTTATGGATTTTTACCTTGAAATATCTTTTGATTCCCACCCCTAGCATAAAGTACCACCAAGGGTTCAAGAATAAAAACAAAATCAGACTGAGTAGTCTTTGCAGTTTGTGCGTTAATCATTCCAATCAGACCAAAGCTGCTGCTGCTGCTGTGCTGCGCCCTGTGTGCAGTCAGAGATGTTAATTTCAGATTTGTTAGTACTTGATTGTGAACAAGACAATACTCTGTAGCTCATATCTCCTGCTGTTACTACACACCTTTCAGAGCAGGAGAATTAGAGGTACAGCGCTGCAGAAACACATGATTCTGTTACACCGTGTTAAGGGATCTAAAATGTAATCTTTGTTAGTTTGCCCGTCTAGCTAACACTTATCAAATAGAAAAGTGTACAAATGCTTACTATGAAATCTATGAGGCCATGCCTAAATTGGTGGTTAATGATATTGCACAGGTGGAAATGACTACATACTCTCTGTCTAAACAAAGCACTACCTGCAGGCTTTGAAAACCTGCACAGCACTGACTGAAACGAAGTGACAGGATGAGCAAACATCAGATTGTATCATCCTGACTCACAAGTTTGAGTAAACAAGCTCAACGACAGTCCTCAAGAAGCCTGCTCACCGGACTGACTACAATACAATACTAATCCACCACATAAATGTTTCAATTAAAAATAAGAAAGTCTTATAATGCACTCCTTTAGAAATGATACTTGTCACACACTGGACACGCTGACACTGTGGCGTCTGTTTTAATGGAGGGAAAACTCTGATCAGTCTGGGCATGAGTTACCTGTGTGTCCGTGCAGAGGTGAGTGTGGTCGGGGCAGCGTGGGCGATGTGCTGGACGTCACGATCAGGCTCTTCCTGTTGCTGGTCCTGCAGCTGAAGACAAAAACAAACCAAGTTTATCCTTCATGATCCAACTGAAAGACATTTTTTAATATTTTGACCTGGGAATCATCGATTATAGAATTCCTGTGCTGCTCTGCAATGAACCAAACACTGATTCCTGATCACTATTTTTTTGTGTATGTTCCAGCTGAGCTAAAAAAGTGAACACTTCAGTCACACAAAAACATTTTCAGCTCAAACACCCGTGAGTGTCCTCTGCACAGCACCCAAAAATGGCTGACCATCTCCTTCAGCTCTGACGAGACCATCTGTGTGTTTAAGATGCTGCTGAACAGAAGAGAGACACAAACACACACTCTGTCCTTCATACTAGAGGACACACAATGGCATCAGACAGATGTTGGCAACCAACACAAGGACAAGTCTCAGCAACTTTTACGGTTGAAGCTGATATTTAATGATTCAGAGATAAATATTCCACTATTCTCTGCAAAAATAACCTCATGTTTGTTTGTTTTTTTTAAATAAAAAATAGGTGTTTATTGCACAAAGGTGTTCACCGGATTTTTATTGATCATGTAAACAAAAAACAACAAAGCTTCAAAAACCTTTAACACAAAAAAATAAATAAATGATCATAAAAAAGGAATACACTACAAAATATGGGCACCCAAGCATCCAGCCATACACCTACTTCCTGTTGTGGGACCCATCTATTCTCTGTTTTATCATTCCTACCATCCATCAACCCATCCGTCAATACCCCAGTTCTGGCTCCATCCATCCATCCTTTTCTTTTCTTTTTTATTAATCTCAAACTTAAAAAAAAACCAACAAAGAAATTAAAAACAAAATTTTACAAATGTACACCAAACAACTGTACAGTGCCATTAAATCTGAACACATGTAAGTATACACAAGTATGTCAACAAAACAAACCAGTTTGAGAAGAGACAGGATGAAGCAGAAGGCTTATGGAATCCTGTCCCTTCATTACACGTTAGATCACAATATTAAAATAAAATTAAATACTTTACCAAGCTTCATTATTTATAGAAACAATTTCTACATGAACCTAAATGCACAACTCATCCTTCATAAGCCTCCTGATAACAAAAAAAAACACACTAAACACTTCAGAAAATAAAAAAAAAATCAATCAATGCATTCAACACTGTATTCATCATTCCACTCCTCCATCCATCCATCCATCCATCCATCCATCCATCCATCAATCCGTCCATCCATCCATCCATCCATCCCTCCTTCCCTTTGGCCTGGATACCAGTTGACGATGAGCTGTGTTCATTTTCTTTTGACCAAATCCTGATTCTGTTTGATCATGAACTATTTGTCACTCTGTCTCAGTGATTGTGGTTCTCATCTGTTTATAATCATCAAGTTTGTCTAACATACCTCTTCAGTACATCAGCATGCCATGTAACATGGCACTCCTATTAGGGATAGGAAGTGTTCTGATTTTATCAATACCAGTGTTATCAACAATCCTGCTAATAGATCCAATTCTTTGATGATTCCCTTATTGATTCCTGCCGACTTTCCATCTGGGCAAATGTTGGCCTGTAGATTTTCAGTGTCAACAATGTCAAACACATGTCACAGCATAGATAACTGTTTCTGTGAGTTGCTGGTGTTTCCACTCACTCAAGGTTGTGCAGTAGGTGCATTTTAATTAAGCCACAATTCTGATGCTTCTGAACCCTGTCCGTGGAAGGAACTGATAAGGGATGTGATCAGCAAAAAGACTCATGATATCGATTCTTTGATGGAGCTGTTAACGATTCTCAACTGGAATTGGTTTCCGATTCATATCCCTAACTCCCACTATGTCCTGAAGCATGTTATTGAAAAATAGAGACTGCTGAGGATGGCAGAGAAGATGACAAAAGGACAGAGAGTACTGACACTTTATCTCTGGACCATCAAGTACCCATGTGAGGCATTAAGATCTTCAAAATGAGAGTCGGAATCAACACAAACTGACAAATGTTTATGTCATTTGTTGATCATTCATGCACAACACGATTATGCACATGCATGTGGGAAATATTACATTTGATCAGTTGTGTCTAATTCAAACACAACATGACATTTATGACTGCATGTGATGTCAAACTTGCATGCTGTGTGTTGAAGATTGTGTGCGTCTCCTGCCATCTGTTGGGATGTGCAGCATCAGCAGTTTAAGCTTAGCATGTGGTCTTCACACAAACACACACACAGCTGTGTGAGGGATGAGCTGCCATGTTGGATGTTCACTGATGTGTGTTAAGGGATCTCTGTTGTCACATACGCACACAGTACACACACAATGACATGTTTCCCACCTTATGAAAAATTCAGAAGGTGTAATAGCATTTTGTCCTTCCTCTGAGCTCTGGATGTGTGCTTTGTTAGTTTGGGTTTATGAAGAACTAGTGGGGCTGCAAAGAACTGCGTCAAAATTAAATCCAACCATGGGATTCTGACAGATTCACACAAGTTTTAACACCCAACTTTGTTAGAACTTTAAAGAAAACATCAGACTCTATGAAACTTAGAGCCCAATTCAAGAATAAGGGATTAGAAATAACAAGGGGTTTCAAATGATAGCGTTAGGTAAATCGTGTTAATCTCATTTTTAATCTCATTTCTATTTTTGGTATTTTCAGCGGGGAAAACCATAAAATTCCAAAGCAGCTGGTGATTAGACGTAGGGTCACCAAATCATTGTGTTAACTGTGATTAATTACAGCCATAATTAACGTGTTATATTTTTAATCGCATTGGTCTCATTTTTAACGTCATTTCTATGTTTTGGTGTTTTCAGAGGGCAGAACCTTAAATTACTTGAGCAGCTGGTGATTAGACATAGGGATACCAAATTATCCTGTTGGTTGCGATTAATTAATAACAGCCATAGTTAACGCATCATGTTTTTTAATGGCATTAATCTCATTTTTAATCTAATTTCTATGCTTTGGTGTTTTCAGAGGGCAGAACCTAAAAATACCAGAGACGCTGGTGATTAGACATAAGGGGTGCCAAATTATCGTGTTAATTGCGATTAATTAATTACAGCCATAATTAACGCATTATGTTTTTTTAATGACATTAATCTAATTTTTGATCTCATTTCTGTGTTTTGGTAATTTAAGTGGGCAGAACCTAAAAATACCAGAGCATCTGGTGATAACACGTAGGGATGCCATATTACTGAGTTAATTGTGATTAATTTATTACAGCCATAATTAACGCATTATGTTTTTTAATGGCATTAATCTCATTTTTGATCTCATTTCTATGTTTTGGTATTTTCCGAGGGCAGAACCTCAAAAACCAGAGCAGCTGATGATTAAAAGATCAGTCCACTCGTCACACTCACCACAAACCAGTCATATTAAGCCACAGTGTGACGTAACAGCTCGACCTTGTGGTTAGCCGTTAGCTCAAACTTCGAGAACTTCAGTCCTTAGACTATCGTCTTACCTTACATTAAACTATACCACATAGATGTATCATCTGCCACTTACATGTGACATGAATCTCATCAAAGACAAAACTCACCTGGTTCTCTGGTAAACTTCTGAGGAGAACAAATTTCATATCGTAGGGTAACCATAACTACTACTAATCATGACTACTGCTACTAGTTATTTATGTATTGGGTTTCTTGTTCAGTTTTTGCAGGGGAGGAAAACAATCCTTTGATCTGCCGCAATAATCTAGTGAATTTCAATGAAAATACCTCAAGTTGAGGCTTTTATCAGCCATTTTTAAAGTGAGATTAAATATGCGATTAATTAGATTAATCAATTACAGGTCATAATTAATTAATCTCTCAGTTTTTTAATCTCCTGACAGCAACAGAAATAACCAAAATCAACAATAAAATGTGTCAATAAGATATTCTTTTGTCAGTGCAGGATTTGTGGAGGAGTCCCGTTGTGACCACAGCTCTGCTCGGGTTCATTTACAGCGACTGTCGCTCATTCTGCTGCTGTTTCAAAGGGATAATGAATGAAGCTCAGCAGTCACCTCATGAATATGGATTTACAGAGCATCAGAGATGATTTGTAAGACTGAAACACCTGTCAGATGGATGCAAATGAAAAAAAGGAGAAGATGGAGACAAATGAGATGGATCGAACGTCCAAAACAAAGCCAAGCACCAGGCATGAAATTTAAAAAAAGGAACTGAGTTTGGTGTGCTCTGGTAAAAATACTGTTGATGATGAGAACCACAAATGCTAATATCTGTAAAAGAAATGACACAAACAGCTTTGTACCAGCAGATATCAACAGGTTGTAGTATTTACCCTTCTGTGGTTAGAATGGAGCATTATTTATGGGCCTCTTTAATGATCTCTGCACATGGTTTTAATTGATTGCTTCTGGGTTTTAAGCTTTAACTGCCACGCTTTTATTGGTTTGTGGAATTTCTTTGTTATATCCTGCTTTGATTTCCCTTGTTTTTACTGATGTGTTAGCTCTTCTTTTGTTCATCAAGGATTCCTTTTTTGGTATTTAGCAAAAATGTCACTTTATCATGTTTTTTCTTGTTTTGTCCTTGAGTGTTAATTTTCTGAACAAAAGGCTGATGATTTTACCTCTGTAAACCAAATTTACCTTCAGGTAAAAAAAAAAATCCTGTTACTTAATCTTAATTGGCCACAAGGTGAACTATTTGAGATGATAGGTGTTAACAAGCAATACAATTTTGAAAATAAAATACTTATAGTTTTTTTTTTTAAAGAATAATTCACTGACAATAATGCCTATTACTGCAATTGACTGGCGACCGGTTCAGGGTGTACCCCGCCTCTCGCCCGTTGATAGCTGGGATAGGCTCCAGCCCCCCGCAACCCCGAAAAAGGGATGGTCGGGTATAGAAAGTGAATGAATGGATAATGCCTATTAATAAGATAAAAACACAGGCACAAACACTGCCTTGAGTCTTAATTACACACATTTTGTTGGCAACATGTGGAAAACAGAGCAAAACTATACTGACCAATCATCACAGAGCAGACTGGATAACCAATCAGAACAGACTTGGCTCATGTGGGGAAAGGGGCCTTAAAGTGACAGGGCGAATACAGCTGGATCAGGGGGACTCTGCACATGAAAACTTGAACATTTTATGAACTGTAGTGAAATTGAAAACTCTAGATTATTAGAGTCATTAGAATCCAACATAAGAACCTCAGCAAAGGAAAACTATGGGCTCTTTAATCCTAAACTTTAACCTAAAAATCCAAATGCATCTCTGAATAAGACTTTGATTTATATCTGTCACTCTCTTTCTCACTTTTAGATAAAAATACGACTGATGATCAAACAGTCTTCATTCTTCTTAAAACTGTCAACAAAAGAATGGATATTTTTTATTTGAAACATATGGTATATAGCAGGGGACTATGACGACAACACACAGGAAACATTTAATAGAGGATTAGCTGCAGTTCTAATAATCAAATTACAAAATCATCTTATTATATTTGTTATCTAGGATATGTGAAAAAAAGTTTTCTCCGTGTTGTGATTTTACTGAAAAGCTGATCAAACTTTATAAGACACATCACGTATCTCAAGAAATTATAAATCATATCATACGTTTTGGACTGCATTACCCAGCCCTCATGCATGGGTCTTTAAATGTGTATCTCTAAAAGATTTTCCTTTGACAGCTCATGGTTCATTATACAGATAACTCCTCCAAAGTTTTGAATACCACAAACATAAACTCTGTGTAAACTTTCTCCTGACTTTCATGTACAAAGGCGAAGCTGTCTCTCTCACTCTGGGAAAGTGGAGTTTCTTCTCCTGCAGGCGCTCAGACCCCTGCTGAGAAACATGGGGCTATTATGCAGAGCTGACTCAAGGCTGCATGACTGTGTGTGCTAGTGTGTGTGCAAACTGTGTTACTTCATGCCTCTCATCTCCATCAAAGGGCCAACCTGTCAGGTAAGAGCAGGGTTAATTTATGCTGCTGCTCTCTTTGATTACTTTCCCTGCGTGAAGAAGCATTCAGGGGAAAAAAACGGTTACAACTGACCCATTTAGCTGAGAAAGATGGAAACTCAAGAGGTGATAAGATGTGCTGAGACAGAGAAATGAAGGATTTACTCAGAACTGTATTAAAAGCAAAAGACACAAATTGGAGCAAATCACTTAAAGTGACAGTTTTGTCAAGTTTGAGGCATTCATGAAGGTGGAAAAATGTGAGTATGAGATACAGCAGGGGGACTGTAACGCTTATCACTGTTAAAACTGACCTGATGCTGCTTTGCACTCATTAGTAAATAGGGAAAAATGTCTAAAATTAAAATCCCTGATTTTTCCCAGAAAATTCGATTCACAAGCTTAATTGATTCTGTCCCTTTAAAAGGAATGAACTCCAAGTGACACAAAATTTACACAAATCAAGTGTTGCCTTTGTGTTATTTCAAAATGTTCAAAAACCGAACAAAATGACCCTCATATTTAAAGTTCACTTCATAAACTGTTGATCATTTTATGACATGCACATGTCTACACAAACAGCCTGTCTCTATAAACACTGAAAACTGAGCTATTTTCGCTAAATATTAGCATGGAGCTCTCTGATGGGTATTTAACCTCATTTAAAAACAAACAAGTCTAAAAATGTGCTTGTGTAAACCTGTCAGGGCCCACCATCATGAAAAGATTACATTTTCAGACTTTGTATTTTCACATTGCAACAACCTACAACTGGAGTAAGTCAAGAAAAAAAATCTTGATTTTTTTGAATTTATTTAAATCTTCTTCAGAAAATAATTAGAATTTATTGATTTTTTTGCCCAGCCTTGCAGTAAGGTGAAGTCATCTGATTTGATGCACTCTAGTGAAGCCCACTGAGTGCATCTGCACGGTGGCAAACACCCAAAGTAGTGTTACCTTCATCGGCTCTGTGGTCGGCATGACGCTAGTAGGGATGGGATGAAATATCATTTGGCAATGTATTGCGATACAGTATGTGACGAAATGCATCGAGTTTGAAAAAAATGGATTGCGAAATAAAGATGCCACGTCCGGTAATAGCACATGTGACCAGAAGTGACGACAACAAACATTAGCACCAACTACCTTGTGTCCAAAAAGCCGAATGATGGAGTCGAATGAGGTCGACATTGATGACGCTCCGCCTGGATACAAGTCATCTGTCTGGCAGTATTTTGGCTTTCTCATTAAAAAAGATGAAGACGGCAAAAACGAGCCTACCGCTCGTTAGCATACACCCTCTCTCTAACCTCTCCAGGGTTATAGAGAGTGTAATTGTTTGTTTTTGGCCTGTTAGGCCTTGTGTTTTCCTGTGTGCAACTCAAACAAAAATAAATAAGTTATAATTAAAAAGTAATATTTTTTCTTTTTTACTTTTTTGATATTGTATCGTGACGTATTGTATCGTGACCCAGGCATACCGAGGTGCAGCGTATCTTGAGTTTAAGTGTATCGTCCCATCCCTAGACGCTGGACTCTCTGGTGATGGTGGCAGAGATGAGGACATCAGACAAACTGCAGGACATTATGGACGATGCCAGTTGCCCTCTTCACAACGTCACCACCAGAAGAGCCTGTTCAGCCCAAGACTGCTCTTCTCCAAGAGCAGGACCAACAGACTGACTCTTTTGGCCCTCAGGCTGTCAGACTGTACAACGCCTCACTGGGGGTTGGAGGAGTGACAGGAAGACTTGGGATGGGAAGCAGCAGTAGCCAGCCTGTAGAAATATTTTTATTTATATTTACATATGTGTTTGTTTACATCTATCTTTTCATCTGCCATACAAAACTGCTATTGGAATCTTAATTTCTCAAAGGGAGTCTCCCAAAAGGATGAACAAAGTTCTATTTAATTTAATCAAATCTCATATAAACAATGTGTGCTTGTTAACTATTAAAGGATGCTGTGATCGAGGCCTCACTGTGTACAAAAACATTAGCAGGATTTTCCATGTACTAAAAGAGAGCAGCCGCCTCATCAGTAAATGTCACAAACATCAGGGTTAAACACACGAGCTGGAAGCAGCACATAAAATATGTTTCAGTGTTTGCAGAGGAGTGTTTACTCGAGCTTTAACTGCAGTACGATCAGCTGCGTATAAACTCAGAACTTAATAAATCTGTTGCAGTAAAACTCGTAAGACATGAAGACACAGGCGTACGGAGATGTGACAAAGCTGACAGACGAGAGACACAGAGATGAGCAAACAGCTGTTAGACTAAAAACACACCTCGCTCTGCAGGTGTGTGTGTGTGCACCGATAAGATCATCAGCTAAACTCATTTCCCTCTCTGAACTCAATAATGTTTGTCTGAGGGTTCGAGCCAGAACAGGAAATCAATGTGACGGACCATGCGGCGGACTGTGTGTTATGTGGCATGTTCTTCCAATCTCTGTGCTGTTAGATAGTGAAGGTAGACAGAGGCAACACTTCATCCACTTTCCAGAGCATTTTGTTCCTTTTAGGGCTCAAGCCTATGACAAATATACAAGGCAACAGGCAGGGAATATCCTGGACTGCTCAACAGGTAATGGCAGGGCTGACATATAGAGACACACTGTTTGAGTAGATACTAGGTGAATACTCACAAGAAATTACAATAACGGACATTTTGGTAGGTACACTCTTTCACCTGCTTGTTAATGTTCGTAATTATTTAGCCAATCACATGGCAGCAACTCAGTGTATCCAGTCAGTTGTTGAAAAATGACTTAGCATGGATGTGGCATGATTGTTGGTGCCAACCAGGCTGGTCTGAGTATCTGAGTAACAGCTGACTGACTGGGATTTTCATGCACATCTATCTCAAGGTTTTACAGCAAATGGTCTGAAAAAGAGCGAGTGACCAGCAGCTCTTTGGGCTGAAGTGTCTTACTGATGCCAGAGGTCAGAGGACAGAAAAGCAACAGTCGCCTGTTACAACCGAGGTATGCTGCACAAAACGTTGAATCTTGAAGGAGTTGACTGCAGTAGAAAACCACACTGGGCGCCACACCTTTCAGCTAAGAACAGGAAACTTGGGATATAGTTCCAACAGGTTCACCGAAATTGGTTGTTGCCTTGTCTGTCAAAATTGGTGTGAATGTCACAAAAGCATGGATCCATCCTGCCTTGTATCAGTGGTTCAGACTGTCGGTGGTTTTATGGTGTTAACCCTTTAAGGCCCAAGACAATAGATTATAGCCAGAAAATTCTAATTTTTGGGAGCTGAAATGTTTGTTTCACTTTCTACTAAAGTCCATAAAAATCAAAATGTCCGTAAAGTTAAACATATAGATTTTTCGTATCTCATTTGATACATTAGGTGTTTTTGGCAACTGATAATCCATTTGAGGACATTTTTCTGATTGTATTCAGATGTTTTTTTTGTTCTTTTTTTGTAATTTGTTGATCATATTGAGTAGAAAGAGGTATTATAAATGTATGTATCAAATATGATACAATTGGCTTTATAGGGTTAAGGATATTTTCTTGGCACACTTTGGGCCCCTAAGCATCAGCTGACCAGCAGCTTTCCTGAGTTCTGTTGCTGACCATGTCCATTCCTTCATGACCACAGCGTTCCCATCTTCTGCTCCATGTCTCAAAGCTCAAATCATCTCAAACTGTTTTCTTGAACGTAATGAGTTCACTGTACTCCAGTTGCCTCCACAAGCAGCGAATCTCAATCAAACAGAGCAGCTTTGGGATGTGTTGAACAGAAGATTCTCATCATGGATGTGCAGCTGACATATCTGCAGCAACAGTGTGACGCTATCATGTCAATAAAGACTGAAATGTCTGAGGACCGTCCAGTACATTGCTGAATCCAAAAAAAACTAGAAAAGCACTCGGAGAGCACAGACCTCCGCCAGCACCACAGTCCTCTCCCATATTGTGATTTCTACCATAAATATTAGTCCTACCTTTATTTCATGCAAATATTTAGATTCCTTGACCATGAAAACATACCATTAGCAATTGGTGTCATAATAACATCTATTTTAGTTCAGTAGTTATTCACGAAAAATCGCATTTTTCATCAAGGCGTCATGACGGTGATCCGGATCAACACCAAAATTGAATCAGTTCTTTCTTTTCCCATGCTGAACATTTCCTGAAAATTTCATCAAAATCAATCTATAGGTTTTTGAGTTATTTTGTTCACAGACAGACAAACTCTCCCGAAAACATATAACTAATAACTAACTAATGCAGCTCTGAAAGTGAAATAGTACTAGCAAGTTGTGCCTAATAAAGTGGCCGGTAAGTGTAGGCATTGACGACAAAAATCCTTGAGTGACTGCAGAGTTCAGACCAAACATAACAGTTCTACATTTGTCTTCCAAATGTGGGGACGTGTTTCTTTGTTAAACACTTAAAGAAGAAGCTGAAGGAGTTTAAATCAAGTCTGAGGAGTAAACTGAGCATGACAAGTGTTCTGACCAGAGCGAAGCAGAAAAGACAAGCAGGGGATAAATAATACTTCACTTTGAGATGAACTTAAAGTGAGAATGATGTTCTCTGCACCCCTTCAGGCAAACCATGAAGCATTTTTCTCCTGATTACAGCTCGACCAAACCAACCCCATAAAACCTGCTGCAGCCTGTTGCTATGCAGGCGTCCCTCTGCTCTCACTCCACCACCTCTTTCTCATTTCAACACACTGCTGAGACAAACACGCTCACAACAGTAGGCAGTGACAAGGAGCACAGAAGAAATCTGTCGTTGTGTGTGAAAGCTCGCCCTGTTATTACAGTGAGGAGGTGGAGGAAAATTACTGCTTCAAAGTGATAAGTACACCTCTGTCTCTGCCTTTCTTACAGCTGGAAGAGACACTTCAGGCTGTGATAAACAGGGAGGAAAGAGAGGAAGAGGAGAGGTGAACTGAGGGAATGACAGCAGACAGTTGTTAGGACAAATCTCACACAGCAAACAAGGGTTGCATCAGGAACATGCAATTCCCACACTGATGGAGGAATTTAAAAGTCTTACAAGACGTCACTGTCAAACCAGAATTTTAGTCCATAGGGCTCAAACACAAAAATATTTTAGTTGCACTAAGTAGGGGTGGTAGATTATGGCAAAAAAACAAATTCTACATAATTCACAATAATAAACCTTAAAAATGGAAATAAAAACTAGAAGTGCTCCAAGGGTTCAAACCTCCATCAAGGTATTTCCTACATTTTCGTGAGTTATTCTCAAAAATGTGGAAACCGCCACATCAGTGCTAGTCTGGCTCAAGATCAGCACCAAAATCTAATCAGTTCTCCACTGTGCCTTTCCTGACTTTTTCTAAAATGTCATTTATACTTTTTTTTTTTTACATTGTTTAATAAAACCTTAAAAGGAAAGTCCTGGATCCCCATCTGGGTTCAGATCACCACCAACATCAAACCACTTTTTAAACGTGCCATGACAGACTTTCCCAGAAAATGTTGTTAAAACATGATCATAACTTTTTGAGTTACTCTCCTCACAAATTAACAAATGCTGGCAAAAACATAACAGCACTGGCACAGGTAGTACTTAAAGGGTCCTCCCACCCTTGCACATGCTAGGGTGTGCTGCAACCCCTGTAATTCCTCACTGCCTGTTTCTAAACAGTAAAAAAACAAAGGCTGAAATAACAAGTCGTGTGAGGCACCTCCAGCAGTCACCCCGAGAGAGCCTTGTCATTAAAATACCCGAGTCCATTTTACGCTATTTCCTACCTGTTTAATCATTATGTTATATGTTCCTTAGTTACTGTCATCTTCCTAATATGTTGTCTCTATCTATTCATTGTCCTATTATCTTCCTAAAAAACCTTCAATGTACATGTTGACATTTCACCTGTGCTAACTTTGTATACTTATAGAGCACTTCAACCGTTTGTTTTTTAGCACTTTTATTCTTGTTGTTTCTTCACTTTCTTCTACTTCTGTGTCTGCACTTTATTTCTGTCTTCCTACTTGACTCTTTTGGAAACTTTTGTTCAACCAAATAGTTCAGGATTAAATTTTCACCTGGGGTTCTGTTAGTTTTCTCTGTTGAATCAATTTGTAAATTGCTTTTTAAAGGTAAAGATATTAATATTATTATTATTATTACTATTTAAAGTGGCTGAAATCAATTCCCAAATGGAAGAAGTCCTCGACACCCATCTTTGGTTATTATTTTATACAAACATTGTACATTTTAATTATTTGTTTAGAGAGGCATTTAGGTTCTTGGCACCTTAGTAGTCTTCGTGGACTTTAGTAATTCCTCTCTGCATTTTAATGAGTGTCCATCAGAAGACTCAATCACATGACTGAATGATGTAGAGGACTTACTGCATTACAACCAAGTGCTAGAAAAAAGTGAAACACAATTCAGAAGTGTCAGAATTTGTCGATAGTTCATATTCTATTAATGACTGGCTGTTTGATTTCTTAAAATGGACTTGAATGGTAAATGGATCTGTCCTTAAATGGCGTTTCTTTTGTTATTAGATGACTCAAAGTGCTTTTACACTGCAGGGCATGCTTACCCAGCCACATCCCTTCCAACCACATTCACCCACTGATGGCATAGGCTTCTATGTTAGCTGCTCATCTGTATCAGCTGACCCCAATGAAATACATTCAAGGCTGTTTCAGAATTGTTATTTTGGCATGTTAAAAGGTCAGGGCTCTGAGACTGCTGGTGTAACACTTGCACATCACAGACCATCTGGTAAACAGACAGCCTGTTTTAACAGTGAGCTGAGCAACACAGACAAAACAGTAATTTCAGGTCCGGATTGAAACAGTATGTAAAAGACAGGATAAACACAGTACAGTTACACTTCTGGTTTGTGCTTTAAACAGTAATTTATACATTTCTATTGAGAGAGATTCCTTTAGGCAATGATTGAAGACCTTTGGAGATTTATGACCAATTCAAAATATCTTCATAATTAAAACTTTCCATGTGATAGGTAAAACTCCTGCTGTCATTTAAGTAAAACTTATGGACAGAGACAGGACTGTGATGGAGCAATGCAGCCAATATGCATCAAAAATAAAATTAGGATTAAAGCCATGATGCAGATAATATGCATCCAGTCTTTAGCAACAGTTATACATCACTTGAGCAGCAGTGGGACTAGTTTATAGACAAATAGATAAATGCCATGACCAAGGGCACATAAACATGTGACTGCAGCAGCTTGGACTTAACTCTGAACTTTAAGAACGGGATGACGAACACTTCCACTGTGCCAAAGTCACTGGAAAACTTAATTCCTCTTATGATTACTTACACTAATAGTAAATTAATTATTTAAACCTGGATACGCATAACAAGCATGAAAGTGGTTCGTAGACCTAAAGATTTTTATTTAAAATAAGCAAAACATATCACTGTCAAAGCTTCATTTCAGCCCTGGGGAATCCAATTTAGATGCAAACACGCACAGAGTCATTCAGATCACACTGCAAACGACAGATCCAGCTCTCTGACCTTCATGTTGGAAAAACTCCTGCTGGGAGTCTTAAACCTGCAAACATGCGTATCGAGGGATTCCCTGGGTTTTTGAAAATGAATTGAAGCCACAAAAACAAAACAACACAGAGAAAAAAATCCAAACTAATAAAAAAAGGATGGGGCGAGAATGACGTGTACCTCTTGGAGCGCCGCAGCATGCTTCTCTCCGGGAGTGAGAAATTGGAGAGCACGGTCCAGAAGGCGTCAGACATGCTAACGCTAACGCCGACACACGACCATCGCTTTGACACGACGAGGGTTTCAAACAGATGCTGCTTCCACCTGTCACACCGGCGACAGTGTGTGTGAGAGAGTGTGTGTGAAGGATGCTGGTGTGTCTCTCCTCTCCTCCTTCTCTCTCCCTCTGATCCCCCCCCTCTCTCTATGCTCAGCAGCCCCCTCCCCTTCTCTCTGATGCTCTTTCCTTCCCCTCATCCCTCTGTTTCTGATCCCAGCTCTCATTTAGAAGAAGCAGACCAAATATAGCTTTATAGATCTTTAATGGAGGCTGTTTTTAAATGTGCTGCAGTGGCATTAACTTGTAAGATAACTGATGCCTGATGTCTCACATTTTCAGATGTAATCCTGCTTACAGCAATAAAACACTATTTAAAAAGTAACAGTTAAATAAAAAAATCGAATAATTTACATGTCGTGATGTAGAGGCAATTTAAATCAGTGCTATGAAACCAATACTGAGTCCATATTGTTTTCAATGGTCAACAATTAATCAAAACAGCAGAAATCATTAAAAGAACAAATTAATTAAAAAATGATTTAGCCATCAACTATATGCCACAAAGGCCATTAACTGTAGAACTATTTTGTTTTTTAAAAGTTTCCCTTCGAAAGCTATTTAAAGCAAAATGTTCAAATTTGTTGCTCTCCTGTTTTTTACAGGCCTTTTATTTTACTGGAAAAAAAAAACAGGAATACCTTTTGTTAGCCATGTAACTTCTGGTTGAGCTCCATGTAACAGTGTTATACTTTTGAGACATGCAACAGCTGAAGAAAATAATATTATCAGTTGATCTTATGTGTAATATAACTTATAAACTATTATAGATGGTTGCAGCCAACATGATCTATTCCAATCATTGCTAAACTTTTTATCAATCCAATAATGATGCGCTTGCTTTACTAAGGGCAGATGCTACTTTTTGATACTTTAAGATTTCCATTGATATTTTATTTCCTACTTTAGCAAGACTTAAATGATGCTCAAGTAATTTGTTTTTGATGAAAAGATGTCGAAATAGGAACTTTATATTTTGATCTCTGCTAAAGAGGCTATGTTTGTGCTGGTGTTTGCTGCCTAACTTTTATTTCATTTCCAACGCCCTGTCTGTCTGTCTGGAAGCAAGATAATTTAGAAAGCTCTTAGCAGATTTTGATGATGTGGATCCAGGAACTTCAACATTGCAAGGTATGGCAATCTTTCCACATCTGCAGTAAGAACTCTCTATACATGTCAGAAATGTACAGTTTGTGCTTTATACATCTTCTAGTTCATAATAGTTTTGATGAGTATTCAAAATAGTCAACAATAAATTGTCTTCAGTGTCAAGTGAGTATTAAGAAGACAAATAACTGCTGTTATTAATATAGTTAAGAGACAAGCTAACATGAAGGCAATTATAAATTCAAGTTGGCCATGCTAATATCCTATCCATTAGTATATATTTCACTCTAAAATAATCTATTCATCCTTTTCATTGTTACTCAATTACTGTAAATATGGATGAATTCATCCCTCAATTATTAATTACCTCTTATGTTAAAACACACTTTAAAATCCATCCATCCAAAAATACCTTACATATAACTAGAGCTGGGTAATTAATTGAAAAATAATCAAAGTTGACATTACAGGGCGGATGAGTTCTGTCTCGGCGGAACTAATGTCAGTGAGGACATTAGTTCCACCTAGACGGACCGCGGTAAACTCACAGATGCTGCTGCTGCAGGGCATCAGCTGCAGTGTTTTGTTGTTGATAAGTGAATGAAAAGGATACAGCTGGAATAATGTCCGCTTATACATCCTATTATATATGATGTGATTGCGGTGAAACTCGAGCGGACGTGACGTCACCGAGCGACGGCCGATGGCAACGGTGACCAAAATGAGGTATTTATGGATGTGCGACGCTACATCTGTGGGCGACGCGATTTTGGTAGCTGGGTCGCTTGCGGTGTGAACGCAGCATTAGTCACACCGTCTCTGTTGTTTGGGCACATTTTGGATTCTGTGCAGAGGACATTGAGCAGAAAGAAGTGTGAATACTGCAGGAAGACCGTGTTGATGACCATTGGTATCACCACAAATTTGTGACAACATTGCATAAAATAATCGTTCATTAATCGTAATCGACGTAAGAGGTTTAATAATCGTGATATTGAGGTAAGGTAAAAACGCCCAGCCCTACACAAAACTCTAAGTGGCAGTCGATATTTTTTTTAACAATCCATCGGCCCAGTTATCTGTTCTTACAATAATTTATCAAATTATTTTAAAATCCATCTTTAATGCATCCACCCATCTGTGTTTATCCAGTCATTATTCCATCTAACCACACAGCGGTCAATATATGCCTTTAACAATCCATCAATCTATGAAACCATCCATCCAGTGGTTATTCAGTCCCAATAACAATCCAGCTATTCATCCATTCACCCAACAGTTTATTTATCGCCCCGTCAGTCCTCAACCCTGCCTGTCCATGCATTCATTTATCAGTATGTACGTCTGTCAACACATCCATTCAGATTTACCCATTTATGGTAGAAGTCCACAGACATTGGATGAGGTGTGAAACACCACAGGCATGCCAACCACAGGGCTGACATTTACGCCAAAAATGAAACACACACATACCCAAGGGCAGTTAAAGTCCACCAATTAACCCAACGAGCATACCTTTGAATACATGCAACTTCACACTAAGGTCCCCTTTTAAAAGTATTCTCTTGGTCACGCCAAGATGAGAAAAGCCCATAAAAAACAGCCGAACTCAGTGGTTGAAACATTCTCCCCTGCTGATTTAGCCCTCTTAGCACTGCCAAACCTTGTGCAAAAAGTGCAGTCCTGAATTTTTCAATAAAATCAACAGAAAAAATACAGAGAAGCTAGCAAATTAAAGCTTAAAAGTTGTTAAATGCAGGATAAATCACCACCAAACGATAAAGAACACGAGTTTCCATCCCTAAATGTTTGCATTTCTGCTTTGCATCTGTTCACTAAAAAAACTACACACATCAAAAATTATGCAAAACTTACTCACCGTTGTCATTGTCAGTTATTTAAGGAGTTAACATGTTATGTTTGATTCTTCATGAAGTTATTTAGTTCATTCTTTTGGTTCAGTCTGTAAAAACCAATGGGCATGACCAAATCTGTGAAGTTGCACAACACTCTGAAAGCTTTACTGTGTCAGTTTTTCCAGCTTGCCCAAACAAAAACATTCCATCTTTTCACCTTTAAGCGGAGCAGACTGAACGTTTCCACCAGAAACAGAAGGTCAGGAAAGTCGTTATAGGAAGTTATTAGAAGATAAACACACACACCACAACAGCCGTGTGTGTCAGGAGGAGACACACCGATCTCTTACCTCCACAGAAAGGGGTTTCCTCGGTGGTGAACAGGGGCTGACAGCGGGCCGTCAGAGGAGCAGAGGGAGGGGGATGAGGAGGTGAAGGAGAGGGGGGAGAGGGTGACGACGGGGGGCTGAACAACCGAGGGATGAAAAGAAGTGGGGGACAGCAGGTGCTGGAGGAGGCTGCTGTTGCCGTGGCAACGCAGCTGAGCCGGCGACCAGATTCTGCCAACAGAGGAGGGGAGAGGAAGAGAGGATGAAGAGGAGGAAGAGAGGAGGGCACGGAGGGAGAGGGATGTCTGAGGATGAGGGTGCTTGACTCCATGTGGGTGAAAGTGTTCTGCTGTGATCAAGAGTGCTAAAAGAAAACATGCCTCTTCTTTAACTTTCTCTCCTTATTTTGCATTGATTAATAATGTAACAAGTCATTTTTCTAATGGTTTAATATCTAAGTCAAGCAAAATCATTTAACATTTAGTGAAACCACTTCTATGCTGGGAATTTTTGTCTCTTCAAGTTGTATTTGATTTCCTCACATCATGCTTTAAAGTTACTTTAATTTATTTTAGAAATTTACAATAATAAATACATAGCATGTCCATGGTTAAACAAACTATATTGTGCTGTCTTCTGTTTTAAAAACACTGACTTAATTTACTGCTGCCCTTATTTCTTTGTGTTTTCTCTGCTTTATCTGTGCCTTAGAGTCATAGCACAGGGGCTAAGTAAACCCTGCTGCAGGTAACAATGTGCAAAAGTTTGCTCAGGGTTTCACACTCTGCTGACCAGAGGCAGTAATATACACCCACACCCAATATTTGGGCTCCTCATTCTTCTAATCAGTGGTGGGAGTAGAAATGAAGGTAGTTATTTGCCAAACCAGAAAATCAATATTTCACTCACTCATTAGCAGAGATGTTGGTAAAACTGATTTATGTCAGAATGATGATTTTTTTTTACTCTCTTATATTGTGAATTGATTTAAAATTTTCTTTAAAAAATATTTTAAAGATCCTGGTTGTTCTGTTTTAAGCATCCACAAACACACTGCTCATACAGTCTGCGTTGGCTTCCTTATTATTCAGCTGTGGAAAGATGCTCGCTGGTACCTGGCGGGCTCTTTGCTAATGTTAGCCTGTCAGCTGCGTCAGTGATGTTTCAGTATAGAGAAGTAAAGGGAATTCTGGCCTGTCCTGTTTATTAACAGCAAGTCAGCAGGTTCATTTTAGATTCTACCATATCCCTGGTAAAACAGAGCTTGACCACATCACCCATCATTTGGAGGTAAGAGTTAAAAGAAGCAGTATAGTTATAATATGCTCTGTGTGTTTTTTATTCCTATCATGGATGTCTGTTTCTTGTTTCGATGTGTTGACACCAACCTGCTAATGGGACTGGGGATGAAAATTAGCCAATCAGCTATAACCCTATGCATTTACATGTCAATGTTATTAATGTTTACTGTCCCAATTAAATAAATAAATAAATCTCAAATCTCAGTAGATACTGACTGCTGACCACTGCACGCTGCACCATACTTCAGTCTTTATCCAGACTAAATCTATTTCTATTCTATTTCTTGAAATGAGAGTTGTGAATCAGTCTGACTGGAAAATCCGTTTTAAAATCAGAAAGAATTATGATCTAGGGGAAATTTACTGCTCTTCCAGCTTTAGTTTCAAATAAAATATAAGTATTGCATGAAGCACCATTGAGCAAACAAGTACTAAAGCACTTCTATTGTTTTAAAGATGTCAGTTCAGGACATGCTTTGGCATCAGCACATGCACACTGCAGATTAACTACAAAAAAACAACAAAACAATGTCTAGACCCTCTGAAGGACAAACAGCAGGCTTTCAGACCAGAGTAATGACCTTAACGAGCAAACAAACTACAGCGAAGGGAGCTTGAGATGCATGTCATGACTTGAAATTGATAGCAGGCTCTTGTTTTCATGTTTACCAGTGATGGTTTGCTGCTCTTGCTTACAGACACACATACAGAGATGGGGGATCAGACAGAGTATTTGTTTTGGTCCGAAAAATCTGCTCTAAATATTGAATGACTACCTTTAAGTGTCTCCATCTTTAAAACTAGAGCAAAGCTGAAGTTTTCCAGTTGGTATTTCAACTTGAACTGAAGGCTTCCACTGAAAGAAACTTCAAAATGAATGTGGGGATGAAAGAATATACTGTGGCAGATAGAAACATCTATAATCATTCTTTCTCTCTGCAGAGTTCACTGGGTGCAGCTGGCCCACATTCAAAGGGCACAAGGGCCTTATGGTGGTGGTCTCACCGTCCACCCTCCCCCCTGCTGGGTGGGATAGAATGGGTGAGACCTCCTGCTGGGAAGTCAAGAGCTGCTCACAGTTTAGTCCGTACAGTGTTTCCCTTTTTACATATTGTGGGGCCATCTGTGGTTCACGGGCACAGATTTATCATTTACATAATGAAGCAGATCAGATCAGAAATCTGAAATCTGGAACAGAGAGCAGGTCCAAACATCAGAGGAGAGCAGCCCCTGCTCAAAGGGTCCACTTTGGGGAGGTTTAATTTTAGAGATGTGGTCAAATTAAGGTCGTTCTAACAGGATTTATAAACAGATTAAAGTCCTAAAACGGTCTATCAAATAAAATCTGATAGGTGTGAGTGTGCGTTCATGCCTCTGCCCTCTGATCCTGTCGGCCTCTAACATCTTCTCATGTTTCTGTTCTGTCGAGGCTTTCGTTCATCCACAGTCTTTCTCTGAGTCAGTATGTTAATTATGTACACTATGTCTGAGGGTATTACCTCTGTATGTTTGTTATGTAAGGCCAGAAAACACCCTCTCCCTCACCTAGACTCATATATGCAATCTGTGATGTATATAAAGGTACAATGTGAGCCTAACACACTGATTATTATTGACGGATTTGACTCTCAAGTTTGTTCTTTCATAATGTTTTCCTGACTTAAGCTTTCTATGCCCATCACTGCAGTTTATGCAAAAAAGTAAAAGTAAATTTTTTGTTCTTTCATGAAGAAGTTTCATAAACTTGTGTTCAGCACAGAACTTATTATCAATAATAATAATATAAAAAAAAAACACTAAAATATCCTGTATGATTTTAGCAGTGATGGAAAAAATGCTTGTAAAATGTATCAAGCTCAATTTAAACTAAAGTTACTGATAAAAACATCCGCACAGATCCTAAAGCTTCACCCTGAAGAAAAGTATCACACTCAGTTCAACTAAAGTACTTTACTATATACAAGCTATCATCCACTGTTTCCTCATATGTAAATAGGAAGGATTAAAAAAATCAATAAAAACAAAAAGAACAATAATGTTGTTATCCTTACTGTTATCATAACAATATTTATTACCACTGTTTTAACTACTGACTCAAGTCTAACCACACTCGGAGGTTTTTTCTTCTTTCTTTTTCACTTTTTTCAATGTTTTTTAACTTAACTGCCAAACTTATTTTCTGCTGCACCTACAGATGTCTTCTCCTGATACCTTTACCATTTCAACACATTCCACTGTCAAATTTAGATTCTCTTGTTGTATAAAGTTATACACAGCCACTGTGATCAACAATTGAAGTTAAAACATTTCACAGAATAGAGCTTTTTAGGAGTCTATTTTAACAGACTATTCACACGTTGGCTTCATCAGCTTGTTATTCTGAATCTGTTTAAGAATTTCTTCGACATCTTAAGTCATGATTTGTGAGTAAACATTATAATAACCAGCTCTTACAGTGTCAAAAACCAAGGGAAAATATAACCAAAGTCACCAAGTAATAGCAGGTAACTCATCATAGTTCAGTGGATAGCACGGCCCCTCTCTCCCCTATTTAAATGTTTCCTCACATAATGAACACTTCAGAGGAAGCTACTGCATCATGTAATTAAACCAGCATCGCTTTCTGTAGTGTCGTGACTGCCCATCTCAGGCTTTTTTATTCCAGGAAGCAGTGCCGTGCTAACTGGACAACAAAAACACATCTCCCTGCCTCATTCCGTGTAACAGGTGTAGAAATAAGGCCTGGTTCAATAAAAGTTAACAGTAAAGGTTCAAAGAAAACTTTTCTTTTAAGATTATAGGACAAGGATATTTTTGACCCACTATAGTTCCATAAATCTGATCTTGTATGTTTTCCTTGAGCAGTGTGCTCATCAATTCATTCTGAAGGACAGAACTATGATAAAGTTCTCTGCTAAAACAAATTGTTGGCCCTGCTATGATGAGTAAAGATATCAAAGATAGACTTCTGTTCCAGGAAACAGCAAACAGAAAGAATAAACACTTCCTGCTTTGAAAGTTAAGAAATCAAGGTGATGTACTTTAATACTATAACTGATGCTTAGTATATTTATCATTCGCAGCATAATATGGTTAATCAACATCTACCAAATTGAGGCTTTATTGTGAGGTAACTGGAATTGTATTGTGTGTTTGTGTTTTTAGGTAAAATAATGGTTTAAGCTTGCTGCCTTGTGAAAACAAACATTTCACTGGTTCTTAGTTTTTTCATTGTAATTAATTGCTTGATATCTCAAAATACAGACAAAACCAAAACAAGCATTTTCACTGAATAAGACCCGAATAACAATAATAAAATAAGCATGAATGAAGTATTTAAATATAGTGAAAGAAAAAATGAGTCATACAAATTAAGAACTGATCCAGAATTTCGAGATTTTATAACCCTGCTTGTAATGTTTTCGTGTTTGGTCTAATGCTGCTGGATGTAAATTATCGTTGCTGCTAACTACAACACGTTAACTTTCCTTTTTGAACTCTGATGACTGTAGACCTGATCTGTCCTTATCACATAATTAAAAAGCTTTAGGTCATAAATAAATCAAATAGAATTTTTTAAACTTTTCTACAAAGTTTGTGTGAAAAATAAAAAGGTTTCACGTCAACAAACTATCTGCAAATGAAAAGGAGAGTAAACTAAACTGGAAGTGTTGTCATGAATCAGATTTCTCTCTCACACACACTTTCTCAGGTGTCAACTCTCTCTCTCTCTTACTGGAGGCGGAGGTTCGGCGCTCCTGCTCGCTCCTTCCTCCTCTTCATCTTCTGTCCCGGGACAAAAGGCTCAGCTGTAATCTTCAATAATCCACCAGGCTGCATTTGTTCATCTGTCCACTGTCACAGACATACTGAGCTGACCCCTCTGAAAAGCTGAACTCCTCGTCTGTCCTCCATGATGAAACTTTCAAATATAAAGGTATGACCAGAGATGTGTGTGTGTGTGTAACCGTCAGCACCTGCTCGTATCAACACACACAGCGGGACAGCTATGTGAGCTATCTGGGGTAGAGTGTTCCTCCTGAAGCATGCATGGGCACGCTGAGTCACGTAAAACACACACTCCAAACAACTACGACACACACACACACACACGCAGGTCTGTCTCTGATCAGGGAACTAAGTCCTCAGAAGTTTACTCCATGTGTCAAAAACAGTCCAAAAAAGTCAAAGGAAAAGGATCCATAAAGGCTGAGGCAGTCTTCGGGACATCCCCGGGAACAGAGCTCTGTCCCTGGGTAAAATCCGACCAGTTAATCTCTCTGGAGCTCCAGTGTGTCCGCCGGCAGACAGTGTAGAGGACTGACCGGGTCCTCCACTCACAGACAGACAGAGAGTGGAGGGAGGGACAGGGGAGACAAAAGGGGAGGGAATATGAGGCCAGAGGGAGGCCTGGCATGTTCCTTTAACAGCTTCATTCACAAAATGTAATATTTTTACAGCAAAATAATTTAAAAAGTAATCAAGCCTGCATACTGATAATACACACACTGTTAAGAGCTTTGTGAAATACCAAGACGAACCAGTAAAAAAGAGAAATAAACACAAATCAATCCTGACATATAACTGCAGAGAGCTGGGAGCTGACTGAACTAATATTCATGTGTCACATTCATTCAGAGTCAAGGAACGGCCTCTGGCTTCCAACTAATCTAAATCATGCTTGCACTAACTATGGCTGGGAATTGATAAGATGTATCAATACTAGTGACATTAATGATTCTGCCAATTGATCCAGTTCTCTATAGAGTCCTTTATCAGTTCCTGACGCTCTTCTGAATGGAAAAAGAAGTTGGCTTACACAGGTTTCAGTGGCCATGTGCCATGAGAAGTAAAACTCCTGATATTTGTTCTGTACTGATAAATGTTTGCTTCTGCAGGTCGCTGATGGTTCCACTTATGTTCGACTTACAAAGTCAAATATCATCCATGATTTTCAGCTTATTTGTCATCATTTCTACTGAGTGTTTTAAAGTCTTTTTAGGCAAAAGAATAAAACTAAAATTATATTTAAAAGTGCTTTCAAAATTAGCACTGCCCTATCAGCATACCTTCACTGAAAGTTTGAGGACTTCTTAAAGGATAAGTTTGGTTTCTACAACTTTTACATTGTTTATAGAATGAAGTAGAACAATATACTCACCCAGAAGGCTTTCCTGATCCAAACAGTGCTTCGGGAGATATTTATTTATTATTAAACTCATTAGTTTCACCAATATTTCATCATGGTCCACTCGGGCTACTCCTCCATTACAGTCTGTGTCGCTCCACCCATGTTTTGTGGCTGTGCTGACCTCTGAACTGAAGAAGAAGAAGGTTTGCCTCCGCGCAAGCGCAGTGCGGCTCATTGTTTCAGGAGAAGACAGCCGGCTACACAACGACTTTCTTCTTCCAGTTTTGTGCAAAATGGACGAATATCTATCGGATGAAGATGTTGTGGAGGAGAACTTTGAATATGATGGGTGTCCTTACAGTTTTGAGCCAGAGTTTACAGATGAGGAGCTCATCGAAAGGAGGACGCGTACTGCACATGCGCGGAGGCAAACGTTCTTCTTCTTCAGTTCAGAGGTCAGCACAGTCACAAAAACAATGGTGGAGTGACACCGGACTGTAATGGAGGAGTAGCGCGAGTGGACCATGATGAAATATTGGTGAAACTAATGAGTTTTTGGACGATTAATGCAGTTCTAGGAGCGCTATACATGCCCCGTGTGCTACCATTATACGGATGTCTGCCGCTTGATTTTGGATCTAAATATCTCCTGAAGCACTGTTTGGATCAGGAAAGCCTTCTGGGTGAATATATTGTTCTACTTCATTTTATAAACAATGTGAAAGCTGTAGAAACTGAACTTATCCTTTAACGTTGGTTAATGTGAGCTGTTGTACAGAACATTTGTTACCTTTAGGTGCACTCAGGTGCAGCTTTTTTAAAGGTTTGACGTGAAACATCTTAAACCAGGAGTTGATTTGATTCGGAAGAAATCCTGAAATAGGATATGTGTGGAATCATTAGTGATGGTCTTAATTTTCAAATAAATCCTAACATGTGACAGAACTGACATATCATTATTTTAAAACAACAGCTGAATGGAAGTTGTGACTTGATTGTGTGGTATGTTTGAAGCAGATAAGCGTCTGTGCTACATTTTCAACCTTACAAGGTAAACTGGCCTGACCGTGACACACACATACTGACACACAATGAGCAGAGATGATATTATCACAGTGTGTGTGAGCTGCAGCTGTCCGGTGTGCGTGGCTTTCTGTTTCTAAGAAGAAGGGGGACACCGCTGACCCTAATGGGCTAAATGCAGCTCACATGCCAGATCACTAATTCATAAACAATGGACTGGATCACACACACACACACACACGCACAGCTCTGACCAGGGCACGGTTACACAAACACACACAGAAGCAGACACAGACACACAGAGCTGAAACAGAGTGACTGTTAAACTGACGCAGGAGCTGCAGCAGAACACGAGAATGTCATTAAACTAACACAGACCTACAGATGTGTGCGTTCAGTGTTTACGTGTGCATCATGAGAACCTGCAGCCCATTTGAGATGGGACCCTGAGGCTTTAATTTCCTCCTGAAGGTTTCTCTCTGTCTTGTTCACTGAAACACACGTCAGCTCAAGCTCACACTGATCAGCGTCCAATCACTGATCATTATAATCAATTGAATTACCTCAGTTTAATGGATAGATCCAGTTACCAAGTTATACAACAGACACATGAAAGACTTCTCTGTGGAAAAGCCAAATCCAAGTTTGACCTTATTTCTTGATCTCCTGGACTAGAAAGTCTAACTGGCCACTTTATTAGGTACGCCATGCTTGTGCCAAGCTTGAACCCCTCTTGCCTTCAGAACTGCATTAACTGCTTGTTACAAAGATTCATTAAAGGAAAAGTTCGGTTCCTGCAGCTTTTACATTGTTTATAGAATGAAGAACAACAATATACTCACCCAGAAGGCTTTCCTGATGCAAACGGTGCTTCGGGAGATATTTAGATCCAAAATCGAGCAGCGGACACCGATATAATGGTAGCCTGTAGGGCATAGATCGCCGCTCCTAAAAACTGCATTAATCGTCCAAAAACTCATGTTTTTCACCAATATTCCATCATGATTTGCTCCGAAAGGACCGCCATTGCAGCCTGTGTCTCTCCACGCAGCGCTGTGTGGCTGAACTAACCTCTGAACTGATGAGCTGTTTACATGCCCTTTGCGCATGCGCAGTACTCTCTGGAGCGTTGAGATCGCTTCCTTATCTGTATATCTGTATACTGTGGCTCCAAACTGTAAGGACGTCCATCATATTCAAAGTCCTCCTCCACAACATCTTCATCCCATAGATATTCGTCCATTTTGCACAAAACTGGAAGAAGAAAGTTGATTTGTAGCTGCCGATCTTCCCTGAAACCATGTAAACAGCTCATCAGTTCAGAGGTTAGTTCAGCCACACAGCGCTGTGTGGAGAGACACAGGCTGCAATGGCGGTCCTTTCGGAGCAAATCATGATGGAATATTGGTGAAAAACATGAGTTTTTGGACGATTAATGCAGTTTTTAGGAGCGGCGATCTGTGCCCTACAGGCTACCATTATATCGGTGTCCGCTGCTCGATTTTGGATCTAAATATCTCCCGAAGCACCGTTTGCATCAGGAAAGCCTTCTGGGTGAGTATATTGTTGTTCTTCATTCTATAAACAATGTAAAAGCTGCAGGAACCGAACTTTTCCTTTAAGGTGCTGGAAACAGTCACAAGACATTTTGTTTCATACTGACATCATAGTATCACACAGTTGCAGCACATTTGTGAGCTGAATCTACTGGATTGAGATCTGTGACTGTGGAGGCCACTGCAGTACAGCAAACTCATTGCCATGTTTAATAAAGCAGTTTGAGATGATCGAGCTTTGAGACATGGAGCATTGTCAGAAGGTGGGCACACTGTGGTCTGGGCACCCATGAGTTTGTCTACCACGAATTCTTGATTTCAGTAAGAATATCATTGATTATACTTCTATAAAATGATCACCACAACCATTCAGACATGAGGATCCACCTGAAAATGAGATGTAGCATCTCAAGAGGCTAACCTCTAATAAAATTGTTTTCAGCAGAAAAAAATATGATGGCGACAGGTCTATGGTTCATGGATCTGTCACTAACTTTAGTTCTTACTTTAGTCCACTTGTCTCCTCTTACCTCCCTTCCTTCACCCATCCTCACACCCAACACAGCATCGTGTGGATTTGCTGTTCATCATGAGACTGGGATCCACACTCAAGATTTCCTGCTGCTTAACAGAAGGTTTTTTCTTGCCACCATGATGAAGGGATTCATGGTTGGCTATATGGATTCATGTTGGGTGTTAGATGTATAGATTTATATATATGTATATGTGTATCTTTATCTACACATATGTGTATCCATAAAATGAAGAGTTTAATGCTCTATTGTAAAGTGTCTTGAGATAACACTTGTTATGAATTGGCGCTATACAAATAAAGATTGATTGATTAATAAGGGATGACAGGGTCAGCAACAACACACAGGTAGGCTGTGGGGTTTAAACCATGTTAAGTTGGTACTGAGGTGCCCAAAGCAGCCTTGAACATCCCCCACACAATTACTGTTGACACAATACAGGATGTGTCCCTGTGGTTCATGCTGTTTGTAAACCAAATTCTGTCTCTACCATTTAAATCTGGCAGCAAAACTCCAGACTCATCCGAACATTTTTGAAATTTTCTGTTATCCAGTTTTGGTGATTCTGCATTTCTTTTGTTTAGAAATAGTCTTCTGCATACCTTGTTGTATGGAGAAATTATTTAAATTCCTGTTGCCTCTATCATCTCCAACCACGCTGGTCCAGGAAACCGATATTTTCTTTTTGGACCACTCTCTGGAAACCCTATAGATGGATGTGTATGAAAATCAGGTGGGTTTGTAGTGTCTGAAATATTAAGACCAGCCGGTCCAGCCACATTCTAGGTCGCTGAATCACTTTTTAATTATAATCTGATGCTCATTTTGAACTTCAGAAGGCTGTCTTTACCACGTCTATATACCTTGATGCAGTGATGCGTGGAGCCACGGGGTACTTCAGACATATATCTTTGTTTAATTTCTGCCTGTACTGCTTAAATCAGACATTTAAGAACCTTGCTGCAGGGTTCCAACTATTCTGAAAATCAGGCTGATACATCATTAAGGGGACTGGTGCCTGTCCCAGCTGACATTAGGCGAGAGGCAGGTCACATGCTGAAGTAGTCACCTGTCAATCAAAGGCTTGATATACAGACTACAGGCAAACTAGCAGTCAATTATCAGGGACTTCAGCCCCTGTAAATAGAGTTCACCGGCATAGCCACAGGCTTTTGGTGCCCAGTGAGTTGATTTGATCACAATATGCCATCAAGAAGAGATAAAGGCAGAAATTACAGCAGCAGCCATTATTCTTGATTTAACAACAGCGGACAGGAGACAGAGCCTGACAGTCCCATCCTGATCTGCGCCTGTTAAAAAGAGCCACCACTGAGCACAGCAGGATGCCAACCCAGCCGCTGCTGCAGGCCAACTGTCACTTCCTCAGAGAGCACTCAGAGTCAGAGCGGATCACAGCGGCCGACGCACAGCCTGAAGATCACGCAGCATCAGCCAATGAGCAGACAGAAAATGAACAGACACAGAAACAGACACTCCAGCTCATCTCTGACATGAAGAGTCTGAAAAAACAGCTATGAATCTGAAAAAAGCACAAGAAGTAGGAGGGAGGAGTGTTTCATATTGGGGTGGGGAGTGACAGTTGTACTGCCAGAACCAGTTTGAATGTTACCACCATCCTCTCAATGCTTCAACAGATAGCAAGAGGTCCAACTGCAAGCATTTCTAATCGTTTTAATAAACAATAATCTAGAGGTGGGCGATATGGCAAAGTATCATTTCACGATTTTTTAAAAACAAAATCACCATCACAATTTTATCACGATTCTTTTTTACGTTGATTTTTCTAGACTAATTTGCATGTTTGACCATTTTTTCCCAACATATAAAACATGTAAAACCCTAAAAGAAAAAAAAAATGCTAAAGCCAAAGAAACTTTCTGAACAGGTCTTAATTTAAATAGCGCAGTTTTTATAAAAATGTGCAATAAATGTAAACAGAAAAGGTAATGAGCAACTATTTCAACATTATCTCTTAAAGTTCAACAATTTAAAACAAATGTTTTCTAACTGCAATGTCTATAACCTGAGTGAATAATACAGCTGCTTTAGAACAGATTTTTGTTCAGATATCTTCAAGCTTTTGTCTCCTTTTCTCTTTCCGTCCTGGCTTCACGCTACATAACCAAACATGAGATACTACCATGCATGTAATGTGCTACGATTGGCTAGTCGGGTGCGCGTCAAAGTCTCTGCGCCCACACAGACGATCTGACGATCTTTCTGCTTTATGAGATCATCCCCATGTTATAATCCATCACCATTTAATATCGTCATATCGCACACCCCTACAATAATCAATAAATAACTGCCACAGCCAAATTCCCAAACAACAGGCCACAACAAGATGTCATACATTTGTGTATCGTAGGGGCTTCAGGGTTGAACTGCCAGTTTGTAGTTCACAAGTAGCTTAAAAATAGCTTTTTACCCTAGTGAGATGTGTTTAAGCTTGAATAATCCTAAAAGTCAGTTTGTAAAAATTAACACAAATAACAGAACCTGTGAGTTTCATTATGTTTGTCTGCTACAGGTCTGATTGTCACGATGATCCAAAACACAGTGAAAAATCCCATCATTTCAGTTGAGAGAACAAGAGCGATACTAACTTCTGCACTGGTCGACAAAAATACATCCCTGCACCAACTCTATAACCAAGCCCTTAAAAGAGTGCAGTGGCACTTCTAGCACACTCCACAGATGAATTCTGGTGCTTGCTTGGAAACCAGTAGACTGATTTATATGGAAACAGGTTTCTACAGAGTGGTTGGAATTATAAAAATATACTGAAATAGAAAGATGTGAGTTATTATGAGTCAAGCCTCAAAACATGTAGACATTTCATTCTAACTCGTGTCTCTTTTGTCAAAGAGGTATACACAAATATAGTAGCCGTTTCAGTCACACAAAGAGCACTTTAACTCTGTCCTGATCTGGTATGTGGATTGACCTGGTTTTTTTCTGGTATGTCAACATCATATCTTGGCTCTAAATCCAATCAGACGGAGTCACAGTCATGCATGATCCAAACTGCTGATTGGTAACCTACTTAACATTAAAGCACATACATAGGGAGGTACGTATCCTTTCTGTGGATTTTATAGAACCAAAACTAAGCTTACACATGTAATCATAAGTGAAATAAATGAAAATAGATTCTAAGGGTAATTATTGTGAATTAAATAAAAAACAGACTTAAAAAAACTATCTGACAGTGAATAAGGATCTTACCCAAGATGCCAAAGTAATGTCTTTGTTGCCAAACTTATTTTAGTCAACAATGATGGCACCTATAAAATAAAAAAAATAGTTTTTAATCTCAAAGATGGCCAAGTCTGTCCTGTGCAGGAATCAACCAGAGGTCACCTGGAGTGTCGATTAAAATAAACAATGACGTCTGTTGTGGTGCTGAAGCTTACCACAGAAAGCAGTGCCCTTTAATGGGAGTAATCTGTGCTCCACTTTCTGATTAAGTCCGATAACAACACTGCTGACATCTGATATTATTTCCATCATGAGCGTGAAGGCACTCAACGACCATGACAATATATCAGCTGGCCAGAAAAAAACCCACTCACACACATACAGATATAAATAGAAGTAGATCTTTCCAAAGTGGGATGCTCAGCTGTTCTGGTTCACACACACACACACGCACACACACACACTTACACACACATGCACGGACTTGGCGGCTTTTCAACTTTGTCCTTCAACCTTTACTGGAAGCTCTGGGTGAATAACTTGATCAGGATTAACAGCTGAGAACAAATAACAAAACAAACACACACAGTCGAGGAACAAGGATTAGGACGTGATTAAAGGAGCAGTGTGTGAATTTATAGACTAAGGGGAGCTAAATTAAACTAGAGGTCCTAATTAAAACAAAAAAAAAACACTAACAAGCCTTTCAATGCCAGCACAGAAGACAAAAAACTGAAACAATCTCCACAACCTTGAGCTTAAAAATAAACACATTCAATCATTTCTGTTGCACAAGTATTTTTTTCTATAACGCTTGAATCCATGTTTGGTTCATTGCATTGAAAACTTGAAGCTCTCCAAGAATTTTATAGGACAACTTCAGGATAAAAAAAACAACCCTGCACACAGGAAAGAATCTGACTGGACTGAAAACATAGAGGATGCTGGGTACTTACAAACTGCCTCTTCTGGGTAGGCTCAGCTCCTTCTGAAAGAGAAAACAGAGGAAAAAGGTCCATTAAAATCCAGAAGATTATCACTCTGCAGCCGTAAAGTGAAAATATTGTTTCTAAATCACTCAGTATGAAGATATTGTAAGGTCAGTACAGAAGTCTGACCAGCAGGAGGCACTGTTGCATTACGTGAGAAGACGGCTTCTACTTTAGATCTCATGCACTTCCAAGGGATGAGTGACAAAAACTTATTTGCAACCCAAGCTGCAAGGAAATGGACGATTTTTTAACAGTTAATTTGTGCAAAAACAGAGAAAGCAGGACACTGTTCATTTTGCAAATTACATATTCAGTAACAAAAAGTTGAAGCATTTCATTGTACTCTTTCATACTCTTTGTCGATATTCCAATGACATTTAATGATATCAAGCCCATAACATTATCCACCTCAAAATAATGAGATTAACTGTGATACATAAATAACAGTGTAGACCAAGAAGAAGAAATGGAGTAATGTGGCATTTAAGAAATCAGAAAATACAGTCTGCAACCCAATAAGCAACTAAATAGCAACAACTGAGGGCATTAAGTCAAATGAGACCTTTCCAAAATAAGTACAAAGAAGTTGAGATAATTTATTGCAGTCAAGACAACAAAATAATAAATGTTTTGGCCAAAAAAATCTTTAAAAAATGACTTTGACCATGAGCAACAAATTAAACAGGGTTTTCAAAACAACTCATCTTTTTCTTATTTGTATTTTTACCATAATCGTCCAGCCCTCGTAGAAACAGAAATAAACTTCAATTTGTTTGCAGATTTTGTTAAAATAAATATTATGGAGTGCTGGTTTGGCGGAGTGGTTAACAACCAGGCACGACTCATATATGCTCCCGCTGGCCTGGGTTCAAATGCAGCCTGTAGCCAGTTTGCTGTGTCTTTCCCCGCTCCCTTTCGCCCCCTTTTACAAGCCTATCCACTGTCTCTCTCTCCTATCAATACAGGCATAAAATGGCCAAAAAAATAACCTAAAAAAGTCCCAATATGGTTACAAATCAAATAGATCTAATAATTTTGTTAAGATATGGATCATGTTGATGATTTTCCCTTAAGCTTTAAGGAAAAAATGGTCAAGGAAGTTGTTTAAAAAAGTTTTTAATGGGCTGCCACTACACTTGAGCTGCAGTTTTAACAAGTGACCACAGGGGGGCAGAGGAGTCTTAGTATAACACTGGTCATATTTTGAAGAGGCGGTTTGTCTTGCAGCTTCATTTACCAATCAATAAATCTCAAGACTTTTTAATCTTGAGTGTGAAATGTGTCTTGATGGGGCAGATGGATTCTCTGCTTCTGAAATAATGGAACAGACAGTTCATAAAGACACCATTTAAGAGAAACACTGCAGCCTTCGCAACACCTTCTAATAACCCTAGTAAGTAGTTTTGAAGTGAATTTATGCCTGTGAAGGTGTGTTTTTGCAAGGCATCATTGTTGAGCTTTTCTTTTGAAAGGCTTCTGAAGAGGGTCAACAGCTGGTTGTACTTTGAGAAACTTGTTTAGTGACATAATCAGCACCAATACCTGTAAATGCCACACTGTATTGGTACCTATTCTGCAATCACATAAACAAAAATGTGGAGAAAGGTAAAAAAAGTTCTGAATTCTGCTTTAACTTTGTAACAACTCAAACTCTTGAACACAGATAAACAGCTTTGACATTATTATAAGCATATTATAACCTGCTCCTGGACACTCACTGAGCATGTGCAGAACCCTTCAGAGAAGTGATGCACCTTTTGGCTCTGTTTGCATCTCTCCATCACACTCTCAGTCCGTCACACACACTCTAACACACTCTGACACACACTCTATATTCCTGCGTAGGATGTTGGAGTCATCGAAGTCAGATCGTCTTCCTCTCCTCATATCGCTGTGTGCAGATAAACTAATGGATGTAATGGAGTTTGGCTGAAGCACGGTGAGTGGGAGAGAAGCTGTTTGGAACAATGTGTGTGTGTGTGTGTGTGCTATGATAACATCGATCAAACTGATGGTTACTCTTCATTTGGCCTGCCTACAGCAGACCAGGCAGAAATGAACCAATTAGCTGGTGTGTGTAAGTGTGTGTGTGCTTCTGAGTGTGTGTTTTTACCATTTAGAGCAGACTCAGTGATTCTGTTAGTCCAGATTTTGTTCATACCCAGAGGGATGAAGTATCACAAAGTGCAGAAAACTTTTTAAAACTCTTCTCTCTGCCTGTCGTAATTTTAGGACTACGTATTTTGATGCTATGAAGTTTTCTTTAAGTTACATGCTCTGCTCTCTTGAGGTTAAACATAGAATCTCACTGCAAACAACGGCAAAACTTTTGAAAGCTCAGTTTTTAAGTAACAGTTTGTTATATTTCCACCAAAAATTAGTAGTTTCAATGTTTAACTATCGATAGGAGGAGCTTCAACAGACAGAATAGCATCAGCCCACTCTGTCAGTGTTCCAGTCATCTGCATGCAGTACTATGTAAGTTTGGCAGCAAGACAAGGTTATCTCAACCATAGGGCATACTGTCTGTGGGAGGCCCCCCTCTTATAGATGCAACAGAGTGTTATCATTCGACTTATGATTCGACTCGGGCTAAATATCAACAAGTTCAAGTGGCTTCCGATTGAGTTTTTTATTCAATTTAGAAACAGATGGAATATAAATTTTGCTTCTAAGTAGCTCTCAGTTAACCTTGCAAATTCAACTGGATCCAGTTTTTTGGATGTCTAAACCAGCAGACCTATCAGACAGAACGATTAAGTTTGGCCTGCAGTGGCACTTTCCGATCAACGTCCCTTAAAGAGACAGAGGAGGATGCTCCAAGCAAGAAGCGGCTTCAAGTCTGTAAATAATAGCTGATTGTTCAAACATGAGCATGGACGCTATTTACTTTAGTAGTTTTTTCAGACCTGGTCAACACTTCCTAACTAAATAAACAACAGACAATAACATTAAAAACATGTCTGCATACACATATTTACGCTCTCCTGACAGATCCCAACAAGACTTAATGTACGAGGTAGGTCCGTTACAAACACTTCTCCATGGCAGCAGGGTGTGTCTACTTCATTCTTCAACTGACCCATAACTAACATTGATGGGTGACTGTCCAATCACATTCAGGATATGTTTTTTGGGAGGGTCTGTGCTCCTCAAACTCTCTCTATAGGCTGTTGCCCAGATGGAGCAGTGAAATCTAGTCTATACAGTAAATACTGTACTGGCCTGTCTATATGGAGTGGCATTGGCTCTGTATTGAATCCGAGCTCTTCTCAACTCTGCTGCTCACTTGTTATTTTGGAGGTAACATTTTAGTCAACAAAAATCGCCCTCCATGAAGTGCATTAATAAAGCAGTCAGGCATTTTTTTTTACATTTTAATTATGTAATTTCATAACTGAGGGAAAAAATTTTGTCAAGAGTGGTCTCATTGGTTCACGTTGCTGGCAGCTTCTGGGACGGCATGAATGAGAAATGCCCTTTGTGGCTTGGACACCCTCTGGTTTTGTAGAAAACAGAATTGAAAGTAACCAATGAACCATAGGAGTGAGCAGGGCATGTTTGTACTTACCAGTAACAAAAAAACTATTTAAACCAAAGATATAACTTAGAATTTGTCGTTTTTGTAATTGCCTCTACCAGGAGGTTTTGTTATTGCTGACGTCTGGTTTTTTGTTTGTTAGTTAGTTTGTGCATTTGTTAAGTTGTTTGTTTTTTATGTTAGCAACATAACTCAAACAGTTATGGACAGATTTCGATGACATTTTCAGGAAATGTCTGGACTGGAACAAGGAACAAATGATGAGATTTTGGGAGCGATCCAGATCACTGTCTGGATCCGCCATGATGAAAAATGTGATTTCTGTGAAAAACTACTGAACTAAAATAGATATCATTAGGAATCCAATTGCTAACGGTATGTTTTCATGGTCGAGGAAGCTAAATATTTAGATGTAATAAAGGTAGGACTAATATTTATGGTGGAAATCCCAATATGGGTGAGGACTGTGGTGCTGGCGGAGGTCTGCGCTCTCCGAGTGCTTTTCTAGTTAATTAAGGTATTTCAGAGAAAAAAAAATCAACCTTTTATACCAATGATGGGGATTGAGGATTTAAGTAACAACCTGCTCACAGGCAAACTGCACTAACAACTGAACAGCCCAGTGTATTAGTGCAGGTCAGATTGTGTGTAGGAGTCATTCAGAGAGGCTTTTTAGACCTTTTCTTTCCTCGTCTCTTACCATTGTCTCCTCTTCTATCTAACCCATGTCTGTCTCTACAACATCAAAAAGTGTACTTTAAATGGCAGAGTAAAAAAGTGTATGTTCGAGCACTTCAAGCCGGTACCATCCCACCACCCACACGCACTCGTCTAAAACTCTCTGACTCCTTATTTCATTATACCACGTGTGGGTTTTCATGTGTGTGTTACTGCTGGTTAAGCCCTAAGGGAGGATGTTCAACCAGAAGCCACTGTGCAAAAATAACCCCAGAGAGGGGAAAAGCTAATGCCTGGTATAAAAACACAAACACACACACATGCAGCAGGCAGCGTGTGTTAAACAAACCAAACAGCCACAAAGAGCTGTGATGAAATTATCCTCGGTGACGGAGAGGAGAAGAGCAGCAGAACACAAAGCCTGCAGCGATCCGCCCGATGGAAACAGGCATCAATAACACTCTTTACTGCTCAGGGAGGGGAGAAGGGGGGAGACAGAGGGGAGGTTAAGGGAGTAATGTGATTAGAGAGATGGAGAGCAGAGGATGGGTGGAGGTAAAGGGATGTAGGCTAAAAGGTAACAGCTCCATCTATAAGTGTAATGATGTAGAACAAGACCTGCAATGCAGAGGGTAATGGTACAGGACTAATTTACTTATTTTCAAGGGTGAACATCTCACATTTACTTTTGAGCTGCTCTCCTGTCAGGCTGCTAAAACATTAACTATGTCAAAAAGGGCCAACTTACCCAATACATGTCAAAGTTATCAGAAGGTTGAGAAGCGCGAACAAAATCTCTCAAAGGAATCGATATCGTTCGTCTTTTTGCAAAACAACTGGCTTATTAATTCACTTCCACTTTGCTCTACCTGCCTTTAAATTACGGTAAGTATGTTAAGCTCTCATTAGAGGGAGTCAGCAGAAATGATAAAAAGAGGTCTAAGATGCAGAGAGGGAGCAGAAGTGGTCACATTTGTGGCTTAATTTTGACAGAAACTTCCAGCATGTTTAGTCAACTTTCAGAGGCTTTCATACATGCAGCACAGCACCAAATGTCTGAGTGAGATGAGTTTGACATTGTTGCACTGAAAACCTGTGGAGGCAAACTGTAGTCCACACAAAATCCACAGGAGCTGATACGGGAAATGCTTAAGAATCTAATCGATTAGCAGAATTGATAATGGCATCAATTATATCTTATCAATTCCCAAACCTAGTCAATAGTTCCAGAAAAACACAGCGCTGAAAATGGAAAATGTATTTCAAGTTATAACATCTGTCATGGCACACAACATTCAGGTTATTATGTAATTTAATCACTTTTTAAAATGTTTCCTGTTTTAAACCAAATAAGATTTGGTAAATATCACAACATAAGACTTAATTTTTGAATTGGAATTATTATCTTTATTTTTATCTCCTCATGTTACACATCTACTGTTCTGATTATTTTTGGGATATATGAATCCAGTGTATAATGGCTGTTACACAACAGATGCATTTGATTTGTGAGACAGCTGTAGAGCATAAAACTTTCTATCAGGAAGCATCTGATCAAGACAGCACACAGGCAGTAGACACAGCATGTCTTATGTGCCTAAAGTCTTCTAAATTGGCTTGCTTATTTTTTTGCCATGAGCCACACAAGTTTCTGGGCCAAAATAGACACGATGATGACAATTAAAGACACATATTTACCTTATTTCTGCTGAAATCTAGATATAGATAATCAAACTATGGCTCCCCTCTCTGTTTTAGATGGCAAGAGCTTTATTCTTTGGTCCACGTCATTTTTAGTGAACTTTCACCCCATCCAAATTAAGCAGACCTTCCAAAATGGGATCCAGAGTTCATCGGTGCAGCACAAATCTATAAAGTGTCAAAGAGATCTCAGTGTTTATAGGTGCTGAAGGGATTGCAGATTGCAGATAGAAGCAGTGTTGTTCACACACATCACTGAAGCAATGAATGATATATGGGCAAATGATCAGTTGAAGTCTTTTCCTCGACTTCTTTACCTAACATGACAAACTTTGTTTCCTTTCCTCTTTTGCTAAGATGTTGCTTTCCAACCTGGAGTGCCTTGTTGTTGTTAAAAAAAATCCTCAACCACTTTTCACCTCCGGTAACATCAGAAATAACATCTTCACACTCAGGCAGTGGTGCTGCTTTGGAGAGCTCTTTTTGTTCATAACAGTAATTCATGGGTTGCCATGGCTTTTTTAAAAACTCTGAGATTCTTAATGATCACACTGCTGCCAAATCCAAGTGTGAACTGCCTCAGATACTGAACTCCCTTCAAAGCCAGCTAAAGCTAATGAGCAGGCCGTTACTTCTCCCATAACTCTCATGAGGGGGGAAACATCTTCATCAGAAACCCAGAGGACAGACTCTATCATCTGGTCTTGAAGCGGTCTGTGTTTCATTTTCATCACCGCTGCTCTGAGCACCTGTATGGGCACAAAACGTCCATCCAGATACAAACAATGTTGAATTTTTGGGGTCTACTGAACACATTTAGTCTTTCTGCCCCTCATGAAAAGTCATACACAAATGCCCCAGTCAGACGGAGCAGATGTTGCAGCCACATGCTCTGTTTCTAAATCCCCCATTAGACTACCTGGACGTCCTTAGATGCAGATTTTTCAGTATCCAGGTGACCACATATAAACCCAGAGACTGAATGAGCATCAGAAACAGCTGCTGTCGGCCTGTATCCACAGTAACCCCACAGAGCTGTGCATGCCAGGGCTGTGATTGACAGCATCACAAATGAAGCAATGGAAAACCAATCACGCACACACACACACACACACACACAGTTCAGTGATGGATGAATGTGTCCAGGCTGACACTCAGCTGTCAGTGGGAGAGAGCTTCACACTCTCGGTTACACACAAGAGGAGATAAATGACCAAAAGAAAACACACACTCAGGTCGAACTGTGGTCCTAAATGTTTCCCTGAATGACCTGAAACATCCACCTGCAGACAGACAATCACTCTGTTTTATTAATCGACCATTATCCCTCTACCTCCTGCTTTTTAAAGCCTTACAAGTCTAATGAATGAAAAACCAGCTCCGTCAAACTCAGGCATAAGAAAAATCGAGTTAATGTGAAGAATCCCTAAAGAAGGCAAAAACTTGTTAAAGTTGGTTACATTTAGAATGTTTTTATCCCAATAACTTAAAGGTACAGTGTGTAGAAATTGGCATTTTAGCAACACCTAGCGTTCAGATTTTGAATGAGCCCGTTTATTAGTAACACATCACATCACTGAGCAACGAAAGCCGGTGAAGACCAAAAGGGATCATGAACAGGGCATCATTTACAACAGTTACAAGGTGAGGATTTTTTTATTCACATTTGTAACTGTTATTTTAATGGACTATTAGCCATATAAGATGATGATAATAGTTTTTGCAAACTTTTGCAGACTGGTCTTCAAAAATCGTGTTTTGCTCTTTCTGTCCCCTAAACCCAGCAGTAGATAACATGGCCAATTATTATGTCAGACCTGCTGTACATAAATACACAAATAGTTTTCTAACTTAATAAAATGAAAACAAAGTTTTTTGGGAATGATTATACACCTATCTCAATAGACTTTACACAGACATAGAAACATTTTATCCTATAATCACCGTTTCAGTTTGGCGAAATGCTGCCAACTTCTTCACACTACACCATTAAAGGCCTTTTCTGTTCTGAGTGCCTAGATGTGACGACCATCGTTGGTCTGAGGGACACCAGAGAAGTGCCTCCTCTCTCTGCTTAAGAGTAATTAATACATGAATACACACGTCTAATTGTTCTTCATTTCATTGGAGGTTTGGATACCTGGATAGGTGTGGTGTAGGTTGTTGTAAGAATTTCAGAAATTCTACATTTGATAAAATGATCTTACCAATCAAATATATTTCTAATGGGCATACAGGCACATGAAACTGGCATGCAGATAAAGTAAGAAAGTAAGGCAGAGAGGGAGGTCTGTTTTCATATTTAATATATAATTGTAAATCACTATTTGATTTTTTTTCCATAATTTAAAAACCTGAACAAATCACAAGCTATAAGACATCAAGCAAGATACTCATTTATGGCAACAGACAAGGTTTAGATTTAGGCTTTCATTATCTGTACTGCTTAGCCCTGTAAGCTGTGGGGGGGCTGGAGCCTGTCCTGACTGACACCAGGTGACAGACAGGGTTCACCCTGGACCTTATAGGGCGGCACAGAAAGACGGACAACCAAATGAAGCATAAGCATGATTATGCTTCATATAAGCAACACTTGCATCATGAGGACTCTGTAAAATGGTACGCCGCAGCCCTGAACTTTGAGCTCCTGTAGCTCCTGTAGCTCCCTGCATCAAAACCATCTGACTTAAAGCTTCATTAACCGGTGTTTTAATTTTTGTTTTCTGGAAAAATATCAGTATCTTCATTCAGCTAAAAATAAAATTCAAAATATAAATTTAGGTCCAAAACTCACAGTTCTGAGCCACCTGGAAATGATGCAGCACCTTACTTTCAGGTAGTGATGGGTACCGAATTAGGTACTTTAAGAGGTACCGACTGAATTCTGTAGGTACTACCGAGTATCGATTCACGTAAAATCAAAAGGTGCCATGTTTAGGTACCTAAATGCATCCTTGTGACTGTGAGGGAGTGGAAGAAGCAGGCATACTATTGGGTAGAGTAGGTGAATTTTCATACCGGACTTGAACACAGCACAGCAATAGCGTAATGACGTCAGCAGCCACGGGCTCAGTCAACAAAGCAAGCATGGCTGAGAGAATTGAAAAAATTGAAAAAACACTGAAAAAATTTGAGATCTTAAACACACGCAAAAGTACCGAAAATTGGTACCGTTGAGTACCGATACCAATTCCCAGGCACCGGGCATCGGTATGGTATCGGTTCAAATGTGAAAGGTACCCATCCCTACTTTCAGGCCAAGGGCTTTATGACAGGCAGAGCAGGCTCCCGGAAAGCTTTGTCAAGACACAGAGATTAAAATAGATTGATTCTCTTGCCATATAAATGCTGGTTTTATGCCTCTAGAGTGAACTACACCCCAGAAGATGCAGAACTCAAAGAATAAGTCAGCATATTAACCACCAACAAAAACAAGCAGCAGCATTTAACCAAGAAACAAACCTTCAGGATGTGAGTGCAGCATGAGAATCCATGTTGTCCCTTTGTGTGTACAGCATGTCTACGTCTCAGAAGTCTATATGAACAGTACACGTGTTAGTGTGAGTGCATGTGAGTGTATTCAGCTGTTCCACCCAGGGGCCCGATCATAATAACATGTTTTAGTCGAGCTCAAAACACGCAATTAACAGGAAGATGCCGGAGAGCCGAGTTCCACTGGAGACAATTAGAGCTGCAGCAGGAGCAGCCGTAGGACAGAATTCATTATCAACACTGTGAATATTGATGAGGAGAGAGTGACAACAAAGAGACTCCATACACTAGGACTCACACACACTTATACACACACACACACACATATATAGGCTCACTGGAAAACAGAGTACATCAACCCAGTGAAAGACAAAAAGTCCAAAGTGTTATATGAAATTGGTCTCATAAACTAAAGAAAGAGCAGAGGACAAACATGATCTTTTACTGTAGAGAAGATTTATGATTTGGATTTCATTCGTGACAACATATTTCTCCACTAAAGCTGGGCTTCTGAGAATAGCATGCTGCACCCCAGCTCCACAGAACTATTGCTGTGATATGTTAACAATAAGCCTCTACAGCAGGGGGGGCCAACTGGCGGCCCTTCAGCTCACTCAGTGCGGCCCACCTAGCCTTACAGAGCAGACGGACCCGTCTGATTCATTGTCTGAAATCCTGCATGTCCATCTTACCAACTTCCATTTTTCAACAGCTACACTCAGCTAAAAGCTAATGGCTAACAACAATGTGAGCTGCAATGCCATATGTTGCAGTGTTGCTTGATATGGATTGGTCTGTGGTGAGTGTGATAAGCTGAACAATCATCCAATCACAAGATGCTGTTGTTTTTGAAGGTTCTGCCCCAAAAACGTTTTTCAACAGCTTTTTCCCAGATAGAGAAATTTTCTGTGGCAGACACATGGCGAACAGCCCTCAGGCACTGAACAAAATGTATGTGGCCCTCGTGCTGATCAAAGTTGTCCACCCCTCTTCTACAGCAACAACCGTACAATCTGACACAGTGACAAAAAGATGGTAATATGGCCTTGGCATAAGGTGTAGCAGAGCTCTTAGAGGAGGCTAAGGCTTCAACCGTTAGCAGACCAGAGTCAAACTTGCAACATAGTGTTGAATTGGGCCGAGCTCATTAGAATCAAACAAGGAAAGAAAAGGAAGCCAAGCAGCAAACAACTTAGTTTGATATGGAAGCTGAAAACTGGCAGATTTTTTCTTATGTGAGATTTTTAAGCTGTTCCAGAGCTAACTGATCAACTTCGGAGTGTTGGAGACCCTGCAGACACCCTGTAATTCTTTTAAATGAAACCACTGTTAACACTCTGACTCTCACACTGTTAGCCCCCGTTTGATCACCTCACAGCAGCTCATTCTCAGATTATTCATTCAGACTAGCTCAGCGTTAGATGATAAACCAACCTGCTTGAGCTTAAATTTTGAAGATTGATCTTAGCAGAGGCTCTAAAAGAATTAACAGTGTGATGCTCTGAAGGAAGGACACCAATATACTGCTATTAGGGAGGATCAGTTAACAAAACTAGTAACAAGAAAGTCCTCAGCAGTTTTTTAAAAACTGCCGGTAAAAATAAAATTATTATGGAGAGCAGTATCATGTAGAGCGTCAGTTTGTCTCTCAGACGTGGATATTTTATACTGTTTTTTTTTTTGGTTTGTTTCATCATCTCCTTTCCTCCCTCTTCCTGTTGCTGTGTGTCTCTTGTAGAATATTTTATATGGACTGATTTGAGTCTGAAACAAAGATCAATTTATTAAGAGTAATTTTTTCCTTAGAGCAAGATTCTTGGGTAAAACCTTAAGACATCTACATTGAATTACATCAGTACATCATCCTCACTTCTGGTTGGTACAACAAGGAGCATTAGTCAAATATCCTTGGGGATTAGAGTACAGACTGCTTAAACCACTGGATTACTAATAAGGACATAAAAATGGCCAACATTTTCTTAATCAGAAATGTGCCACACCAAGCTTTCTAGTCCAAAAATGATGACACATCACAAATTATAAAGATAAATTAAACAATCTATGCAACATAGACCTCGTCCCGTACATTATCCTGATAAATGACGCCCATAAAGTTGGATTTTTGTGTCAGAGCTGCAGGAAATAAAATAAATAACCTGTGTTGGAGTAAAATAAAGCCGTTAGCAGGAGCATAAAAGAGCTCTAAGTGAATGAGCTAATTGTGTGGAGGCGTCCTGAGGACACGAGCGGCGTCCTAATGAACGCTCTGCTGCTACTTAACAGCCGCCACGAGAGACGCAGAGAGGCCCGCTGGGACCACTAAGGCTCTGATGGACGGCTGTGTGCACGTGTGTGTGTGGCATGTACCATGTATGTGTTAGAGTTTGGGGGAGAGGGCACCAAGGATGTGTGTGTTTGTGTGTAAGAGGAACACACTTTATTATCAGAAGGTGTTATAATTCATCAGGGCAGTGCAGTGGCACATTAATGCAGCTCATCTCCATTACCGGGTAAGAAAGGGTGTGTCAATGTGGGTTTGTCATCAGGGGGATGACATCCATTTGTGCTGGCTTTAATCTCCTAAATGAGCAGAAATAACTCACTACACTAAAGCCACTAACAGCCAATTATTGTGCGTTAAATCCAAGAAAGTGTGTGTTTGTGTGTTGTTGTGTAGGGGAAGGAATACACAATAATCATGTAATTATTAAAGAGTGTGTATTACATGTGTTTCAGGCCTTTAAAAGAGGCGGTGAGATGAAAGTGGGACTCTAAGCCAAGATATGAGCAGCTGTGACCAAACATCTTTAATCTCATTAGCAGATAATTTGGCTTTTCTAGATTAATCAGGATTAAAATTGAAGACTATCAGTGATCGGCATTCTGAGATAATCTTAGTTTGTGAAGGGTTGGGGATAAATTCACTAAAACCCACTGAAATTATGTCTTTAATGAGAGTTTATGCAAGCCTCAGTATGCTCAAAATATGTTGAAAACAGGGGATTAGTCTGCTTTATTTTCAATCAGTAAATTTAAGTTATCTCAAAATTCAATTGCATATGATGGACAAAGGTGGTCAGGACAGCACTAAAGTTATGACACCAACACTCCCAAGAAATAATACTAAATATCTAGGGATGCATGATATTGGATTTTTGTGGATATCCAATACGCTGATATTGATACCAATACCAAAACTGCTATTTCTGGTCAAGAGCACAGCAGACCAAAGCCTGTCAAATGCGGTATCACAATAGTCAATCTAAACTGGGTGAGGCAGGAGCTGTGGTGTTCAATCATGCCATCCCTAGATTATTACACCACGGCACTGAAATGCACAATTGAGCTTTGAGCAATAGTTTTGTTTAGCTTGACGCAAATCAAGAGCACACTGAGCCATTAAATAAAGAAAAGTTGTATTTAGGCCACATCACATGACACTTGCACGGACCTGCAGACTCAATATCTGTAATCAGGCAGGTCTATCTTGCCAAGCTCTGATCTGCAACGGCTGAGAGCGGCCCAAAGCGGGACGACTATCAGCATTTGGAGCAGGAAGTGGGAGTGGGAGCTACGAGCAAGAGTGACTGATTGTCGGGAGATTAGCATGGATGCTACTAGCTTCAGCAGGAGTTTTATCAGATCTGCATTTCTTTATTGAATGAAAAACAAAAACAGTGCAACAAACCTCTCTAAAGATTAAAAATGTATTTTTGCTCCTTTGGAACCCAGCAGTAGAGTCCACCTACTACATAACCTGATTGTACCTGTAATGAATGTGACTGACTGAACACTGTCCAATCACCTGCTAAATATGCTTTTGGAAGGTTCTGTCCATTCACAAACTCTTTCTATGATTTTTTCCCAGCTGGACGAGTGAAATACATTCAGATCCATCTGGTTTGCCATGTTGGAGTGGGCCAGCATCTTTGCAGACCCACAGCCTGTTTTTTAATTTTGTCATCAGTTATGTGGAGCCCAAAGAGCTTCCACAGAGAGGCTTTTACCATCCTACATTTACTCAAGGCATGTGTCCTGTTGTTGAGGTGAAGAGAGCAATGGGATGTCAGGTTGCTCTGTTGGATCAGGCAGATCGCTGATCCTGAATATATAAGACTGTATATTCTTTATTTAATATATTTAAAGTTCAAGTTTATGCTGAAAGCCTGGGGTGTCCCAAACAGTCAAAACAGCCCTTCCCTCCTTTCTCCATCTCCTTTGTTTGTCTTCAGCTGCACTCTTCAGCCATCAGACCACTCCACTCACTTCCTGTGACACTGCCGCACAAACACACACAAATGCGGCGGAAATCCATAAATGTGCGACAATTATCAGCACGAGTGTTGGGGATCGTGCTGCAAAGACAACCTGCTAATTACTACGAGCTACTGTTTAAAGAGCATCACACATGCACACACACACAGAGCTGTAAAGGACTAATCTGGCCTCATCAGCTCGTCTGTGGTTCCAGTCGGCTGTCACTTCCTCTGGCGAGATGCTAAAGCTGCTATCAGAGAAAACAAGCTAATCCTAATTGGAATTTACACATTCAAATGAAATCTGCAACGCCTCGCTGGAGGGGTTTTATCAGCAGATAATACAGAGTGTGTGTGTGTGTGTGTGAGTGCATGTGTGTGTGTGACAGACTGGCAGGTGGATTTGAAAAAGCTTCTCTAAAATAATTAAAACAAAGAGCAGTCTGGGGTCTGTTTCAACACGCTGAGCTCAACTGATCCGCTCTGGGACAGCGTGTGGGTTCACCATGCTGTGTTTGTGCGTAAGACACATCCAGACATTAAAACATTCATTTCAGTGTTCATTTAGGCGGACTCAGGCGTAGATAATTTTAATGACTAAGCTCAATCATTACCATCAGACGAGTGAAATCTGTGGCAATCTTCACATGGAATATTTATCAAGCTGGAGATAACTTCTGCCAATTATCATGAAATGAACGTTTCACCAGAAGATGGGACCTTATTTGGCTTTGCAGCAATAAAAAAGCTACAGATTTAGATTTTGTTAACATGCACTAAAATTAGGGATGCATTTACAAGACAGATGATAACAAAATTGATACCCTGATACTCAGCACCACAGACTAATTATTGACTTTTATAACCTTAGCAAACTTCTGTTCCAACTAATATGGCTTACTGTCACTTGTAATGCTCTACTACAGGGATGTAAACAAAGGATACTGATCACATATTGGGGAAGTTTCTTGAAAGAATAATGCACTTTGGCAGTGTTTTGATCCCCCAAAAAACACAACGTATTAGTGGTTTTACTGTCATGTTCATTGGAACAATATACACATTAAACATAAAAATGTTGATAACAACCTGCAAGGAAGACCAAAGGCAGGTGGCCCTAGCATTGCTAATGTTAGCCGCACTATAAAACCACTATAATGAGTAAAAACTGGGGAAGACTGTGGTTGATTAATATAGCAGCATCTAGCTAAACTGCCATTAAAATTAGTCTAACTGGTCTAAAAGTCGGAATTTATGTTAATGATGTCATTTCTGTTGATGGTTGATGTAGGATAAAACTCTTGGAGTCAAGCACGTCCATATCAGCAGGTCATTCATGGATGTTTGTCAAGGTCATACTTGTATATGTGTGCCGGTATACTACCATGCAAATATCTTTTTTTACGTCTCTGAAGTTAATATCAGGGACTGTAATGATGATGAAAAGGGTTGAAGGAAGGGGAAAATATTGGTAACAGAAGTTTTATAGGCCCACAGCAGCACGCCCTTCACATCAATGATCATGGGCTGCCCACGAGACACTATTTAAAGACGGGTACAAGAGCAAACAAAAGGGGCAAAGAGATCTAGAGAGAGAGGATGAGGAGGGAGAGTGATAGAGAGACAGAGAGGGAGGAGATCAGTGTGCCAATTGCCCAGCAGTCTTAGCCGATTGCAGTTTAACTATGAGCTTTTCCAGGCCTGAGCTAGCCTCAGCTGAAAGCTTCATCCAAAAGGAAAGTTTTAAGTCTAACCTTAAAGGTAGAGAGGGTGTCTGCCTCCCCAAACCATGGTTGGTCAATGATTCCAATAACAAGAAGCCTGATAACTGAAGGCTCTACCTCCCATACTACCTTTAACCCTCATTAAAGAGCATATGACGCCACTGTCTACCTGCATCAGTGTCACCTTAATGTAAGAACATGTTTTGGTTACAAAAGCAAGTACAGAATTTAGACTGGACCCAAAAGCTGTTTGTCAAAATACTTGTTTGGATGAGAAAACTACACGTGTCCTGGTGTGAAAGAGCTCTCCTGCTGAAGATCTGATAAAACTGAAAACGTGTGGGCTTGATGCGATGATTGTCTCTGCCTGCAGGCTGTTTGTGAGCCCTGCCACCTCGGAGAATCACTGAACTGTGCGGCGGTGTTAACGCTGACTTGCTCTAAAGGCCTGATGGGAATTATTCCTGAGTGACAGAGGTGGGATTTCTCCCCCACCCTCCCCTCCATCTGCCCCCTCGGCAGACAGAATCTAAGATCTGATGCTCTCCAGCAGCCTGTTTGAAAGAGGAGAACAAACACAAACACGTGCATGATGGCTGCAGCTCCGTGAAAATGTGCAAAGTGTTTTTTTACAGCGAGGTGAGGCTTCTTCAGTCTGACATGTGACCCAGATTTCATCAGAGCTCGCCCCCTTTATGAATTCATGGATTCAGCTGCCTGTGTTCACATGAATGTTACAGAAACAAGGTGATCTATATGTATGAAAAAGGAAGAAGAAGTCATTTTCTCTTCTTTCATCCCTCTGGGCTGCCGTCCCTCTCGTGCTCTGCAGATCCACTTTATTATCAGGAAAGCAGATGAGTCTGCTGCTGCGCTCCGCCTGTCATCCTCCTGCATTCAGAGTAAAACTGCTTCAATTTGCACCTTTTCTGCAGAAAACCCCCTCCTCTATATCTGTCCATCAGATTACTGTAAACCCTCCCCCAGCTGAGAAGCAGCTCACAAAGACCGACAACAAAGATTTGACTCACTGCTGGATGGAGTCAAAAACCATCCTTTTACAAATGTAATACTGAAGAGACCAACAACAGTGTAAAACAAACAGAATCATGTCTTTAAACAGCTTATAGCTGAACACATCTCTGCTTCTAGAATATACAATTGTTTGAGTGCCTCTGAGTTCCTGCAGAATTGTTTATCCAAAAATAAAAATAAAATAAAATAAAGAAAACACTTAAAGATGTCTAGAGGATGCAGAAAACACTCTGATCTAAACTATGACTTTGGCAGAAAAAGCTGAAAATGCCTCAAGAAAAACTTTAAAAAGGTTACAAGCTTGAGTTTGTTTTTATTGGATCGCTTCAGACCAAAAAGCAAGCCAAACTTTTCTCTTTTTTTACAACTGCAAACTTCAGTACTTAATCATGTTGGTTCTGTTACACTTGAGATCCTCTTCTGAGTGTTCAGTGAGTTTGGAGTCAGCAGTTGGTCCAATCAGTTTTTGACAAAACACACCCAGTAATCTAAAACGGAGGAGTTTTGTGCTGAACTTGGAAGAATTAAATAATACAAAAGTTTGTCACTGATGGCAATTTAAGTGAAATTTGCCTGGTTTAATTCATGTATTGCACATTGTCACTGGCAAAATATAGAATCAAGTGGGTTATTAACAAAAATTGTAGTGATTGAAATTGTTACAGGTAGTAAGTGTTTGGTAATTGAAGTTACCAAACACTTATGAAAAGCGAATTCAAATGTTTTACGACTTTTGAATGGCCCAAAATAAGAACAATTTAGGCTAAATTTAGACCTCAAAACAGCAATCAACACAGGGATAGTCATATATTTCCTTCGGCTACTTTAATATTGATTTGTTAACGATCGCTTCATCACTTAATTGTAACCAAACAGGGAGATAATTTAATGGTATGAAGTCAGACTTCTCTCTTAAGGGCGTTATTTTCTATTTATTTAACCTCTATATAACCAGGTTGGTCTCATAGAGATTAAAAACCTCTTTTTCAAGGGAGACCAGGCTAAGACAGACAGCAGCAAAAACACAAAGTTACAAACAGAATACAAAAGAGATCAAAATTATTTACAAGCAAACCATTATGGATTAAAAAACAGAGACATCTCTGAGCCATACTTTTGAATTATTTGTTCAACAGCCAAGCTTAAAACTTCTTCTATTAGAATCTGCTTCCATGTCTTTCATTTTCTATTATATGGGTGCAAGCATTAGAGAGCATGATCATCCAAACAAATACACAGCATTTTGATGTTGACTGTGCCAGGGGTATGTGTTTGTCACTGTTATTAAAGTGTATTTTGAATTGATCAAAATATTGGGGATGCATAATATTGTCGGAGTAATATGAGTACAGACAGATAGTTGTTGTAAAAGTTGACTGTCCATATCAACATATTTAAGTTTTGCCAATATTTATAGGCCATATCAAGGCAGCACAAATTGGTCATTTATATACCATATTGGCCATTATATAGATACAACAAAGTTGTTTACCTCATCCTTACCTTATGTTCATTTTTATGAATTGAAGAATAATTTGTTATGGAAACAAATGTTTCTCTTGCTTCACATTAGGGCTGAACACTTAATTGCAAATTAGATTAAATCGCAATATGGCTTGTTGCAATTTTCAAATCGCAGACAGTGCAATATTTTTAACCCAAATTGTGTTGAACATTTTGGCATTGTGATGTAGTTTCGTGCAATTTCATGCCTATTTGAACCTTTTTCAACACAGTTTTTACAACTTTATGCCTATCTTGCTCCCACTCATCTTTTTTTTCTGCCACTGTCAGACCATGTTTGGAATTTTTACATGGTTTTTGAAATTTAATCCCAATTTTGCTGCTATAATCAATTTTCCTTAGTCCCTTTTGAATTTTTTTTAGCCATTTGTTTAATAATTTCATACCTATTTTGCTTCTGTTCTTCACTTCTCCACTTTTTCTCAAATCTTTTATCCTTAGATCAAATTAATGTCATATTGGTTATATTATGAAATGATCTACTGCTTATATTTGTTTAAGAATACATAAGATGACAAACATTAAAACAATCGCAGAGTAAATCTCAATTGCAATATTGGGGAAAAATATCACAATTAGATTATTTTCTCCAATTTTTCAGCCCTACTTCACACTAACAGACTATCAGTTCTTTCAAGGGGAGGCTTTGTGCTCTTGACAAAAATGATTGTGTATCAGTTTTGGTGATCATGTGATTGGAAATGCCATCATATTATATATCGGAAAATAACACGTGCATGAGTACAATATAGATTTGACAAAGATGGTCTACATTAACATGCTATCTAATGATAAAAACTCTGTTAGGGTAAATAAGATTTCCAATGGCCTTAACTATAAAGAGTCATATTAAAGATTGAGTAGATGAATAAAAGGCATTGTGGAAGAGTTTCACTAAAAGACATATTCCATAAATCACTACTTTTTCTATTAATTGGCAAACTGTCATATTAAACAGAAGACTAGCATCAGCCCTATTCCAAACTGGTGAAGCAAAGGCAGCTATTTAAGTGTCCCTGGTCTTTAGCGTTAGGTACCAAAATGATGCTGTAGCAGTACTAATAGAGACCGTTGCTAATCCCCTGTGTCATCCTCGAAATGCCAGTATCAAAAAGTTAAACCCTCCCTGCCATCTCTGCTAGATGAGCTGTCCTGTATGGCATTTAAAATTTGTAATAAAAAAAAAAAAAAGAGCAGCTTTGTGGTTAATGATGCTTTTCTACTTAATACATGAAGGCTGCCATCAACCAAATAAGGATTGACATATTTTCCAGACTTTGCAGCATGTACTTTGTCTTGTGACTCTGGAACATTTAGCTGCTTAAGCAAAGCTCTAACATCATCATCTCCCTGCAAATTGAACCTGTACTTTGCACATTGAAAAATTCAGATATTCATAAAAACGTTGCAGCAGAGATGAAGGAAGAGAGAAACAGATGATGAAACAGCGCAGCAACAGGGTGAGCAAGTGGGGAGAGAGTGGGGTGAAATTGAATGTAAGAGGGATTAATTAAGTTTGGAGGAAATGAGAGAGAACAGAGTGAATAATTAGGGAGTAAAATAAAATAAAATGTAAAACAAAGAGCATTTTGACAGACAGATACAGAGGGAGGCGATTCCCCAGAGAGAGCGTGACATATCATGTCTGAATGTGAAGACTTTTCATCGCCTTTCCTTTCCTCCCACGCTGCGCCCAAAAACAACCCCTCCCTCTGCTCGCCTTCATGGTTCAGTCTGATCTGAAGGGTGAAGGTTCAGATGAAGAGGGAGATATGCAGAGATGATAAAAATATGGGTCGAAGGGTGGCAACATTGCTCCACACTTGAGAGCCGTCGGTCGCTGTGGACTTTTGTAATTATCATCACCGGCTCTACAAAACGCTCTGATTTCAGAACTCATTTAGAAGCGGGACAGCTCATTTACATCTGGGAGTAAAAATCCAATTAACATGTTCTCGGGTTGTAACCCAGCCGCCTGACAGACATGAAGTTTCTTTTTTCTTCTTCACTGTGATCCCCTAAAGATTTCAAAACTTGTACAGCTGTTATAAAAATAAATCTACTGGAAGATAACGGACTCTTTTATCTCCTAAAGTTGATTTAAATTGTTTCCAGAAAAAAATGAGAGACAGAGCACACAAATAAAGTTATGTTTAAACATTAGCTTAAAGTTAACAAGTGCGTTTACATTCACACTTAAAAATTCAATCATTATTTGACAACTAAAACCATAAGTGGATTATTTAAAAAAAGAAATGAAGTTTCTTTTTGTTCTTCACTGTGATCCTCTAAAGATTTAAAAACTTGTACCGCTGTTATAAAATTAAATCTACTGGAGGATAACAGACTCTTTTATCTCCTAAACTTGATTTAAATTGTTTCCAGAAAAAATGAGAGACAGAGCAGACAAATGAAGTGATGTTTAAACATTAGTTTAAAGTTAACGAGTGCGTTTACATTCACACTAAAATAATTAATTCATTATTTGACAACTAAAACCATAAGTGGATTTATTTAAAAAAAAGAGAGACAGAGCAGACACATCCAAATGAAGTGATGTTCAAACATGAACTTTAAGCTAACAATGAGTGCGTCTACATTCACACTTAAATATTCAATAATCTACAACTAAAAGCATAAGTAGATTTTAAAAAATAAAAAGATTAACATACCCAAGTTTTTTCTGAGTTATATGTTTTATTTAGTGCAACTTTAGCAAAAAAAATCTGGATTCTTATGTCATATTTGCATATATGTGTATAAAAGAGACAGCAAACATGGCGAATGTAGGCGTGAGCAGCATAAGCAAAGTAATGACAAATAATAAAATCAAAAAAATAACATGAATATTCATCTCCTCATGGAAATACATACAGAAATTGCAACAATTTGTCAGAAAGTATCTTCAAAAACAGCCAATGTGGGGTTGATAAGAGGCACATTTGCTACCACTGGGAATCACTATGACAACAGAGCTAAGAGGCAAAACAATACAACTGCAGTGACATCTCACTTTCAGATTTTGGAATAAGCCCATCCATCACATCACCAAATGACGAGAGCTGGCAAATCATTTAGAACAGTAACCAAGTGAGGGTTTTTTCATTCATATTTATAACTTTTATTTCAATACATTATAACTCAGATTAGATGCCACATGCCATCCAGGCAGATTTCAGACTATTCAAAAATTGCGTTTTGCTCTTTTGTCCCCAAAACCTACCAGTTGACAACCTGGCCGATCGTTATGCCAGCCTCCACAAAAGGAGACCCATAGTACATAAATATGAAAAGCTCTTTCTAACTTAATAAAAAGAAAACAAAAGTTTTATGGTGATGATTGTACACCTATTTCAACAGAATTTACATACAAATAGAGACATTATATCCTATATTCATTGTTTCTGTTCAGCGAAATGCTGCCAACTTCTACACATTACACCTTTAAATAAGATATCTGCAGTTCCACAAGTGTCCACATGAGGTTAGCTGCTGAAGCAACAGCAGTTCCATTAAGACTCTATTTTAAAATGTCAATTTTGACAGTAGAGATAAACATGTTTGTTGTTGTTGTTGAGCACGAGGTCTCAGGCTACAGATTGTCTTTATCAGGAGTGTCAAACTTGACTTGGTCACTCCTGATGACAACCGCATAAGCACAATGTCAGGATTACCTGGCTGTTAATATACCTGCTTTTGTTGTTTTAGATTTCTTGAAATGATCAAATATCAATTACTGTATTCTTTACTATACTTAAATAAATGCATCATCCACTTCACATCTTTCCATCAATGGCTTGAAAAGACAAAAAGCAGATTCCTGTTCTAGATTTTACTGTTGGATCACATGTTGAGGCGAAGACAATGGTGGAACAAATAAAGGCAATTTGTGCTGCTATGAAAAGCTGTGATCAGTTTGTAATCAGATTAAAGTTTTAATGTGGGCAAAATTATCAGGAACTTTAAACAGGCCAACCAAGCCTGGGACGCAGGCCTCAGTTGGCCTCAGACCAGTTTGGATGCCCCTCGTCTACACAAAGGGAAATGCTGCAACTAAACCTTGATCTCGCAGAGCTCTTCATTGGGCAATAATTTAAAACTAAGGCGTACATATAAAACGAATAAACAAAACCATTCAGATTAAAGAGACAAACAGGAGAAGAGCACTTTAAATTCAGTGAGAAAACCCATTAGTGGTATCTATTCAATGAGCCGTGCAGTGTAGTGTAGTGTTTGTTATTGTTGGAGATGAGCGGTGAGAAAAGAAACTGTCCACTTGTTTTATGAGAGAGGACGAGGCGGCGTCTAGACATTCAATTTCACACTCTTTGAAGTTTTCTGCCCGACGGCCAAATTCAGCCGAGTGGATGAACCCGACATGAAGAGACAACATGAGGGGGGGAGAGGAGGGCGGAGGATGTTAGATTTTCCTCTTTTGTCCTTATGATCTTTGTTTTATGAGCTGAAGAGGTGTTTCATTTTCTCCTGTGATATTACTAAAGATGAAATCACAGCGCTGAGTCAACGTCAAGGTTTAAATGCAAACCGTCTGTTCAAGTTGGACATCAGCTGTTCCTCTTTTTTCATCTTTTCTCTTTAATATTTTTTTGTAAAACTGTTTGTAGATGTGTGTTAGCCGGTCCATTAAGTTCAGGCCGGTCTGTCTCTGCAACTCTGACTGAAGTGCTGATGTGAAAAGCTTCTATGGTAACAGGCCTCTCTTTCACTCTCTGCTCCAAGGATGAGCTCATTTATTCTCTCCGTGGACGCCATGGCTACAGCATGATGTCATAGCTCGCTGCTAATTGGCTAATCCAGTCAGCTGGCTGGTTGTAGACACAGGGTCAGACTTCAACAAAAGATAGAAAGTGTACAAAGTGCAAGAGAGGAGGTGAAAGGGAAAGTTAGCGAGCTGGGGACTTTATCCATGAGGGGCGAAAACCAACAGCAGAACTCCTGTTCCCACTCTCCATCTCTCCATCACTCCCTCAGTCCATCCATCAATCCATCCATCAATCCATCCTCTCATTCTGCAGAACAAACAACAAGTGATCCAGCGGGCAGCCAAAGTCCATCTAAGCCCTCTAAGCTGTGTTTAACCTGCTCAGTGGGGCTGAATGTGGCTTTACTGTATCAGCTAGCTCTACATCTAAACAAACCCTCCAAACCCGAGGGCAACTCAATCAGAGCACGCAGAGTTCAGAGTCGAATACGAAACACACTGAAAAGTGCAACTTACAGCGCAGATACTTCAGCAGATTAGCCTTTTTGAGAATTAAAACAAGGTTAAGGCTATGTGTTTGCACAAGCCTACTGTACAAGAGTATTAGCCTGGTTTTCCAGTATTTGTGACATAATGTGTGCAGTGGGTTAGGGTTACACCAGAAGCCTGGATATTTGACCCTGCATGATTCTGCCAAAGTGCTGGTGCTGTTTTTAAAGGCTTGTGTTTGGCTCTTCCTTGTAATTCACCCCCAAATTCAACATAGGTTGATGTGCAGCATCCACACTTAAGCAAACCACTGCCCCATGTCAATTTTTAAGTTCCTAGATCCAGCCCAGCAGGTCACTTCCAGCACAAGAGCAACTCAACTCTGCTCCACCTGAGACATGCTGGGAAACAGGAGTCAGGTTTTTTTGCACGACTTCACCAACCTAAGGTGATCAAATCAGAAACAGGTATTGAGATTCGATGCTTGAAAACTAGTTCTCTGTTCTGTGCAGTTCTTTGGTTAATTTGTCAAATGGTTCTGTGTGAGACTCATACGCTATAGTAGGGCCCTGTAGAACCCGCAATCATGAACCAGCAAACATAATCACTGAATTGGACATTTAATGTAAATGTGGTATTTCATAGAATTGAACGACATATTAAGTAAAGGTTGTTTTTTTAGGAATAAAAGGGAATGTATCTCGTGGGAAAAAGCTCCGAGGGGGTCACTAAGGCTGGGGACAAAGCATGCTTCAATTCCCCCCCTTCTCCTCCCTTCATCAACAATGCAAACATGTCGAAGCAGCCATCTGAGACAATGGCTAAGTTGGCATAGAAGCTATGAACCTCCTGACTAACTCCAAAGTACAAGGTTAGCAGTTTTTTCAATGATTATTATGTGTCAGATGATCAAATATTCTGCAAGGTTTTGTCAACACCATGTTGAATAAACCCTTAAAGATACGTGAGGACCACTGAAGAGTGACAATATTTCATTATTAAATACAGTGTCTCAGGTTAAAACACTAAAAACCAAAGTCTGAGAAAAACTAAAATGGAATTTGGGAAAAAATTACACAGATATATAGGGCCCTATTTTAGTATTCATTTTATTTTTTTTCTGAAATTGAAATTTTTATTCATTTTAACTTTTTAAAACATTTAAAACACAATGCAGCATTTTGGTATATATATTGCACAAGACATAAAAGGGCGACATCCATTCACATAAATAAATAAACAGATCAAAGGACATGTATGATTATTCCATCATCTACTGAAGTTTCAGTTCTACATGTTAGTAAAAATGACCCCACATCTAAGATGAGATCCTAACCATTTCATCAGTCCATTCCTTTGCTGTAGGGCATCTTGCTGTTTTCCAGTTTTTGCAGGATCAGTTTCCGGCTTTGATTGGAGTACAGATGAAGCGTGCTGTTTTTCTGAGACGTTTCTGATGTTTTCTTTTTGTTTCAAAGTGTTTACTCAACACTCAAATCTAAGAGCTTTACAACAGCAGCAGCAGCTAGAGCTAGGAAATTTATCCAATTACAATTATTTCCTTCCAAAATTATGACATGTTTTATTAACATTATCTCAAGGTACTTTTTTACAAGCACATGTGTATGCATTGCTTGTCTCTAATAATCAAAACAAACATTTTGTGATAAAAAAGAGTGCATAATGGTGTTTTATAGTCATGACCTCAGTACCTGTTAAATTAGCTGCTTTAATGATTTTGGCCATAACAGACGTAGCTCTACCTGCTGTGCTTACTCCTGCCACACAGCTGTACTGTAGTTTGAAAAGTGTTTGATGGGATTTCAGACTGTACTGCTAAAAGATGAATCTTGCTAACTACTAAATCTGGTGTCACTTTTGATAGTAATTCAAATTTCCCCTTTCTGTCAGTGATCTGCATGTGTCCCTGGTCTGTATCTAGAGCTCCACTTCTATGAATCATGACATAACGAGAGCACGGATCAGTGTTCATGTGCCATCGGGAGTCACGGCAGGTGTCTCTGACTGTTGCTGATGACTGTTTGTCTCTTCAGAGTCTGTGTTCTCATTCTGTCTCTCTGTCGGGTTATCACTCTCTAAAATGACTCAGTGTCCTCGGAGTGTCAGCAGAGGAGAGGAAAGTCACAACAAACAGCAACGGGATGATGTTTGTCAGCTTTTTCATGTCTGCATCGATATGATTCCATAAAATGAGCAGAAACAAGACAGCAGAGTCTGTTTTTCCTTTTCACAAACTTCCACCCATTCTCATTCCTCAAACACCCCCCTCACACACACACATCTTCAGATTCAGCATTATTCCCTGACAATCCTCCTCTGTGCGCCGCCATCGTTCTCTGAATCCTCCCTCACTCTCCAAGAACAACCAAACATCTCATTATGTGAGCGATGAGAAAATTCCACATCAGATCTCTGGAGATGTTTCCTCCTCCTGCTGTCACTCCAGCTGCACCATGTCTCATCCTGATTGGACACTGTCCCCCCCTCTCAAGACAAATCGGGTGCATCTGTTGAACCGTGACACAATGCACCATGGGTAATTAATTACCAGATTGGTGGGGTATGCCAAACTAGAGATGTTACATAAACTAGTGTGGGAATAAACTTTGTGTGAGGGTTAAAATGACATCATGTGTTTGTGGTGTGAAAGATGAACAATGAAGCAGTGAGACACGGAGTTAGGGCGAGAAATGTTCCCATATTTCAGTGCTACTTTGTCATGACACAGCCTTTAGTAGTTCTATATTAAAAGATTTGGAGCATCAAAAAACACTGATATTCTGTCTTATATAATTCAGACTGAGACTTGATAACAACTCCCTTTAAAAACTGATAAGATTAGTCATTTGGTTTATTAATTTCCTTATCAAGTCCTTCCGCTTTGTCCTGTAGAGCTTGTAAAACACAGATGTCGAACCATTATCAGAAAGTCCGCAGAGCTTAAACAAAGTCAAAGTGCATCATACAGAGGGCAGAAGTGCTCAACCTTTGGCTTGATTTATTGCAACCACTAAGCTAAACTTACTGCACAACATTTAGTGGTTGGAAACTGAAGCAGCTTGAAGTTGGGAATGCACATTTGTTTGCACAAGTATTTATTAACAGCACACCACTGAATATCAGGAGAGACCTGTTTGACTCTGTAGTCTCTGAAAACCATCTTAGGCCAATTTTGAGTCAATAAAGGGGATTGTTAAATAATCTGATCGATTATCAGAATTAATAATAGCATTTGAATCATTTAAACTATTTCTTCTCTCATCCTGAATCGTATTCTGATTGGTGGGCGAAACACTGTACCAAAAATGTAACACTAACAACCATAAGGTCAAATTACAAGTTGGATTCCTCGAGCTTCATTTTGATGCGGATGCAACGACTATCCCACCATTTATCTAGAGTGGTGTTCAATCACTCTAAATCAACTTTCTACCACAACAAACCCAAAAAAACTCATGTAATTCAGTATCTCAGGGGGTTTGATATTACCATCTGTTGCCAAAAAAAGGGTAAAAGTCTAAGTTTAAAAACTCTGTCAATGCACAACACATTTTGGCTCGAGGCTGCACAAGAATACACATCCAATATTTCTATAAATCATTGATTAACAACATCTTTACAACATTGTAATACAAATATCAACTAAGATTGTGAACCTTTTCTGCCACCTTTGTTTAGTAAGCTGTCCAGTATATTGCCCTCAAAAGCTCAGAAATAGACAAGCAACAGTTGCGTCCCATTATTACATAAATTGATCAACCAATCGCAAAAATCAGGGCTGATGCTGAAACTGATGTTTTAGATTTTCGGATGTTTTTAGATGTTTTCCCGATAACCATATTTTGTTTAATTCTTCCACAATGTCATTATTTCCTCTACTGTTTAATCTTGAAAAGAAATCAGTTTGTCCAACAGGTAATTTTACTTCACCATATTAAAAATCTCTAATTCTATGCCAATGGATGATGTTTGAAAAAGGCACAGTATTGGCTGATACCAGTGTTTAGAGCCATATAAAATCCATGATCACAAATTTGTGCATGGAATCACAAAATGAGACTTTAAAAGTGGATTTCAACATGAACCTAGAACGTCACAAAAATGGCCAATTTATGTTAAAAAATAAAAATAAAAATAAATAAAAATATGAAAAATCAGAATAAAAGAAATGTATCTCTTTGGAAAATGCTCCGAGGGGGTCATTAAGGCTGGGGACGATGAATGCTTCACTCCTCCTCCCCTTCCCCTCATTAACAATGCAAACATGTTGAAGCAGCCACCTGAGACACCGGCTATGTTGGCAAAGAAGCAACGAGACTCCCAGCTAACTCCAAAGTACAGGGCACAGCAGTATCTCAATGATTATTGAGAGTCAGGCGAACAAATGTTCTGCAAATTTTGCCAATGTTATGTTGACTAAACCTGTAAAGATATGTGTGAGGACCACCTGAAGAGTGAGTGTTTGTATTTTATCACTTTATTCAGTTAAATCTGCAAAAAAATAAAAATAAAAAACAAATTCTGTGGAAAAAGAAAAAAAGCTGGACAATGGGTAGAATTAAAAAGGCATTTGGAAAAAATAAGATAATTTAGGGTCCTAAGTGATGAACTAATGCCAATGTGCATTACTAATATTAATAAAATTGGCTTTTTGTATTGATTTAATTTAACTGATTTACTTATGACTTTATTAAGTTTAGGACAGGTTTTACAGAAAAAAAATATATAAATCTGACAGAAAAGGTATGCTGCAGGCATGGGGTTAAAGAAATCCTAAAAATCCAGCTGTTGAAATAACGAGTGTCCCTCAAATGGACAACAGGTCGCTCTTTTACCACTCTGTCTGCTGGCACGGTTTCATTTGACTTTTTTATGGTGCATAATTCAAATGAATCTAACAGAGCTGAACATCTCCCCCACACCTCCTCTGTCTCTCACACTCCTCCCCCCTCGTCTCCCTCCTGTCTCTTTCCGTCTCTTTCTTAAACTCTGACACCGGCCTGGCAGCAGGGCCTGCCACCCTGCGGGCGCTCACTTTCATCATGTGGAGAGATGTCTGCCCGCAGGACGGCACATAAAAGAGAGACAGAGGGGAGGAAGAGGAGGAGGAGAGTAAAGAGATAAAAGAGGGCTGGATGTGGAGCCGTGCAGGGAGGTTTCTGTAGGTTCAACGGAGAGCAGAAGCTGTGAGGGTGACAATATGCCATGAAACACATTTTAATTATCATGTAGGAAGGGGGTCTGAACTGCAGTTAAAGGTTTCAAAACCCAAAGCTTAGAATAGAGCGCAAGGTCAACTGCTGCTGATAGTGTTTTTATCACTGATGATTTGTCCTGATAGTTGGGTACAAAGAGTGATTGCATATTAAAGGTGCTATGAGGAGAATCTATTTCTTAAGACATAAAGACTCTGCTACCCATGAGCACGCGCGGCGACTGTCATAATGCTTCGTTCCAGTAACCTCGGACTGGGAGTGACATCACATCTGACTTATCGGTGTTCCAGTTGAAGTCAGAAAGAAACATGCCGATCTACCAGGCTATTGTTAGCTGTTGTTCGCACGCCCTGCGTTGTTGTTCACAAATATCACATGAAGAATGTGATTATCACTACGGCAGCATTTTTGTAAATATAAGTCTAACAATACTATGTATACAGCTGATCTAGAGCGACGCACCCCAGTCAGAAGTGCAAATAAATTGATTATTACAGGAGCTAAATAACTGTTCACACTGGGGGCTTCCATCTTTGATTGTCAACTCGGGGGTGGCGAGGTTTTACCAAGTTCCCAGTAGGAAATTTCGACTTCGAGGGACGTTCCAGTTGCAGTTTCCTACTCGGAACTTGGAAATTCCTACTTCTGACTACAACTGGAACGCACCAAAAGACGTGACCCAAGCCAAAGCATGTGTTTGTTGTGATGCCAATAAATGCAGCTCGGACCTTCCTCAGAACTCTGCATTGCTTTACAACTTCTTTTTTCAACAACTTACAGGATGCAAAGCGACGAGGTAATGTATCTCTTTCTAGTTACGTAGCGGTAGTTTTTGATGTGTGACAACAAGCAATTTTTGGAAAACTTGGTACCGTTGTTTTCTAGGCTGTCCGACCCGACCATGAAGATGAAGAATAGCATTTATAGATAACCTATTTTGATGCTATAAAACTCATCTTAAAGTGTGTATTTCGATCAGGCATATATCTATAAGTGGGGCTATTTGTAATTACTAAGAAACTCCTCATTGCATCTTTAACTACATCATATCATTTTATTATGAGGCAATAATATTGTCCTAAACCTTTCAAAATGTCCACACACTCACTCAAGATATGCATTTAAACACCGATCAGTTTCCAAATGTAGAAACCCTTTGTTTCACTGGATCAATATTATTCTAGATGAATCTACAGTGGACTTTCAGGGTTCATTTGTGAAAGTTTTGATTTAAATCCCCATGAGGACAAATCTGGCAAATATGAGGTGTTGTGCCTTTTTGTAAAAGCAAATAACCTCAGATGTCCCCAACAAACAGACCGTGGACCATGGACCCGTACTGGGCCAAAGATCATGTGGTAGTGGTCATGTGGTACCCTTGTCTGGTGTTTTATTTTGAAAGGACGATATGTTCATATTTGCCTATGTAACTTGACGCTGGTTTGGCATCCTGAAATAAAGTCACTGGTTAACCTTGTGCTCATGCACTCGTCCACCTGTGCTCTGAAGGTAGCTATGGATGTATTTGTGTAACTGGAGGACAGTCAAGGCACATGACAGCACTCAACTTCCTGAAATGGTGGGAGACGATTAAGAGATCAGACCTAATAAATCACTCATCAATGACCAGTAGAAACATCAGATCAGCTCAGACCAATGGATTAAACACAGCGTCAGTGCAGTAAGAACACTGTGGTGGCAGCATTCTTCTCCGCACACAGAAGGTAAAGTGTTCAATTAGTTATTTTACTGATTAATCCCTCTAACCCTTCGTTACCATGAGTAAAACTAAAAGAGTTGGTGGTTCCAGACGGGCTGCTCTGCTGATCTACTGGATTTTCAAACAACAATCTTTAACAAATGATCTGATCAGGGTTTTGAGAACTTGATCAATACCTCCCTTTCAGCCTACTTTAAAGCACAGGATTGCCTCAGTATCTTTAAATGTAGCACAGACAGTAATAATCAATCACCGCAGAAGACATTCAGCATTAAAGACTCCATGTCCTCTGTACAGTTTGTCCTGGTTTATTGATAGATGAACAGGAAGCTGGCAGAGATTACGTCCATTTTTCTTGGAGCACACAGGCTCCATTAATAGCCCTCTGCATTGTCAGACAGCACTGAGCAGCTCTCTGTGCTGATAAGCAGCAGCTGCAGTCATTTCTGCAGAACAGCCAGCCGGGTCACAAGTTAGAGCAGCGCTTAACTGGAGCAGAGTATCGATTCACAGCGAGGAGCACAGGAGCACAAGAAGAAGAGGTCCAGAGAGGGGAAATCAACAACTGGAGGGAACAGAGATGTTACTCTCAACTTTCCTTCAACTTATTTGACCTTTGCTTCTTTTTACAACTTTTACCCTCCAACATTTCTCAGTAGAGAAAAGTGCAGATTTAAACTTCGAATACAAAACATCCAAGCTATGCTCCCGAGTCCCTGCTCATAAAATCATGCACTTCCTTCGAGAAAACTGTCAAAATATTTTCATGATTCATCTCAAACTCAGAGTTTAACACCGTATCCCTCACAGAAAACAAACAGCACACTGTGCATCATTTATTGGGGGGGTTGAAGAAGCTTTTAGCGAGATATCATGAGTCAGTGTTTGGGTAAAAATACTCAGAAGGTTAGATTTCCCCAAATGGTGTTGGCAGCCTCAAATCTCTGCCTCACTGAGCTCAGACAAGAAAATACTTCAAATGATGCACACTGCTGAAGATGGCAATGCCCTCGCCTCACAAACAGCTTCCCTTCAAGAGCAGTTCCTCCATTTGCTGAGTTACTACATTATGACACACAGTGGCATCAAACAGCAATCTTTTGCTTCCTTCAGAAAAAAGAAGCTGGGAAAAATATCATGAACTAAGACGAAAATGTGTCTCTCTCTGTGCAACTGAATTCTTTAAACCAGGGATGGGAAACTTTGATTATGATATTTTTATTATTTGCTGAGGGCCAAATTTATGACAAAGTGAAGGACAGAGTCAATGAGAAAGACATACAACATGTGATCCAATCAAAAGAATGGATAGAATAATCGTACAGCTACATTTTATCATAATTAATGATGTAAACATTTCTGTTGTCTTCCTCAGAAGCAAGAAAAACTAAATAATGTATCGGATTAAATCAAAGACAGTTACAATGTGAATGCATTATTGGTCATTATTACTGTGGACACCATTACTGACAAAATATCTACTTATTATCTTAACATGTTACAACATAAACCTGAAAGATGATCATAACAATACTTTAATTTTTCGTGATGCAACACCTTCTGCCTGTGCACATGATGACCTGCTACACTGATTTAACTTACAGCAGGTTTAATATGTTTTTTTTTATCAAAACTAGGGCTGAACAATATGGACAAAATTTCATATTTCTATATAAATCCCAGATATCTTGATATTGATATGATACAATATGACTACAGGTTCTGTGAAATCCAAGCATTTTTCAGAAAAATAAAAACAATAATACCAAAGAATGTGGAAAGTGCAGTTGTATGTAAAAGAAATCTACACTGTTTATATTGTTGCTTTTCTGATATCAATGTCTTGAATGTTCATATCTCGATATAGGTACGATAATGATATACCGTTCGGCCTTAATCAAAAATGTTAAAACATACAATAGTTACAGTTAACTGGACAAACACAGAAGTGTCCACTCAGGACTTATTTGCCATCTAAACTTTTATTTTATTTTTAAAATATTTGGAGTTTTTTTTTTTTTTAACTCATTTTATAACCCAGCTGTAGGAAGGGCAGAACCTTTAAAACACAACTTGGAAGAAGAAGTGGTCACCTTTCCATAAACTCGTTCTTTATAAGCCATTAAGATAATAAAATAAACCTGCAAATCAACTCTAGAAAACAACTTATAACCACAAATTCTGACCTGTTGTTTCTAATATCCACAGATACACTCTCTACTTTGTTAACAAGCAGCTACTGGTTTAAATATCAGTAAAAATCTTCATTTGATTGACAGCAGTTTTAATAACTTATGATAATTTAAAAGAGTAAATTGCACAGCTTGAAGAAAGAACATGTTAATAATGGAGTTTTAATAACTACGGCACCAATTGTTTCCACATATTTGTACCAGGAAAGTCTCCAAAGCCACATTTAAGTGTGTCATCTTGAAATTCTGCTCACTTGTGCAGGAGACAGAGGATGAACTTTTCTTTTTCAAAGACAAAGAACAGAGGGCGCCCTGAGGTCGAGTGTCTTACCTGACCGTTCTCTTGTGCGCTCTCGCTGCTCTCTTTGATAATATTCAGCTTTAAACTGACCCAGCTGACCGAGCGCCTGAGAGCCAGACACCTCGTGTCCCTGGAAGCCTCATCATTAGTCCGCCTTTCCTGCAGACTCGCCATCCCAGACCCAGAGAAGCTCGGCAGAGCAAACGCTCCCAGAGGAGCTCTGAATGGACTGCTGCACATTCCCAGTGAACCCAACACTCTTAATAATCTCTAATCCATAAAGCAGATTTGGCTGTTTGCTCTCAGTCTGGTGGATTTTAACTTAAGATAAACCCAACTTTCTACTTCCTGTGGGACATTTAAGATCTGAAGCAGAGCTGGAAAATTTATCTTTAGAAGTATATAATCCCTAAGAGACATCATGAAGGTTGATCCTTTATAATGATGAAATTTAAGATGATTTCTGAAGAAAATGCCAGACTAAATGTTCAATAACCATAAATAGTTTGCATATTAACCACGAGGTAACAGACCTGAAAATATTGGGCTGAATGGAGAATCATTACTTATTATTCGTTTCAGACTTCTCTGAAGCTGCCAACCACGTCCCTGAAGTAAACCCACACAGCCAAACAGAGAAAATGCACAATCCAAACAAAAAGGCCCCCTGACCTGAGAGTTGAACTGGCAACCTCTTTGTTTTGAGGGACTAGCTCTACCCTGCTGAACTACTGTGCTGCTCCATTACAGATACAACTTATCATTAAAAAATGGAGATTTAATCATTTAGAAACACATGAGAACACAAATGTCTTCACTTCAATCAAACGTTGCCTAACTAAAAGTTGCCTAACATTGGTTGGTAAATACTTATGATTTTGTTTCTGTGTTTTTCTTTTAAAGGTTTCAGAATTGCCTTAGTTTCACTATAATCAATCAAAGACGATATTTATGTCCAAAAAGACTATTTAATGGGATGAATATTCAACATTATCACCTAAAAAAATTTGGATCTATTTTAGCTAACATCTGCACAGTTCCAATGGTGGGGGTCCAGTTTGCCTTGACACCGTTAAGTAAAGTTTGATGGCGTAAACATCTTCAGTTTTTGATTTTTCATATTCATTCACTTGGTGGATGGCTGCTCATTTCTCTTTTATAACTGGATGAAATCTTAACCATTGTTGTGCTTCTGGCTCCAACCTTAAGGGTCAAACAGGCCAGGATGCTAAATAAGTGAGTTGTTACAATTCAGTGTGATTCAGATCAAGTTAAAGTAGATTTCTAACACTAAGAGCTGCATTTTCACCAAACCAAAAGACACAGCTTAAAGTATCCTCAGTCTACCAACTGTCTTTTGTTTTGTCTTGTTTCTTTGCTTAAAAAAGGAGATGCTTGGCTTTTGTTAAGCTTACTTTAAAAGACGAGGTGTTCAGGGGTTAAAGTCAAAGACCGAAAAGTGAAATTTCTCTTAGCTTTCTCTTTCAGCCTCAGTACCTCAGGGTTATCAATATTTCAGGAGGCTGAGAGCGAGGGAGGGAGAGCAGCACGCTTGGCCGACTGTGGCCTCAGGAGGAGGAGGAGGAGAGGAAGGAAGGAGGAGACGGGGGAAGGCGGGCGCTGGATCTCTCCATCATCATGAGCGCTCCTACCTCTACAGGGCACGGTTATGACTTATAGCCAATATAATGTTTGATTAAAAGAGAGAGGGAAACATTGAGATCAATAGAGAGCAAGGCTCTGAGAGGACAAATGAAGCTAATGAGGAGGAGAAAAAAAGAAAAAGCTGAGCAGAGAAAAATAAAAACATGTGAAGGTTGAACATATTAAATTCCTCTGTGGGTCGTCTGTTTTGTTACTGTATGATTTATACCAGTCATTAAAGTCCTATACTGCACACACACTGCCGTACTGTTCTTAAGGGCCACTGAGAAACATGAAGCTGGGTCCTATATTCTCAGTTTTATCCGAGCAATTCCACAAGTCTGAAGTATGGGATGGATATGTTGGTCCTATCGCTTTATCATTGGCAGAAAGCTATGAGCAGTTGTGCTGAAACACCTTTTTTTTCTCTAGAATTGGAAGCTTCACCTCAAGTTGGATTGTGTTAAAATTTGTGTCAATAACAACAAGAACTTGGGATATGTTTTCAACTTTTAATGACTCACCTAGCTACTTTTTCTCACTGTAGAAGTACGCCCTTGAGAAAAAGTCTGGTAAATCAGCATTTGCAACAATGCAGGGTGCAAAGTGCAAAACAATGTTTGAGCAAACGGTGAACACAATCCAGCTCCTTCGGGAGACCAGATGCAAATTTAGTGAGAAAAGCTCATTTCTGGGGTAAGAAATAGAGGTGCCAGAAAAAATCAAGGAATTTATCATTGTGATTTTCTCTCTCGAAGGTGGATTTCACACCTACAGCATTGTTGAAAAGGCCACTCTGAGTTTGAGTCGTGCTGTGCATTAGTGATTGGCAGGTTTAAGTACCCACAAATCTATAATACAATAACAATAACAGCAGATATTCCCTCTGGATACTGACAGTAGGGCTGGGACGATACGCTTTTCTCCCTATTCGATTTGTTACGAAGGTGCTGATTCGATTTAAATTGCGATTCTACGATATTGCCAATTTTTGCAATCTTTAGTTAGCTTTTTGTTAACACCCGCAAAAAAGAGGAACAATGATGATGCCTACAGACTTTATCAGGAAAAATACACATCACATGTGAGTCCGTTTTTAGGATTTATTCAGCAATATATTTTAACCAGCTGTTTATACTCTTCAAAAGCCTGGATTGCATTTAAAAGGGGCTTATTAACACAGACTTAAATGAAGCGTTTAAATTTGGGAAAATCAATGATTTTTGAACAAAAAAAAAAAAAAAAGACTTAAAATCTTCAAACAAAAAATCCCAATACTTATGTGAATCGATTTTTCTCCTACCTAATTAACAGTGTGTCAGCTTGCAAGAAAAAAATAATGAGACAGGTTTGAGAGCAGGAGGGTTAGAATTAGCAGCTAGAGAAGAGAGTCTGAGAGTGTGTTTGTGTTATTGTGAGTGAATCAGAAAAGTTCAACTGTCGACCTCTTTCTCCTTACTTTTAACAATCTGCTACAAATCAGGCATGTTTCTCCACATCCACAAATAAAATCAGGTCTTACATTTCAGAGGTCGACATTATTAAGGCAGTGCTTTGGTTCCTTTCCTGAGGGCTCCTGTCAATGTTTAGCACACAGAAGCTTCTCCTGAGTTCAGGATCACTGCTTGGTTAATCATCAGCAAAGACAGAAACGACTCCTACTCATGCTTCAGTCCTCTCTGCTTCACTCTGGATTACAGCTGCTTAAATATGAGCACCTCCTCAGTTTAAAATATTGATAAAACGGAGTCTTTTTGACATATTTTCTGGTCTTGGTTTGGAGATGAGGATCTCTGGGGTTCTTGTCTCTGCCTGAACACAATGTAGGTCGGTGGAAAATTAATTTATGATGCCTGAAGGAATATCTTTCTCCTGCATGTTCTTCTGGCAAATCCACTAAACAAACTGTCAACTGATTTTTTATTTACAGGAGAAACTTGTTGTCAGAGGATCAGTCCTTAGGGAATGAGGAAACCAGGAAGCCTGCCTGTATTTCCATGAAATCTGAGTGAGCAGACATGGAGAACACAGGAGAAGAATCTTTTTGAATTCATTTGACAGCAGTTCGTGATGGACGCCGCCTGATCAGAGCCGATCGCAGAGCGTTGGTTTCCTCTCGACGGCTGATGTCAGCACAGCGGCTGGATACAGATCCAGGATTTTATGCAGCGCCAGGAACAGACAGGCTTTTGTTCTGGACAGGAAAGGGCTGGCTGCTGCTGTTGCTGGAAATGTGAATGAAAGCTCTAATCTGGCTCTGCTGCAGGACACATGATCGCACACACAGAGGGGTACAGGAAACATCGACAAGCTAACGCTGAGTTTAGCTCCTCAGTGTAAGGCTGGATCACTGACTATGTGGTATGCTTTTGCTGTTAGGGCAGTCGTTGCATTGGTGCCATCTGGTTGGAGTCAAACGTGGCATTGCCCAAGGACACATTAGCAGTAATAACAGCAGGAGTGCAGGACACAGACCCTCCATCTGTGCAATGGCAACTTTTATACCATCAAGGGCGCAAACAACAAGCTAAAGTTTAAAGGCTGGGAGATAAATGAACACAAATAGCTGCAACCATTAAACTAATTAGTCAGAAAAAAATAATAAGCTACATACAGAAGATAAATATTCTGTGGGTTTAAGGTCCATAGTGAGATGGTTGGTTGTATCCGAAGCCTGAACAGAATATTGGATAAGTGATGTAAAGTGCCGGGGGCTTTGGAAGTCAGACTGTGACCATTTCAGAGAAGCTAGAAATTCTGGATTAATTTTAGAACAACTTATCACCAGACAAGAGGCTGAGCCAGAGCAGGACTCGAGCCTGTCAAAAAACAGACATCCCACAGGCTTGTAATCATGTTAACCATGCCCCCATCAATGCATCAAATCCTTAACGTGAACAAAACAGGCGATTAAAAAAAAAAACAGTCAGAGGACATAAATTAAATACATAATCAAATGCATAATTAAATACTTTTAGAACCAGAAATGCTGGAAAATAGAGGTGTAATGTTGTATTTATTTGCACCAAACGCATGTCTGACCAGTGGTCTTAAATTCAGTGTCCTGCACAGACCCTTTAGCCAGAGCTGAGCACACACACTCATGCTGGCATAAAACAAACTGTCCCCTGCCCTCACTGAAGTCTCCAGCCAGGGAACACTCAGGTTTTCCCCTGAAAAACATAAAGAAAGACACATCTACTGAAATCTACCAACATTATTCACATTCTAATGATTGTCAGTGTAAGCTGGCAAACAACGACTCAAAGAAAGATCTTTGTTAAATAAAATCAATGAGTGGATTCTGGATATAATGGGAAATTTTCCCAATTTTTCTGTACATACACATAAACTTTCAACCTCACTGCCATCCATCCCTCAACTAGCAGTTAACAGTGCTACCAGTGCTAACAGTGCTGTCTGTTAAAAACACAAACACGAGAGATTCAAGGCTGTAGAGGCTCGATTCTGACCTGAGAAGAAATAAGAAGTTATAACAAGACTGAACTAGGGCTGTTACTTTTCATAAACATCTAATCAGACGTATTTGAGCATACGCACTATTTGGCGAAAATACCCCCGCTGTCAGTTAGGGCTGGGTATTTTTAGCAACCTCACGATACAATACGTATCCCGATACTGAGGCCACGATGCGATATGTATCCCGATACACGTAAATTGTGAACGTGGACTACGCTTTAAACAGAATTCCAGACAAGTTTTGCTTTTCTTTATAAGAAAAAAAGAACAAGGATGAGTTTTAAATGATTCTACAACTTAAGAAACTTGAATTTAGGCCCAAAAGATAGCAGACCTAAGTTCAAATTTGGATCATGCTTTATCAATTAGCTTGGCTTCAACTTTGAACTGTGTCATCGATAACATTACCCAAAGTGTATTGACAACAACTGGCAAAACATTGAGGCCATATCGATGCTGGAGAATCTGCATCCATACACGTATCCCCAAGAAGTGCGTGACGATATTTTGTCGTATCGATATTTTGAGCACAGGCCTACTGTCAGTCCAGATGCTACAGACATGAAGCATTTCCATTGGATCATTTTACTATTTACAACTCCAGAGGGCACATCTGAGGACTGCATGTCCTCTCAAAAGAGGCTCGCTCATGTCCAGGGGGAGGCCTGCTGAGAGGGACACGGCCAAACACTCCACTGCCACACTTCACTGATCCAATTAGAATGTATATTTCCAACAGATATTTAAATATTGTGTATAAGGTGACAGCCCTATTGAATTGAGTGATTTCTGGTATTTCAGCCCACAGCTTCTATCTGACACTCAAGGAAGTGCACTTTATTGCTCCTCCAGATTGGCTTCAAATATTAATTTCAGGAGTTGCTGCTTGGTTACATCACTTATTCTTATTAAGGATACAAATTGTATTTTTTCTACATCAAACAACCTGCCATTTCTAAATAAGTATCAAACATAATGATGAAAGCAGCCTTTCAGAATCAACCAATTCAAGCCAGACTCATTATTCTAAATAATAAATAATAATTATGCTCAATTTTGTAGACACTTTTAAGTCGTTTTATGTTACACAGTTGAGCTTAACAGTGTGTCTGTATGGTTTTCAGGTAAAATGTACTAAAAGCCTGGCTTGAAAGTGTCATGTGATCTATGAAAGCTGAGCAAAGACGTTTGTTTGTGTGTAGTGATAAAAAAAAAAATAAACATCTTATGTTCACATGTAACACAGTGATGAAACCAAACCACTTAACCGTTAGGCCTCATGCCATTAAGCACAGCCACAGCCACCCTCACAGTTTTAACAACCCTCTAACCATGAATGGCCCAGACACTTAACCACCCTGGACTGATGGCTCTTGTCTTAACTGAGCTCTTTTATTGTCTTTTATTGTTTTGCCCTTGTGATTCTCCGTCATTTGTATCCCTCCAGTAACCTCCTGTAGCCATTTATCTGTCCTGTTTCCTCCCCTCCCTTCACATTTTCCACTTCTCCATCATGTCCCCGAATAGAAACAACATAGAACTCCAAATAGAACGATCCAGAAGCTAAGTACTCCTGCTATCTGTTTGACCTTCCACCCGTGCTGCAGTTTCTCTTGATGATCTCGAACAGCGGGGGTCAAGTGGTGGAGTTCCTCTCTCTGTTTGGACTCTAAACACCCTGCTGCCCTACATCCTCCATCTCCTTCAGTCCATTAGTGTAGACTGATGGAGTCCTGATGGAGTGCAGACCTCTGACCTCGGGCGATGTGCTAGCAGACTGGGAGACTAATCAAATGATGTTTGACCTGACAAGGGCACTCAGAGAAAACACTGAGCTCATGCAAACTTAAAATTCAGTCAGAATGGGTGTCATGTTAGAATGACAGTGTTTTAGTTTTTTGGTGTTTATGACACGTTAAAGAAATAGCATCATCAACACATTGATTTGTCTATGCTAATTACAATATATCCTTTATATAAAGGTGGCCCAAGACATTTCCATGTTCTAATCCATTAACTATTTCCATTCCGTTCTTCCTAAGCAAACCTCATTAGCCTCATTAGATTTATAACAGCAGGTCTTTAAACCTATACTATACATACAAACAGATCTGTAAGGTTAAAACACCATAAGACTTGCGCAGTTTGGACAACGAGCAAGACCTTCCTTCAGCATTTGGTCATAAAACAAGATATATGTCATCAAAGATTAAAGAACAAGATTGAAATATGTCAAACTGGGACACAAACAGCCTGCTGGTTTTGTCCATGTAACTGGTTATACTAAGATTGGGTATCATTTAAGTTTTTCTCATACCAGAGCTCAATTTGCACTTATTCATGATACCATGACAGCTTTTGAAAGAGTCCATTAAAAGGCAAGAAGGTGTTAACAATTAATAAAAACTAGAAAAGCACTCTGAAAACACAGACCTCCAGCATCACAGTCCTCACCCATATTGTGATTTTCACCATAAATATTAGTCCTGCCCTTATTTTATCTAAAAAATTTAGATTACTTGACCATCAAACCATTCCATTAGCAATTGGAATCATAATGATATCTATTTTAGCTCAGTAGTTATTCACTAAAATCACATTTTTTTGTCCCAATGCGGACATTTCCTGAAAATTCTGTTGAAATCCGTTGATAACTTTTTGAGTTATGATGCTAACAGAGAAACAAACACACTAACAAAAAAAACAGACACCGGCAAAAACAGAACCTCCTGGTGGAGGTAATAATAATAATGATGCATTTTATTTAAAAGCACCTTTCAAGGCACTCAAGGACGCTGTACAAGACCAAAACAACAACAAAATCAACAATAATAGTAAAATCAACAATAATAATAAAATCAACAAGGTTTATTCTCCTCACTGTCCATATAATGATGCTTCTGTGCTCAACAGTCATTTTCTTTAGCTCGAGGGTGATACTTGACAGCCTGCCGAGCAGAGAAGGCAGACAGGGCTCAGAATCTTTGGTTATGACATCTGAATAATAACTGAACTAACAAAAAGCAGGTCGAAACCCTGTGGTATAGGAATTTGACAACCCTCTTTGAAAGACTAAAACCCAATTCTCCACCAAAGAATTGTTTGCAATCACTGCAATACAATGAGTTGTTACAGATGTAAGTGGTTTATATTGTGTAGCCCTGCCAGAGAAAATGAAACCAAACTGGGCACCAACCAATCTACCATCAAACTAATTCAACTCTTTACAGTGGAATCTTAGTAATGTTGTAAATGCTGCAGGTGCATGTTCAACAACATCCTGTAAACTCCACCTCTCCTGACCTTTCTGAAAGTAACATCATGTGGTTCAAGAGTCTGTTTCACCAACACTTTGATGCATGATAAATTGTCTTAAAAGCTGGAGGCTAATCCCCATGAAATCTGCTCCAGAGACATATGCTCTCCAGACCCCGATAAGGCCACATTTTCCACAGCAAATCCAGATGGGCCCCATCAGTAAGGCCAGGGAATTTTAGAGATGATATTCCTGCTCCCCAAAGGAAACACTCTGTGATTTAATGACCCTGTTACGTTTTCTCCAGCTCGACCACTGGGACTAATTTTTATATTTTAGCTCCTCTGCTGGATGGTTCTCAGAAAAGATGACTTTTGAGGTTGAACTCCTGTCAGTTTAACCTCCAGGGTCCGAGGTTTCAGACTGTCGGTCGGGCCTATAATCCAACCAAAGTGGAGCCAAGTGTGGGAATGGAGCCACAAAGAGGGATTTACAGAAACCAAACGTGCCAGAGGACAATCCTAACAGCAAACACAAACCAACCAAACCCAGACCAAACACCAACAAACATGCAGCTGTCACTCACAGACTCAGCTCGTCTGCCTGGCAAAGTTTTACGTAAGGGGACCATCTGTCTAGAAGGAACGGCATGAGCATCAGGAAACATTTTGTCCGACTTAAGTCTGGCATATTTTGTGTTGTTGCCGGTATTTTAAAGAGAGAACCACAATGTAAAACCTGAAATGGTTAATTAAAAATGGAGACAAAAACAGGCCCACTGAAGACCTTGAATCCTAAAATCCAGGTCATCCCTCCCTGCATGGTGTCCTTGTTTCAGTCCTCCTCCCTCTGCACACAGAAGCTATTTAAACTCAGTAAATACTGGATGGAGAACACACTGTTTCTGTCTCTGGGCACACGTTCTTGTATCTCCTCGCAGCCTCCGAGGGTGAAGGAGGGGCTGATGGGAAGGAGGTTATCTGAGGCGGAAAGCTAAATCTGACTCAAACATACATAACCAAACAGAGCTGGGAGGTTGAGGTTTGCTGACTCAGCATAAATAAAAGCATCTCCATCTTCAGCCCTGGAACCAGCAGAACTCACACTGAGAACTTCTGAGACATTTTAATGAAAAAAAAAAGAAAGATCAGAAATATTTGATTAATGTGCTTCTGGCAGTTTTCAAAAAGATCTTTAAATTTGCACTCCAATGCTTTTGCATGATTAATCTCATTCACTTCAAAGCTATGTCTTCGAGGAGAGCAGGGTAAACTGTTGGTTTACTTATTTTTGCTTCTCACCTTCCAGAAAGCAGAGGTTTGTAAACAAATAAGTAGAAAATTAATAATCAATATGCAGAGCAAAAAGCATTGAAACAGTCTAATAAATCTGAAACACCATGCTTTCATGCTTTATGTTAATGTGTTTTAATGAACACTTACACAACTACATAAATTAGTGTAAAACATTACAATTGCAAGGATGTTTTCTTCCGCCAAGGTGGTTATGATATGGCCAGCATCTGTTTGTTTGTTTCTCTGTTAGCAACATTACTCAATAAGTTAAGGAAATGAAAGGACTGGGACACGGAACAAATGATTAGATTTTGGGAATGATACAAATCACCATCTGGATCTGCCATGAGAGAAAAATGTGATTTTAGTGAATGACTACTCAACTAAAATAGATATGATGAATCCAATTGCTAATGGTATGTTTTCATGGTCAAGGAATCTAAATGTTTAGATGAAATAAAGGTGGGACTAATATTCATGGTGAAAATCACAATATGGGTGAGGAGTGTGGCTCTGGCGGAGGTCTGCGCTCTCCAAGTCTTTTTCTAGTTCTTTTTTTTCTGTCATTAATAAAGTGTTAGAATTTATTTGCTTCCTTTTTTTTTTTTTTGAAAATGCTTGAGATGTTATCCAAAGCCAAAAACAATATTAAAATGGGTTGTTTTGTACTGTAAACCATTTATTACTCAAACACTGCAGTTTAGAAGTAAGATTACTAAAAAACTATAGCAAGAAATGATCAGTTTATCATACATAAAATGAATTGAACTACTAAATGGCTTCAAAGACACAGCTTTTCATACTTTTTCTAAGTCACTATGATCCTTAACTGTGCAAACAATTAATGGTTTAAGGATGTATACTGCAGAAATCTTGGGAATATTAGACTATAATAATTAGGGCAGCAATTTGCTCTGAAGGGACCTCACAGACACATGGACGTCAGGTTTGGCACACCTTGGCCTAGAACTGTCACCCTATACTCAATATGCACTTATCCATGCAGTAGCACAGTAGGGCACCCAGAGAAATGAAGCGACAGATCTGACAGAGGATGTTTCCAGCACAGCCTGGCTGTCCATTGCTCTCTTGACTCCAACTATGAGGAATCACACCTCAAGACAAAGGGGGAAAGGCACAGCAACTCCAAGTGAACAATGACACTGACACATCCGAGAAGGGTTACATGGAAGCACTTTGGGCTCCATACTGCCAGTGGAATAATAAAAATTTTAAATGATCTAATGGAAATGTCTCATGTCAGTATAGTGGCCAGGCTGGGGGGTTAATGGTTTGTTTGAATACCTTAAAACACTAGCAAGTACAGTCTGACAACACAGCCTTGGGCACACAACCAGTCCAAGGAAGAACCTAAAACTTTTGTATCACAAAATACCTTTAAAACAATACCCATCAACATCCCACTAAGTCCTAACAGCATGCAACACAAGCTGTTGACAGCAACATCATTATCCTGATCCCACTGTTACTCCATGAGTGTCCTAACAGCAACAATTGAGGTGTACCTCAAGGGTCAATTCCTGGCCTATTCTCATTCTTTTCAACTGGTTCGTCAAATAATAGCAAACGTTTTACAAAAATTATGTCATTCTAAAACTGTAGTAACAGTATTAAATAAAAACATTGGTAACCTTAGCTGGCCATAAGAGACAGCGCTGATGCCATTTGTTTATTTCCACAGCACTCCTTTAATATCCTTTGCTTGCATCCACATAGGCTGACATGTTGGCCATCAGCCATGAAGCAGCAACCATTAGTTATGGCATCTGCCTCACTGCTTAAAGCTGGTTTACAGATTACAGAGTGTATGACCAGGATTTTAGACCTATGTTGATAAAAGAAAATAAATAAATAGTGCAATCTATTTGAAAATCTAGTGCCAGTTAATTTACTATCCAACTTTAAAAGCTCAGCTGTCATTCTCAAATGTTACTCGTATAGTGACTAAACTTAAAATTCTGTAACCATAACAACCCTACAAGTGACTATTCATTTAGCTAACAGATTGAAAATACATCAATCATTAATCCCAGTGTTTCTTATTTGAAAGCTGTGAGGTATGCTGTGTGATGCAGAACAATGCACTTATCACTAAGGAAAACAACATCTGCAGACCATCAACAGTTTTCTATAATTATTCTTATGGCTAACACCGACACTGATGATAAACAAAGGAGTGAGACTGACAATGACAAAGCACCGCCAGGGTAACATTTAATGACTTTTCTTTCACTCATCTAACTCAGAAGACTTGGTTAGTTTTACAATGTGTTGTTAAAACATCTATATCCATGACATTAATTTTTCATTAGAAAAACTTTAGTTCAAGGCTCAAAGACAAGAAATCTCAATATTGTTTTTCCATCAGCAAAACTAAAGCACTAAAGTCTCTTATTTTCAAAGAATAATTGGATATAGTGTGGACATCAAGAGGGCACAGTGATATCAGGAAGGATATGCTGTCGATGTATTTCTTTAGACAGATTTTCAAGCATCATCATTAAATATGACAGCATTCTTTGGTGTGTTTTGATAGATGACTGCTTGTTGTCGCAAACTGTGCTGTGGCGTCGTATACCACTAACCACCAGAGAGAAACCGGAGCTGTGAGAGAGAGAGGCTGAGTGTGCAGAGAGTGCTGATATGCCTTCTTACCTAATACAACTACGAAACATGATAGGGTTAATGAGTTTAGCTGGATGAGAGTGGGCTTGAGAGGAACAGCTGCATCAAAACGCCTAATTGAGACGGAGGAAACATCTCTGCCTTCTGCGTTCTTTCTAACCTTTCACCAGATCAATCACTAAAAGACAAAAATTCCCAATGCAAGACCTTTGACTCTTTAGGAATCCTGATGAATCCGACTAATTTCCAAACTAACATGAGGTCCTTTCTGCCAGTTATGATTCTGTTAAGACAGGCTTTTCTTTTAAAAAGGTTTTCTAGGATTGAAGTGAATCATCCAGTATTTTCAGGAGGAAGTCCTTGTTTTCAGGTTAAGAAAAAACTCCTACAGCTCTTTTGTGTGCTTTCAAATGAGTCTCCAGTTGTGCGAACTGTGTTTGTTTTATTTCTAAGAATGCTTTGGCACAATTCAAAGAAAAACTGGTGTCAAAATGTCTGATTATAACCAAGGAAATATTGCTGCTGACTGCATTCTTCTCCTAACCTTTAACCAAATCAATCATTCTGGGTCAAATTTCCCAATGCAGGACTTTTGACTCATAAGGACCCCTAACAAGTCCACTCAATAACAAGATGGTTCTTACCTGGAGCCCCCTTCGCCTCAAAATACTCGAGTCATCCATGATTCTCCAAGGCCAGGTCTCTAATCCTTTTTGGTTTCCTCTTGAGAAAGGCTACAAAGTTCAGGCACTTTCTAGGACATCCAATCAAAAAAAAGTCACATTCTGGCCTCAGTGCTGCCGATTTGTCTCATCAAATGCTTGTGGTCCACAAACTGAGTGTTAGGGTCAGGCAGTGTCTCTGAAGAGACTGTCTTTATTTCAGGTCCATAAAAAAGCTCCAAAATGCTTTTTTCCGTGCTTTCCAATGGGTCTCCTATCGAGAAAGCCGGGTTAAAGGATTCTTTTTGCACAGTTTAAAGAAATCTGATGTCCAAATGAGTCGATCTTCAGGTCAAACTGTACCAAAAATACAAAATTCAAAGGATTGAGGGGTAATCCATTTGACCATCTCCGAATGAGTCCAACAAATGCTCAAAACCACAAATAAAAAGAGTCTTCAGAGAAGGAATGAGGAGCACTTTTGTCTTCTTTTAGTCAATTATCTCTTGCGTTTATCCCAGGTGTTTGTGGATGAAGGTGCGGTCTCTTCTTGATGTAAACGTCCGAGCATCATCCTCTCCGCTCTCGCCGTCAGAGCACGTGTTGTTTCCTCATCCGCTGCTCCTCCATTCATCCATTCGCCGCTGGACACACCCCTTCACCTCCCTCTTCACACCCTTCCTCTCTGCTTTTTAACCCTGCGTTTGTTCTTCTTTTCTGTCCCCCTCAAAACCCTAAGGCACTAGTCCTGGGGAGACTCGGCAGCCTCCATTATTCATGGGCGACTCGCAATAGGAATTAATGATGACAATGGGGCCTTAGGGGGTGGATAGATGGAGGGAGGGAGGAATGAGGTGAAGACCGGAGGGAGGCAAAAGCATAAATGGGGAAAGCACCAGCTTGCAACCCTCTGGCTTAATTGGAGAAAGAATGAGGTCCGTGATTTGGGCAAAAAACACACGCAGAGAGACAGATTGCAGGAGTTTATTTCGGTATGTCTTGCCTTTTCTTCAATAATTCACTTTTTTTGCCTTTGGAGATGAAAACAAGAAAAAAGGGAATCCACGCTGAAACAATCACACACTCTACCCACGCTCAAAGCTGCCGGACTCGCCCCGGTCAAAAACAAGAGGATATTTGTGTGCTAGCAGCGAAGAGGAACCACGCATCCACCGTCATGCTGAGGAGCTCCAGGACTCCCACGCTCCAGTCATCTCTTCTTCACCAAAGTCTTCCTCCTCCTGTTCTCCTGCATCATTAGATCTTTGGCTCTTCCAATGAGGCTGCAGGAAGGACTAGGAGCAGGAGGTGATGAAGAAGGAAAGATCCGTCACAGGATGAGTGAAGCCTCCTCCTCTCTCGTCCAGTTCTTCGAATCCCTCCGTCTCCTGTGTTGTTGCTTTCTTTGCTCTCTCTTATGTGTCAGTATGCTCACATGCTACGACTCCTCCCCTGTCCTTTCATCGCACCCTCTCGTCTTTGCTCTCTCTGCTGCAGTGACCAATCAGGCACGAGCAGGGGACAGAGGCTTTGCTTGGAATGAATGGAGGGAGGACCAGTGCTCCGCCTCCCCTCGCTCCCTCCCTTTCCTGCCTGCTTTCTCTCCTGTGCACACCGCTTCAGCCTCACTCACAGGAATCAAAACATGAGGGAGTGTTAGAGGCACACTAACACACAATTACATACACACCCACACACGCAGCAATCTGTGCTTTATGTTTTATTGTGCATAGATTAATAAATCATGAGAGCACCGATCAGAGGCTTAGGACGATTATTTATTCATTATGATGAGTTTATATATGGGCAGGTGTCATTTTGATCTCTGGGCAAAAATATGCGAGCATGCAAATACTTCGCATATATTTGACCAACATGTTGCACAAACAAGTTCTGCCTCTCTTTTCAACCATAACAAGGTAATAAACTATCGGATATGTTGAATTAAAAAAGATCACGTGAAAATTCAGGACAGTACAGTATGCTCTGTTTTCTGTTTAATAAACCTAACATTTTAAAAAGATGTGATGAAGTTATGACAAGGCCGGGGATGTTTAAAGGGACAATGGGTAAGTAATTTATAAGCTAAAAACAATGTATATATCCATTAATATGTTCTCATTTGTGTCAAATTGCCCCTGTCAACAATTGGACTTGTCCTTCTGAGGGAAGAATTTCGTATCTGTATTTACCTAAGACGGGTAAGTCTTTTAGATGCTTCCATGTCCCTCCTGTCTATATAAACTATGAACAGCTGAGAGGGGCATAAAGAACAATGCAATACTACTGGCTAAGGCTAAACATGTTTTTTTGCTTAGAGCTATCATGACCGAAGCAGAGAAGGAGCACAGCGAAAACTGTTTGTCACTGCCCCAGCAAATGTAAAAGCCTAACACTAATCATTCAATATAGTTTGTAGTTTGTTAAAAGTAATGAATCTCTTCACCAGAAAGAAAACTCCATGAAGTGTTTGATGACATGCATACACAGCTTCTTGGCATATACCGGCTACCGCAGAATCCAGCAGTCGCAACACACATATGAAAAAGTGAGGCGCTAGACAGCACTACTCGTCTGAATGCAAACTACAATTTTATCAATAGATAGTGAGGCTTTATGAGTCGGAAAATTTCTATGCGAATTAAACGATATTCATTGGATATACAGAAACAGACCTAGATTATACAAAACTAAATGTCTGAATGTAGTTGGGGAGAATATATTTAAGCATAATCTTGACTAAAACAACAAGTTTTTCTGCAAGTATATTTGGAAAAATCTTTCCTGGACAATAAGAATGTTGAAGCTACACCTTTGAGCCTGTGGACTAAACAAAGTGATTTTACAATAAAATAACTAAATCTTGATAAAGTTTGACGAACAAATGAATCTGCTGAAATCCTTTTTTTCTAATTGTTTTATGTTGCATGGATTTGTTTATGATTATAAAACACATAAGGAGAACCGACGCTGGCAAACAATGCAGACTAGTGTGTCTCAGAGCAGGGAGAGCTTATCACAGCAAAAGGAAAACATGAAGCATTTTTTTTTAGTTTGCACCCCCAACTAAAAGGGAGCCCTTCTGCCTTTCTGGGTCACCACCTAAAGCTCATGACTATAGATAGGACTGATAGTTGTAGGTATTAAATGAAGAACTAAATTCTGGAAGTTTCTAGATTAATTCTGAGTGGGAAACCATTAAGGCTCCATCTGAAGTAAGGATAGTTTGACAGGAAGTGCTGCCAACATCTTGTTATAAAAACAGGCCTCTATTTTTAACCATTGATCCTCCTCTGCACAACACAGAGAGGAAAAGGGGACAGGGAAACAGATTCAAAGGAAGGTGGAGGCAGAGATTTTTTGAAAGCAGGGAACGCAGAGTGGCTGGTGTCCTCCCACGCTCCACTGAGAGCGAAGCACTGATGACTCACAGAGAGATGAGAGATTCTTAATGAGGCCACGTTGAATAACTAAGATGCGAATACAGCCTCTTCTGTAACAGCAGCTGCAGAGAAGGAGCTGATGCATGTACGGTTTCACTGTGTCTACACAGCATATAAAACATACTGAGGACTAAACACACAATTATGAATATGCAATATCAGTTATACAGTCCTAAACACATCATGCAAAAAGAGTCTGCATGTGTATGCCACAGGAGAAAGTGCTGCTTAATGCATAAAGTTGAGTAATGGTTAAAACAACTTTGAAAACTGGGGGCTTTCAGCTCAACTTATCTTGAGGCAGCTTTTATTGGGTCCATATAGTGCTGCACAATGAGACCAGACACATAGAACTGAACAAGTACTCAGCACTTCCTGGTTCCCAAAGACAAAGGTAAATGGGATTTTAAAACAGGGTTAATGGAAGGTCTTATTCGAATAACTGATCGAATATGGGGATAGATATCCGTAACCAAATAGTAAATAAATATTCAAATGTAAAATATTGAGTGTAGCGGCACATCAGGGTGCCAGGAGCAGTGGACTGTTCCATCCAACAGAGGGCGCTGTGAGCGCAGCTTCACCCTCAGACACAACCGCTGCTCTCTTGACCTCAGTAAACAACGAGCTTCCACTCCGAGCGGACATTAACAGCTCTGAATCATCTGAGGAGAGCTTTGTGTGGAAGTATTTTTGGTTCTACACCATTGATGACAAACTTAAAATCAAGGACCAGGCTGTGTTTTTTGTAAAATGCAGTTTAGTCACTCGTCCTTCACTTATTTGCGGGCTCAGCCGTTGGCTTTTCATCCAAGTTATACGGCCCAGCGCAGCGGTTCTTCGTCAAGAGTTTAACCCCATGTGACTGTGTAGTTTTCGTCAGGGTCTTTACCGAAGGGGTGGATAATAGAGTATCTGTCGCTTACTACGTGTGTGTGTGTGGGGGGGGGTTATCTAATATGTTCAAGTATTTGGGTGCATGTCCGAAAACCGTTCAAGTTTGATTTTTAGGAAAAGCGACAGCCTTACAAGATCTGGCTACTTCTAGCAAACTCACGATACGATATGTATCCCGGCACTGAGGCCATGTACCATATTATCCCACTGCCGAGGAAAAGGTACGATATTTATCCCAACAGAGTTTTAAAGATTTTACAACTTAAGAAACTTAAATTCAGGTCCTCAAAGACCGTAGATCTACAATTGTAATTGCAACTCTAGAACATGAGCTTCATAACATAACATAACACATATTAAACATAAAATTAAGATAGCTAGATTTGTTTGTCAAGAATTTTGCAAAGATCAAAGAACTATATAAACAGAAGAAAAACACTCGCTAAAGATCCACGTTGCTTATGAGCATCTACCTAGCTGTGTTTGTGTGACAACAGAAATGTATTGCAACCTGAGGAAACATAGAGGGGACACAGAGTTTGCATGCACAGTATTAAATTCTCTGATTACTGGGATGCTGGTGATTGAGTGGATTGTCAGCGAACTTTCATGAATTGAGGCTTTTACATTGTGCAGGCAGTTTAGGTTTGATTCCTGCTTGTGAACTACAACTACTATGTATCCTACTCTGCTCTCTTGGCCACTTTTAGACTCTTCCCAATGTATCACCACCAAAAAATGCAAAAGGTAAGGAAAAACAAAATACAACACCATAAAAATAAGTTATCTAATTATCTGAAGTGATATAAGGCAGACTTCATTATAAGTTGTAAAAAAAAAAAAAAAAAAAGAACACCAGCAGTTCTGGCATCCATCAAAACCAGAAGTATCAGCCTGATGCATTCCAGATGCTGCAATTCATAATCTAAGTAAGGCTAAAAAACTATTGCACATGGGCACATTACAATCCTGCAGTTTAAATAAAACATAATTCTGTCTTAATTAGGCTGTCCAACCTCAAAACCAAACTCAACTGCAGTCAACCATTTCACCAGCCTGACACCTGAAACAGATGATCCGTTAAATATGAAATCAAAGAATTCCCATGAGCGCAGGCAGGCTTGGAAACAGACTGCTGTGTCCTGTGATTTTTGATACTGTTGGTGAAACAGTCAGGTGCCCCTCCCCTCTCTGTCGGGCCCCCGGCTCCTGGTCAGAGCCTCTGTGTTAATGAGAGCAAAGGCCAAAGGGGCCACAGGGAGGAATGTTCACACAGGCACAATGAGACTGACTGACACCAGCTTACTGACCCACTGTCTGCTGCTGCACACACACTGAGGCCCAATAACATGCTGCTTCATTAGTTCTGAAAAACCCTGTTATGTAAGAGAGGAAATCCTAATTTTACTTTATATGTAAACAAGGGATGGGCAGCTAGTGCCCCCAGGGGACATTTGGACCATGTCATGTCATGTGCCACCCTCCTCTCTGCAGATTTCTGTCCCTTTATGGTTTTGTCCACACATAAAAGTTTTTTCCAAACAAAGCTTTTCACTGAAACAGCCCCTGACATACACATCCAGTTTTAAACATATCTTCCTTCATATCAATCTGCAAAAATACAAAAGAAAGAGTAAAATGAAGTGTCCTCTCCCTTTAAGAGCTGCAAACACTGATTTAGTAGTTTGGTGACAGAAAATCAACCCAGCTTTTTAGAGCTTGTATTTAAATTTTAATAAACCGGATATGTTTGGATAAAATATCTGCAAAAATGTTCATAACTGTTGATAAAGCAGAACTCAGCTGGTAACCATATCATTTCAATAACATCCTGCATCCCTTACTGATCAGTGCCATGTATATATTTTCCTTGGCAGTTTCTGAGCAAAAACTGTTTCATTTCCTTTTTTCCAAACCACAGGTCTCACTGGTGTTACAATTAACTGGTGTAGCTGATGTTTTTTGGCAAATATTACATCATTTTAGTTTCAGTCCAAGACTAATTTGATGAGCTTGATCAAATCCTGCACTCCTGAGTAACCCTGTCAGTCTCAGCTGTTGTAACCACAGCAGCTACAGAGTCAGACACAGGCAGCTAATGGTTGTCAGTCAACATGGTCCCTAAAAAAACAGTAACATCAGGTCAAAATGTCAGAAGTATGGTCAGGGTGTCGACTGAAGCAGCATCACTTATGAAACAACTCAAAGGATGTGTTTAAGCAACTGAGCATGTTCAGGGAGACACCCAAGTGGAATTCTAAATTTTCCCTAGGAGGACTTTTCCTGAATGTGCTTCCAGTGACACAAAATTTCATTTGAGTGTGGACAGAAGGACAAAATGCAAAGAAAAAAAAAATATTAAAATGCCCACCAATATGTGAACATAGCCTACTGTTGCCTTTTCTACATAAAGGCAAAAAAAAAATCCTACAACATGACCTGAAAGATGTTTTCTTTCTGGATAAGGACCTGCCCCTGGTGGATGTTTTCATACTAAAAATCACTCCAGCTTTTCTTCTGCCTTCAAAACCGTATCTATTACCGATCGGGATGTATGATATTTGGATTTTTGTTGATAACTGATAAGCCGATATTTTTAAATTCATTATCGCCACTATTATATATCAATATTTCTGGTCAAGAGCATACGCTCTGTGCTTCATAAAAATTGACTTGTTTCTGCAGCGATACATTATATTTCTGTAAGGAACAGATGTTAAACAACAAAACAGCATTTAACTCTTGAAAAATTTACATTTGAGTAAATTTGCTGATGTTTCTGCCAACACATGGACGATGTGTGTGGCTGATATATCAGCTGTAAATATCTGAAAAAAAAATTTCAACAGCAGCTAACACCAACACTTAGCCTTTTAGGCTGATATAGGCCAACACTGACATCAAAACTGACGATAATGTGCATCTCTACTTAGCTGAGTAAAAGAAGACACACTGCTAAACCAATGTTGTCTATTTGCTCCCTGGATAAAAAAAAACCTTTTAGATTAAGTTACATTTATCCTGAACCACAGACAGATGCTGTGAAAGATGAGATGTTCAGACACAGGAGTAGAAAACACCAAGGAAAGGGTGTTGAGAAGACTGATAAGCTCGCTTGTTTTCCTCCCTCCTTCATACAAACTAATTAAAGCAAAAGCCCGCTCCTGTTCCTGCAGTGTTTTATGTCTCTGTTGGATTGGAGGTTAATTGAAGCCGTGGCCCTGGATCCTTCCATCAATGACCAAAAAGTGCAGACAGCAGCAGTTTCTCCTCTCTGATTCCTCTAAATCTTTTCTGAAGTCTCATAAAAAGAAGAAAAACAACTCTTGTTTCTTTGACCTTGTGGCCTCGCAGTTCGACCGCAGAAACACTTGTTCTGTTTTTAGCTGACGGCGTCCAGCTTGTCAAGTCCTGTCAAAACCAGAGAGCCAGAGATCTGACCTCCTGTGAGAATCTACGATAGAGGGCAGAAAAAGAGGAGGAAACTTTACAGCTAATGTCTGGTAAACTAAAAGAAAGGTCAGTGTTTCGATACAATAATATCATGAGCTCTTAACAGCACCATCTCTGTAATCTTGATGATTACAGACGCCAGCAAAAACATAACCTCCTTTGCAGAGGTAATGAATCAATCCTTGAACACAAATTTCAACAAATTAAATAAAGGTCATTTTGAAAGTTTAATTCCAGTATACTTGATGTGAGGCTTGTTGATAGGAATTCATATCATGTGTTCATTTATAAATATGTCATTGTATCAAATAACTACTGGCAATTATTTCTACTTTATCCAAATAATTGCCAGTCACTACTAAATGAAAGTTCTACATAGAAATAAGAGACATAGAATAACTAATTAGTCAACATATTAGGAGAACATGTACTGGACACATGTTAACAAAGACATGTCCTCAGACCTGTAAAAATGATATTTAAAATAAAGTCTTGTCATGGCATTTACTAAAAGTTTGAAAGTCAAATGGTTAAGGAGTTAGAGGTCAGGATTGACAAAGCCATGGCATGCACACACATTTATCACATTTACATAAGCAGAATCCTGGAAGTGTTTACACGGGACACTTGACACATGTTATCTTGGACATACCAGTCCGACATGGCGGCATGGAAACATCTGACCTCTGACTGTTCAAAGCCTGATTTAGACTCTATTATCTTTGACCATAGGGACAAGAACACACACTGACACACACTGACACACGCATCGTACCAAAGCAAGGGCTAAGTAATATCAAAGTCACTCAAATCATCACTAAGGAGCACAAAAATCCAAATCAGTGCGGATGATACCACAGGTTATTTCTACTTTCAAAAATTCTAAGCCAGAATCTAAACCAATAAAATAATGCTGATAATTAAAAATAAATTATAATATTCATAGCTGGACTTTTTTGTTCTAAGACTACATGCTAGCATGGTGACTAAGGTGGGCTTTACACGAGTACGAATTTGTACGACTCCGGTAAAAAAAACTATCGATCTGGTGATATTGACACACGGAGACGCGTATTTGTCCATGACTCCGCATCTTTTTTGAAAACGGGTTTGCAAGTGGATATCTGCGTATTCGTCTTCATGCCGTAGTTGGTATAAACAGATAAGTCCGGAAAAGATGGGGACCTCATAGCACCCCTCCTCCTCCCCGCCCCCCAACTCACGCTGTCTCACACACACACCAACAACAACAACTATGGTGGCAGCAGCTATAAATATTGCTACGACTTTTACACCAACATTTGCTCACAGAACACCAACAACACCACCTTCGGCAATAACAGCAACAAGTGCTCATGCAGAGACGCAGCATGTTACGCACGCATGAGCACTTGTTGACCTTGAATCCACCTCGGAGCACAACTGTGATGTTACGAGTGTAGTCACCCAAGAACTACATTACCCAGCATGCAATATGGGTTAGGAGCATGCGTGGAAACCCACAGGTACGTCCCGGCGTGGATTTTGCATTCTCAAGTAAATACACAAGCCTATCTACAATACGATGTGAAAACAGCGATCCATGTTTTGATGCCGACGCCAAGACAATACGGTGCCGTCCTCGTGTGAGGAGGGCCTAAATTGATGTACCTTAGTGCTGTTCATAACACTTGAATTTAAAGTGTCATATAAACTTCTGATCGTCCAATGTCAACACTTGTCTTGATCTAAGGGCATCTGAAACATGCTGCCTTAACTACAAAAATGTACTGGTAATAACCTGTGGAATCACCCTACATCTTTTATTGTGGCTAGTTTCACCCATGTCCTTGCTTCTACGCAGAGCTGGTCTCCATCACTGTGCCTCATGTTCAGGCTAATAGAACAGAATATCCTTTTTTGTCATTCTCACAAGTACAACAAAATTGGAAAAAGCCATCTCATCAGTGTGTTAAGTACTTGTAAATCCATTTCTATGAGGCCACATACAACCATTTGGTGCCTACTTGGACAGTTGATCATATGACTTTAGATTTACATGAATCAACTTTTCAAAATTATCTTATGGCTGCAATTACAAGCTCATACAATGAAAATGCACCCTAAGATTACCTTGAGAAAGCTGGTGACTGATTCAATAAAAATCCACAAATCAGACTACTTTTTGAAACATTTTAAGCCCTACAGCTTTAATAAATATCTAATATAAAAGTTGCAGACACTGACGCAAACTGCATTGAAAAACAGCTCCAGGAACATGTGAACCGCAGTGTGGCAGCAGTCTGAACTATTTCCTCACAGCCATTCATATAATATCTCACCGACAACCTCTGACTCAGGTTATTTTAGCCAAAGGTTTTATGACGATGAATGTAGATGGAGCAAAGTCCCTTTATTTCCCTGTCTGCCTCTTTATCCACATCTTTTATTGAGCCGTCTCTTTATTTACAGTCTGGTAGCTTGATTAGAAACTATTGACCAGGATTGAAAGCATAGACATACACAACACGTCTGTCACACACTGAGGGCCAAGATACACACACAAACACAATGAAACCACTAACACACACACACTCAGGGTTGTAGTGCCAGACAAATACGTCATCCTCATGGAGCGATAAAGCAGGCGGGATAAAGAGCTCCTGTTTGTGTCACTTCATTCATCAGACTGATGAGTTTGTCCTCTGTGAGTCCAACTGTACTGCAGCCAGCTGGACGTCTGCGTGGACACTGACCTACCTGACGACTCCACTCCAAAACCATGAGCATGGTTCTGCTAATACAAGATCAGGTGATTCAAGTGACTTTGAATGTGGCACTGCTGTTGGTGCAAGGCTTGGGATGGGAATCAAAACTAATTCAAGTTGAGAATCGTTAAAAGCTCCATCAAAGAATCGATATCTTTAATCTTTTTGCTTATCAATTCCCTTATCAATTCCTTCCACTGACAGGGTTCAGAAGCATCAGAATTTAGCTTAATTTTCACTGCGCCTACCACACAACCTTAAGTGAGTGGAAATACCAGCAACTTGCAGAAGCAGATATCTATGCTGTGATGTGTTTGACATTGTTGCCACTGAAAATCAGACCAACATTTGCCTACTGGCAAATTATGCAGGAATCGATAAGGGAATCGTTAAAGAACTGGATCAATTAGCAGGATTGTTAACAGCATTGATACTGATAAAATCTTATCAATTCCCATCCCTATGCAAGGTGGGCAGGTATGAGTTTTTAAAGGCCTGTTTACATGACAACAAAAACATTTCAAAAACCGAGAGTTTTTGTTGTACGCCATTTGTGCCTTATATATGGTCCTATCAAACCTAATATTTTTTTCAAAAATTCCATTTTTGTTTTTCTAAAATTCTGTTTTATTCCAAAGTTTAAATTTTTGAGAATTCAGCTTTTAGCATGTTAAACAAAATTAACCCCCAGACACAAACTTCGGTACTGGAATATATTCACTCACTCTTCCAGTGGTCCACACACATATCTTTACTGGTCCAGTCAATACGATGTCGACAAAATTTGCAAATAATTTCATCACCTGACAAATAATGATTGTTGGGAACCTGCTCTGCCTTTTACCTTGGAGGTAGCAAAAGTTTCGTAGCTTCTTTGCTAACTTAGCTAGTGTTTCAGTCGCCTGCTTCAACATGTTTGCCTCATTAATGGGGTGGGGTGGGGGTGGGAGGGTGCACTGTCCCCATCATTAGTGACGCCCTCGGAGCATTTTCCCAATAGACATGTTCCTTTTAAGCACGAAAAAAAAAGCATTTACATAAAATGTCCTCTTTTTCCGGGATATCATGTGTTTATATTGAATTCCACGTTCAATGCCCAATTCCGTTATGCGGATGTGAAAATGTGATTGTCGATTTTATAGGACCCTACTTCCGTTTACATGAAAACAAGACCTGTATTTGAAAAACTTTTGAAACCAGGGTCCAGAGTGAAAAGTTCTGAAAATGTTCATGTTCTGATCTCCATGTGAACAGAGATTACTAATGCAAGGGAAAACATGCACAGTGCTTTCAGATAAAGGTTGTGCACGCACCTAGGTACAACAACAAGAGTTATGGCTAAAAACCAGGCAACATGTGTGCTGCTAACTGTGTTTGTTATTGCTCCGCTAACAAAATGTGGACTTCTTGCATCATTACTCTGACCAGCAAAGACGTATTTGTTATATTCACTAAGGACACAACAAACTTGCATTACAAGCTACTGGCCTGGCACGCACGCTTCCATGTTTTCAGCCTCCTGGATCCCTCCTGGAGTGTGCACTGCTATCACAACATATCTTGAGCTAAAAGGAAAATCTTTCTGTCTCTGGTAAACAGGCCCAAAGAGACCAACGATCTAAAGGGACTAACATGCATAACCATTTCTAGAGTTTACAGAGAATGGTCCAAAAAGAGAGTATATCCAGGAAGTGTCAGTTCTCTTGGCAAAGATGCCTTTTCATGTAAGAGGTCAGACAGCTTGGGGATGATGAAACAAAAGTGAGAAAAGACAAAGTCAAAGACAGCAGAGCAGAAACTGGAGGCCTGTCAGTGTATTAAGATGGCAACTGAGTGTGTGTTTGTGCATTATGCTGACAGCTTCTGTGCTGGTCTGTCTACAATGTGCTGACGCTGTGTGTGAGTTAGTATGTGTGTGAGACTCCACGGACTGGACAGCAGGAGATTTCTCAGTCTGAATTCATAAAACAGAGACGTGTTTTTTAGAGACAGGCGCAGATATAAAGTGAGCGCTACATTAAGTCAAATCCATCCTGATGTCTCTAAGAAGACTCTAAATCAATCTTTTCACGCCTTTTGGCCTTCTATTGAACACAAACTCTGGACAGCTCTGACCTTCCATTATCTGACTCTTTTAAAATCAGCTTCAGTGTTTCTCTCAGCAGGAATCTTTATCATTAAGCAGACATTAACGATGGCTGTGCGCGGTTTAATGAGGCTCAATGTGTACAGCAGAGGAAGATTTTTAATGTCTGTGTGAGAAACCAAGTATGACTAGAAGTGAAATTATTCTGAAGGAAAACAAATGGAGATGTTTGAACTCCTTCATGTGGAGAAATTAAACTGCAATAAAAGTAAGTGGGTGGAGACAGTGAAGATCTTTCATCAGTTCATGACTATGGTCGCATTACGACATGGAGTTTCTCTGCTTTGAGGTCTAACTTTAAATTGCTGTTGGCAAACTATTTTTTACCTTATTAAAGCAATTTGATACTCCTGAGATGATCAGATTTTGTGTTACATAGTTGTTTAAAATTTTGTATCTTATCAATAATCCCTGTATGTAGGGGTGTGCGATACGACGATATTAAATCGTGATGGATTATAACGTGGGGATGATCTCATAAAGCAGAAAGATCGTCAGATCGTCTGTGTGGGCGCAGAGACTTTGACACGCACCGACTAGCCAATCGTAGCACATTACCCGCAGTGCATGGTGGGATCTACTGTTTGGTTATGTAGCGTGAAGCCCTGGCAAAAAGAGAAAAGGAAATAAAAGCTTGAAGATGTCTGAACAAAAATCTGTTCTAAAGCAGCTGCATTATTCACTCAGATTATAGACATTGTAGTTAGATAACATTTTTTTTAAATTGTTGCACTTTAAGAGATAATGTTGATATTGTTGTTCATTACCTTTTATGTTTACATTTATTGCACATTTTTATAAAAACTGCACTATTTAAATTAAAACCTGTTCAGAAACTTTCTTTGGCTTTGTCATTTTTTTTCTTATAGGGTTTTACATGTTTTATATGTTCAACATAGGGAAATAATGGTCAAACATGCAAATTAGTCCAGAAAAAATCAAAGTAAAAAAGAATCGTGATAAAATCGTGATCGTGATTTTATTTTAAAAAAATTGTTGATATGATATTTTTGCCATATCGCCCACCCCTACCTGTATGGCACAGGATATTACGGATACTGGGGATTGGGGAGGATGAAAGCACCATAGTATTGCAATACTTGTCATAATAAAAGTCAATTAACAGCCACCAAGTATTGTTATGTTTTAATTCACTAATTTCCAGCAATTATTTAAGCTTTTGGTTGCATACAAACAAATCCACTACTCTACATGGTGGTGCTGTCAAGTCAATGAAGGTAAGGATGGAAAACTGACATTCTTGTGCAGAAGTGAGTTAGTAAACAAACATGGCGGCACAGGAGAGAGGCACAGGAATGCACCCTCAGCATTGGAGTCTGTTGTTTTGGGTCCCACCTGGGATGAGCAAAATGTATTTAGCAAAAGAGTTTATAGAAGTTTTAACTCACAAATTCATCCAGGAAACAGCTCTAGAGTGAGTAGTGTTTGGAGAGGGCAGGGTAGTGCTCAAAGAAGGTAGAACCTTTCAAAATAAATCTTTGATGGGAACCAGATGAAGGTTCAGTTTTGTAGGGTGGCAGTTGCACACCGCTCTCTTCAAGTGTTTCAGCTTGAAGTTTGCAGGATAGATTCACTCTTTGACACAACAAATCTGGTGAATCCAGCAGCATTGCTTGGTTCGGCTTTAACAGGAGGTGACCCAGTCGACTTTGATCGACTTGTATTCTGCTTTTTTTTAAGTTTATAAGCACTGACTGATATTGATTTATCTGATTTCCTATGTGCTCTTTATTGGAGCACTTTCATTTCTTCCACCCGCACATTTACTGTCATGACAGAGCCAAAATGGCTAAATCATTTAAGTCTGACATTTCTCAGTGCTGCCAAGAAAACAAGCACCCTTTAAGACTAATGTTAGTGCAAGAGCTGGTACAGGGCTGCAAGAGTTATTCAAAGCCAAAAAGAGATGATCAACCAATTTCCTGACATTCTAATTAGAAAAAATATGGAGAAGTTGGAGTTCAGAGCACCTAAAAGACTTTCATCACAGATGTCCCCTCCTTCACTCTGCTGCTAAAAGCATTACAGAGAAGGGAGTGCTCCCATTTTTAGTAACGAGCAGACCCAGGCTTCACTCTCTCTGATGAAGGAGAGGGATATAAAGGACACAGCAGCATTGCATAAAGCTCTTTCCCCCATCAGAGGGGGGTTGATAAGAAAACGCTGAGTCAGCCCGAACAAGCTTTACACAGCGATGGGAAGGGAAAGTGAGAGAGAGTGAGAGAGAGGAACAGAGGAGAGAGAGGGAGAAATAGGGCCAAAAACAAGGAGACAGGGAAGGACACATGGAGAGGGACAAACAGAAAGGACAGGCTAACGCTGTGTCCTGTTTACTCCTCTAAAAGCCTAATTTCATCACTTTTATGACATGAAACCAAAAAGTGCCCCAAAAGGAAACACCTTAGGTAGAATTACCTAACGGCTATGACATTCTTTCTGGGTCCTACCTTGTGACACTTGTATGCAGAATTAGGCCCTGTCCACACAGGGACAAGAACATTTTCATACAGGCAAGGCAGGGCAAGCTTATTCGCAGAGCACAACTCGTGCACAAGGTAATTCAAAGTGCTTTACAGAACAAGAAAAAAGGTTAAAATCACAATGCAAAATAAAAACAAAAATAATTATTAGAAATGAACTTTTATAGGGAAGAGTGCAGGTATGGTTCTGTCAGTCATATTAATAGGGCTGTTTTGAGCCTAGATTTGAACATTGTCAGAGTAGAGGCCTGTCTCACATTTTCAGAAAGACTGGAACCCTGATTCCCAATGTTTAGGCCCTGTCTACACAAGGCTGAATTTGGCTGCATCCGAAGAGTTTTCATGGCGTTTTTGCCTCCTGTTTACATGAGAACGGTGCCTCGAGTGCCTGAATGCGCTAACTTTTGAGACCAGGATCCAGGGTGGAAAGATTTGAAAATGCATCGCCGTCTGGCTCCACGGAAGTGGGATTTTCACAGCATGCACAGTAACTCTTTCACATGAAGGCTGTGTGTGCTTACCAAGAACAACAGCTTTGTGTGGTTTACCGTGCTCAGTTAGTTATCCAGACAGGTTCGTTGTCCAGACAAGAAACTCCTGCGTCTTTGTGCATCCACCCACCATTGCTGTCTGTGAAAAGTTTTATTTTTTGTACATGTGTTGAAACAGCACTGTTTCTCTGCAAACCTACATCACCATCCACTGGACTGGCATGCTCACTACAGCATATTTAGTTATTCTGGGGTCTTGATGTGAACACAGATTGCTTTTGAAAACGCAAAGAAAGAACCCTTGCGTTTCAGGTGAGAGAGTCTCTCAGAAGACAAGGAGTACACACATCATGAGAAAAGAGAACAAACACTGGCATCTGCTGTTTTCTGTGTCCTCTTGTGGTCATAGAGGAGTAGTAGATTCTTCTGTTAAAGCCAAAACGAGCTCAGCAACTTCTGCAGCATTAACGCAATGCTGTGTTTCATCGTTTCTGAGGTTCATGCGTGAAATTGTGAAACTGCCTTACCTCACAATGTCAACAAAGCCTTAAAAAAATTCCTGGATCTCCATCTGGATTGCAGACCCAGGAATTTGCACCACACAAGCCTTATCAGTTCTTCCTTGAGGTAAGCTACAAAACAAACACTCCCTGAAAATGTTATCAAAATCCATTGAAAGTTTTTGAGGTATGAGCAAAAATCTTGAGAACGGCTCTATCTGCAATGTTAACAAATCCTGTTAAAAAAACCTGGACCCAGATCTGAGATTACAGACTACACCACTGTTGATCTGATGCCAATGTGCAGCGCTACTAAGTGTAGGTGCCCAATAAGGTTCCAGGCCTTTGGCCTCTGTAAATGAGATGTGTTGGACTTTTCGGGAGGTAAAAGAGTGGAATTGGTTTTATGACAAAGTCATTAATTGCTGTGTGCAGTAGTTCTTCTGAGACTTAGGGTGAATCCCAATTCCACCCATTAGCTCTTGTCTTTCCCCTTACCCCTTGGTTTCGCACATTCATGTCTGGTGAGAAGTGTCCCAATTCTGCGTAGGGCTAAGGAAAAGGCTAAGACGAAGGTCTACACAGCCCTTAAAACAAAGACAGACCAGGACCTCAGTTGAAACGAAGGGATATAAGAATTTCTCCTAATACACTGCGCCCACTGACACGAGGTAGAGTGGAGAAGGAAGCGTTTATTATCAGCTATTTTTAAATCATCAAGTAAATATTAATCATGTTTTGTTTAATGTTGGTCGTATTTTTTACATTTTTACATTATAACAGGCTAGCTCTTGCAGCTGTAGGTACGGCTATTGTTGCATCGGCCTACATCACAGCTTGCGAGCAGCCCTGGGTGATGACATAGCAGGACCCGAGTGGTTACTCGTCACTCAGCAGTGCGTTTTCACTCATTTACCCTGGAATTTGGATTCACCCTTAATTTGTATAGAAGTTGCCTGTAAACTTGGATAAGCAGCTATTAAACTAGGACACAGACTGACAGGAGTGCCCTATGTCCCCACACACCTCCAGTCTCCTCTGATCCTGCAGCTGCTCTGCTCCAGTGAAGTGGTGTCTTATCAGAGAGCGGCGACAGTCTGCTCCACTCCTCTGAACCAGAGTTTGAGCTGAGCTCCACTTTCTATTCTGTCATGGGAAAAAGGCCAACTAGAAAGCAGGCTCTCAACAATGCAGTCACCCAAACACACACAAACACACGCACTAGCAGAGGCCGAGCTCATTTAGTGCTGCTGGAGGCTGTTTTATCAGCGGCTGGCCGAGTTAAATCAGCGTTCTTGCTGCTTTGAGCTGATCTCTATCTTTAAATGTGTGTTCGGTCTGCTGTTTGACAAGAGGGTTGAGAAGTTTAAAAAGTGTGTGTGTGTGCCAGTGCAGAGTTCAATCTCAGTTCAGAACATGGCTGGCGACAGTGTCGGTCGTGGTCTGTGTGCGTTTATGCAAGTTTATTGTTCGGCTGGTACGACACAGCGGAGACAGTGAACAACAAACAATGCAGACTGAGGCCCTACATGCACTCACACACAAATATACACACAGACGGCTGTTGTTCTGTCCTCGTTCCTTCCTCAGGACAAACACTCGGCTTTGTTTTAGACCCACAGGAGGAGAGGGGTGAGCTCAGAGAAGAAGTTTGGTCAAAACTGAGAGTAAAGAGCGACTATGGACTATTGAAGTAAAAACAGACACAGGAAATACAACAAAGATCAGTTTTACTCCACCATAAATAAAGCTACGTAGATAAAATAGCACAACCAGGAAGCTGCAATCTAAATATTTTTCAAGACTCCATACTGTGGTAACATTTTTTTAAAATATATGGTTTATTTTACTTTCCTTTTTAAACAAATACCGTATAGACAGAATATCCACTTTAGTTTTACAGAATATACGAAACAACAACAACAAAAAAAATCAAACAAACAAAAATAAAACACAAAAAATAAAAATAAATAATAATAAAATAAAATAAAATAAGAAACACAACATATTACATCACATATACATCACAATATTTTGTGATGTAACAAAGGACCACTTTTCCTTCCAGGAGGTCACAGTGCATTAAACCAACACTATGTAGCTTTTCAAAAATAGTATAATCCTTCGATATTCATTGTGATGGTCCACCACTTTACAATGAGTTCAATGAAACCTCTGTCGTGGTCTGAAGTGGTCTGTATCCCTTTAACTGGTGCTATGTAACTTCGAGGTGGATGGTGGGAACCCTGCCACACTAAAAAACTACAAGTTTGGACTGCTTTACGGCATACGTCACTTCCCCCGATTCCCGATTCGTTTACAATACGGAAGTCTCGGCAAAAGCCAATCGCGGAGCTGTAACCATGGCGGAGGCAACAACGTCAGGAAGAGAAAAATTTTGTCGGAGGATACAAAACAAAGAAAGCGAGAGAAAAACAATCTGAATGCTCGGACAGGAATAATCATCGGTTCGGCGTTCACTCGCTGGTGTGAAATAAAAGACGAGAAGGGGTGTTCGACTACTATCAGGTATGTTGGCCGACTAACTTATGACGAAGTTCCTCAAAAAACTTGACAGGAAAAAAGTACAGCACAACAAATCCAGAACGTACCAGTATGTAGTTTTATTGAAACCTATTTCAAGTGTGTGATATCACCAGCTCGTTGTTGTCTTTACTTTTATTCACTTTATCGCTTAAACAGGACGGGGGCGACTTCACGGTAATAAAACCAAGTTGAACTTAGCGATTTTTAACATCGTCATTAGTAAATACATTACCTCGCCGCTATCCATCCTGCAAACAGCCGCTGGGGACAGAAGAATACTTTTAGCGAAGTCCTGGCTTCTGTGATTCGCCTACAAAACAAATGCACGCGACCGGCAGATCTGTATCCTTACGACAGTATGCGCGCGCTAGAGCTCATGGGTAGTTGAGTTCCCTATCCGGTCAAGCGGAGATCTTCCGTAGTGCTGCTTTAAATTCGACTTATTTGTCTACCTGTCACTCCATCTGCTGGAATCTTCCCCTGTATCTCGAAAACAACCTAAATGACCTTACTTCACCACAACGTAGAAGCCTTAGGTGTTTATAGATGCTGCTCCATGTTTGAAATCCTCATCCAATCCTCACTGAAGAAGCCCTGGATGAGTTTGCGTGTAAAATCTGAGTTCCTATATTGTCAAAATGAACCTGTTTAATATTGATCATCTAAAGGTTACAAATACATCACTGTGATAACATTTGGTTCAGGACATTAAAATCATCTTTGTTCAACGTTTCAAACAAATTCTTGGTTCACTTGAGCTACAGGGGAGCCACAAGGGAATGACATGTGGTCTTCTGGCTTCTTTCTGTAGGGTGGACTTTAAGTGTGTCTCTGTATTCTAATTTCATTATTCATCAGCAGCGTGCTGGATAAAGAACAAAAACCACCTGTTTTTCTAAATGATTATCAAAGGAAGTTGTGATGTAGGAAGATTGTCATTGCAGAAACATTAAGGATGCATCATATTACTGTGTTTTGGCTTCACTTTTATACAAATCGAGAAGGAGACATTTTGAAAAAGCTTCAATCGACTAGACTGATTCTTTTCAGTGTCTGATGTTTTTCTTTTCATTTGAATTAAGTGTTTCTATCAGCCAATGCAGTGGAAATATCCTCAGACATGTTCAAAAGCAACATCTTATCTCCTGAAGACAAGTTTGTTCTTTAAGTCGACCTACTTTTGAGAAAAACTTGATGCAAATTCTTAAAAGGTGCCTTAGTTTGGACAAAGAGCTCAAAGGCTCACATTGATCCACCTGAAAAATCTGAAGGCTGAAGTCTGGTAGTCTTCAATTTTCCTCCATTCATGAAAACATTTATTTGAGTCTGGTAAACATTTAAAGATGCTTCTCTGCTTTTAAGAGCAGCACTGAGTGAGCCTGTAAAATCTGAAAAGGCAGCACTGATCGATTTTCTTTCTCATCGTCATGCCTGAGTCATCACTCCAAAAAACATGAAAAAATCCATCATTACTCCTCTACGGGAAGAATCCAGCCCGAGCACGGCCTTGACAGACGAGAGAAGGACGTCAAGCTTGTGGGGAGGAAGAAATTTTGTTTTTGAGGACTGAAGACGCCTTCGACTAACGTCTGATCTTCATCAACTGGAGAAGAGCACTCAGTCCCCTGAGGCGGTGAACAAAACCCAGATGAAGCACAATAATCTGATTACACTGTGAATATTATCTAACGCAAAATCTTCTCCATGTTCTGGTCCCCTGTGAGCGGGAAAAATGGTTTCCTGTTTGTTTTTGATCAAATTACCAAACCAGAGAATGACTTATTGTAGCTGTAAACTCTGCAGTCCAGATGGAGGCAGCTGAGGAGCCATTTCTTTACATCACATGCTCGCTTGGTTGTGTTTATGTCGTTATCAAGAGATTAAAAATATAACAAGCTGTATAAAAGAACTGAGGGTAAGATCCACAAAGGCTTTAGTACGGGGGGGAAGTTTGGTGATACAAGGAGACAAATGTGGAAGCAGAGATGAAACAACGTTAGAACAAGACAGAGAGAGACGAGAAGACAATTGAATTTCTTTTTGCGTCATCAGCGACAGGCTGTGCGTTCAAAGTGGATTAGCTCATCCAGAGCAGAGACAGAGCAGACCAAAATATCTGTTTATGTGACTGTGGTGCACGAAATATTAAGATCCAGACTGACTCTCTGAACTAAACTTTCTCTGTCCTTGGTTTGCAATATTGAAACACAATTCATGTCTTCATTTATTATGATCATTTCCATTTCTCCTTTTCGACTTTATGTACTTTAATAACTTTATTTATACTTGGGTATTCATTACAGTTTGATACTTTGCTAAAACATATTTGTATAATTGAAATGTTTGGATATATACAGAATGTATTACTTCATGAATCATAAATTTAAGTTTTTACATAATTAATAACCTAATGAATCATTGCATGTTTACATATTTATCTTAATTAATAGGTTAATTAATCATCATATACTTAATGTTTTTTATTTTTTTTTTACTTTCCACATCTTTCTACATTCAGCTGCATTTAACATGCTTTGTTGTCCCCTTGAGGCTTTAATAACAACTAATGCTCAGTTTTGTAACACATAAAATATCAATACAGTTATCTGCATTATGTCTACCAAACAGCTGAGGTTAGTTTAGGGTTAAAAAAATAATTGAAAGGAATATTTAAAAGAGTACAAAATTCAGGAAAATTGTTAGATTTACATAGAAGAAAAAAAAAAACATCACTCTTTCACCTTTTTAACACCACTGATATCAATCCAACCACTTAAGGACTGACCAACTGTCTGGGTTACACCTGACATACTGACCACTTTATTCACTGTCAAATAAATTTAATAGTGTATCAATCTTTTTTGTTTTGTTTTGTTTTGTTTTTGGAATGACATCAAATGTGTCTGACAGTACAGTCAATTCAGAATTTAATGATCTTTATAAAAATGAATTCCACTCTCATTTGAATTACACTAGTTTTGCAGGTTAACCATACATTCCCACATAAAACATTCATTAAAGTGTGTTTTCAGCCATTTTTTACACTTTTAATTCTTAATAGCCATAAATGCTTTTATGCAGTTGCATAAATGATTCGGTTAAATTTGGTCTCCAGTGTTATATGTTGAATGTCTTCTAAATTATGGCAATTTCAGTTTGTTATTCCAGCTTTACGTACCACAGCTGTTGGTGGAGGAGACCTAATCAGCTTTAAATAAGTCCAACATTAAAGAAAGGTGACTGTAGGGATAGTCCACCAAATGGCTGAGTTGAATGTTTAAGGGTAATGAAACTATTAATACTTGATAAGTCACAGTATAATTTATACATTTTAAAGCAAGTTCGTGAATACTAGTTGAATCCTCACAATTTTCACCTTTTGAAGACTTTTACGAAAACCTTGTAATCAATTAGAGTTTGCACTTTTTAAAGAATCTGGAAATTGTTGTTACTCGTCCCAGATTTTACATTTGTTTACAATCTTATAAAAACTAGATAATTCTTATTCATCAAGGTTGACATTTCAAGACGTTTATCTCAGTTTAACTTTTAAGAATCAAGGTAACTACTCAAAAATCAGGGTAAAAAGTAGAAAATCAGCTTAACTCCCGAATGTAGCCAATCACAACATATCACATCATTACTGTTACGTCCTGCCAACTATACTGAATTTAATTTCCCCAAAGCACAGGATGCCAATCAACCAATCAGACAATCACTGGTTTATTTAAGAACTATAGATAGAGTATTGAGAATGAAAGCTTGAACATGAGTGATAATGTTGTCACATCTAAGTGAAGTTATTGCTAACATACAGCAGCTTTGAACAGTAATTGATAGCATAAATCTTATTCCAATTCATGTATCATGAATCTTTATTTGGTTATCCTATCAAATATATTTTTAGTTTGCTATCATGCATCTACATCTTTCAGTTACGTATGTATTAATCAATACAGATGAATATATGCTGAGTACAGATGAGCCCACACAGTCTGGCAAACAAAAATAGCCTGACCAATAGAGCAGATACACAGTGACTTAGCTATCATGGGAATGCTGAGCATAAATATGAGCAACCCTCAAAAACTCTTCTTCAATCAGACCGACACCCTCGCTCAGAAACATGTAGTGAGCATACAGCATGTAGAGAGACGGCCATCCTCACTCAAAGACCCTCATTCACTCGCTCACTCACCACACATTTGTACCGACCAAGCAATAAACGATGATAAACGATGGTTCAGTTTGATACATTTGTAGCTGCTGCTCATGTAATTCCAAAAGTTATCAAACTCTACCGGCATTAATCAAGCCAATCACGTTGTTGTAAAGTGGATTATTCCTTAAAAGCGTGTTTTTCACTGAGACATGCTTTTCATGTATCACCAAGAGAAGAAACGTGGACTCATCAGTGACCAATCACAGCCAAAGGGAGAGTTTGTTATTGATGTAGTCAAATCAATCGATTTCTCTCAGTGGATTAACGGAACAAGCAGCATGGTCTCACCACTTAACGCTCAATAACAATGAGTCTGTAAACGTGAGCTGAACAAATCCTCCTGTCTCTGTCCTTCTTTTCCTCAACGATCTAACACTTTCTGTCTCCTGTGCTCTTCAAAGGTGATGGGATTGTTTTCCTGTTTTTTACTCAGATCAATCTGCAGGATGAAGCTCCAAACAGGAGCAGCCTTCATCTGTTTGCTGTTCCTAAAATTCTAAATCTTTTGGCTTCTTTTCTCCAGCAGCTGCCAAATCATTTATAATGTTTTTTTCTCTTTGTCGCCACAGCCTTCTGATGAGATACCAGTTTCATTTGAGGTCTTTACAAATCGTCTTTGGTTCTAATCAAACAGTAATGGGAGAATTAATGGTGTTTGCTATCCAGCTGCCAGAGCACTGATTTGTTTGGGGGCTTGTGGTTTGTGTTTTCACCCTGCTATTATACATGTGGGCTTGTGAATGTGATTCAGAGCTGCTAGCAAATGATGAGAAATGTTGTTAGGAGAGCAGTGAGGGGAATAGATGACCGTGAGGAGCAAGAGGAAAACAACAAACAAGCTGACAAAGGGGCAAAGACCACGAAGAGTCCCTACACAGCAGAAAAGGGATGATTCTGATTATAGTGTTATGATTGAGTAATGTTTTAGCATGAATAATCCATACAGTTTGTTTTTTAAGTCATAAAGAATGCAAAAGGTACAGCAGGATGCAGATGGGTGGTTGGATGGATGGTTGGATGGATGGTTGGATGGCCAGAGGAACTGACAGACAGGCTGATGGACAGACATTAACGGATAGATGGGTGGTCAAAAGGTCTTATAGGCCTAAGGATATGAAAAAGGGATGTAGGAATGTTTGGATGGATGAAGATAGACGAGAGAAGCGAGGGGTTAATGGACAAAAGGGCGTAAGGAGGGATGTAAGGTAGTGTGTATGTAAGTATGGATGGATGGATAGACGGATGAAGTGACAGACATCAGGATGGGTTGATGGTTGGATGAATGGAAGAATAGAAATAAAGATGTAAGAATGGAGAAGAAATACAATGATAGAAGAACAGAGGGAATGATGGATGTAAGGATTTAAGGAAATAAGCAAGGGCATATGGCTTGATTAGGAAAAAGGATGAAAGAAAGGACAGAGAGGCAGATGGACTGATGGACAGACAGATGGACAGCCTAAGGATGGCAGGATGAAAACAAGGCAGTTAGTAAGCAAGTAAGTCAGCAGACAAGGAAGAAGGCTGGCTAGTAAGCAAGTGGTTCAGCAAATAAGCAAGTAAGCTTGTAAGTAAGCTAACAGGCAAGAAAGTGAGCAAGGAAGTCAACTTAAGCAAGTACATAATGTCAGTACGCAAGTAAGTGAGCAAATAAACTAGAAACTAAGCAAGCTAGTGAGTAAACAGGGAGGCTAGTTAGTTAGCAAGCAAGAAGGTGAAATAGCAAGAAAGTGAATAAGTAAGCAACAAGCATGCTAGTAAATAGGCAAGGAAGTAAGCAAGTGTTGAAGTAAGCAAGTGGGTCAGTTAGTGAATAGGTATGTCAGCAAAGAGTTTGAAAGTAGGTGAGCAAGTAAGTAAGATAACAAGTAGGCATGTAAGTTAGTAGGTAAGCTAGTAAATAATCAAGCCAGAAAGCAGGTAAGAAAACGAGTTAGTAAGAGAACAGGTGAGCAAGAAATCAAGCAGTTAAGAGAGGTAAGAGAGTAAGCAACTTAAGGATACATAAGCAAGTAAAGAAATAGGCAAGAAAAACGAGTTATATCAGTAGGCAATTAAGCAACTAAGTTTGTGATTGGATATGTTGGCAAGTAAGTTGACAAGTGCAGCTGGTATTTAGCCAAGAGGTAAGAAGGTCAATATAACACAGGTGGTGAAGAGAATAAATCAGTTCAGTTTACCAGTAAGGAGGTATGGACTTAGTGAGCATCTAAACTAGCAAGTAAAAAAAGTAAGCTTGGTAGTTAGGTAGTACTAATAAGTAATATGAAACACAGGAGTGCTATTCAAGGTGTTTTTTAAACGTGGTTACAGAAACCTCCTGTGTAATTTTAAAGACGAGACTTTTTCTTTTATTTTGTGAATTAAATCTATTAACTATACTATACTTACTATACTTATTATACTATACTTATTCTATACCTCTGTCTGTTACCAAAGCTGTCAACTATGCTGAGTTTTCCCTGTTGTCAGTCTGTGGTTACTCAGATCTGAGGGAGTGAACCATGATGTCCTTGGATGCTGGGAAATGATCCATATGTAGGTCGTTATTGATCAGAGAGAGTGAGTGAAAGATGCTGAGGGGAAAACACGAGGGAAAAGCACATGAAGACATGCTGTACGTGCCACAGATATAAGAGGAGGGCTGTGTTACCATCATGGATGCATCTAACAACTATTTCTACCATCAACTCTTCATCCACTGTTGGGTCCATTAGTTGACTGGTCAGATGGTTTTGTCCCAACAATTACCTATTGGGTCTTATTGTTACTTTGTGAAGTTAGTTTTATATAAAATGACTTTACTTGGTTTTAATGTGAGGTCTGGTAACTACAGTAAGCAAACCACTATGATTAGACTTTGTTTTACTGTTTAGTGGTAGGAGTAAAAAAAGAATAAGATAAGTAGAGGGGGGCTTCAATGTAAGAAAAAGAACAAAAACAAAGCACGGCTTTTATTTTGGCTTTTTACGAGACACATCATTGATGATTTATGAAAGTGATTTTCAAAGTCCCTTTTCCTTTAATGCTTGAGCAGCACTGACACGCTCTAATGCTGTGCTCTAGTGCTCCACATTATAGTAAAAAGGCTGTTGAAAATGATAAAGTGGTTGCTGAATTTTGTTGACTATGTCCACAATTCACTGCATGCCAATTTACCATGAAGGAAAGCTGAGATGAAACCAAAGTTTGTGGGCAGAGAAGGTACAGAAAAAGAAAAATCACTGCCCACCCTACAAAACTTTATTGCTGGGCCTGTCACGATAACAAATTTTGCTGAATGATAATTGTCCCAAAAATTACTGATGATAAACGATATTATTGTCAATATTATTTCAATGTTTTTTCTCATTTTTTTCATTAATGTAATTATAATATATGTCATAATAAAGTGAGGATCTTTTAAATAAAATAAATTAAACAGACAATATGATAAATTTGATTTAAAAAGAGAAAAAAAGCAATGAAGATGAATAGGGCTCTCTTTTAGGAAAAAAATGCATGTAAATAAAAATGGTTATACTAATCAAAAACAATAAAAAAAAAATAGACCTGTCTCTAAATACAAAACGAAACTCCAATAAAAACAACAAATAAAAGGGAGTTTATACAGGAATTGTTTGTGACATGTACTTTCTCCCAGTCAATTCGTACTGTCTGTCAAACGTTTGTAACATTGCTGGCTTTTCAACCGTATTGAAGGATTGCATATATTTTGCAATGTAGCGAACGACACTGTCTGTGAGCGCGCATCATTTTGCGCTGTTTTATTTATATTTTCTTTGCTGACTAAATGCCTCAGTAAGCGCTGACTGTCAGGATGAAGGCTCCGCTGCAGCTCCCCTTTCTCTTCTTCATCGTCACTACTTTCAAACAAATACGACATATCAGCTCGTCAGTGTTCATGGGCTCACACTTTGTTCATTCTGTTTAAAACCAGTACATTCTCACACTGGGACTGTGGCATTCAGCTTCGGGACCATATCTTTTGTGCCATCACTCATAATGGCGTTTGTTTCCTTGTTACTGCTCAGGACGCTCATTTCCGCTCTCTCCGAGTGTACGCACGAGCGGCCCCATCTCCCCCCCAAAGATTGCATGTCCGACAGATGCTCACTCCGCTATAAATCCGCTTAATTCGCTATAGAACCGATGCACCCCGGTGTCAAGAAAGAGAGACGTAGTGAGCCATCTTCTCATTCAGCCTCTTTGGAAGCAAGAGAGGAGGAAAACAAACACCCATGCACGTGTGTCAGTTTATCGAGGTCGCCAAACTTACCGAGGACGTTTTTATTTATCGTTCGGTTAATTGATTTATTGATTATCGTGACAGGCCTATTAATTGCAAACCTTCTCTTTCTGAGCAGTTTCATGTGTGATTTACTTAAAATTGCCGGTGATTAAAAACCTCTGTCAAAGCCTCTGACTCATATTTTTGTTGTCATTGTGTTGTGTGGATTTCAATATCTTTTGATTATAAAAGAATTCCATCAAAAACTGGTATTGTGATACTCCATACTCCACTTCATTATTTCATTTTACCAGAAACAAGACAGAGAAGGAACTGTCCATCCGCTCTCATTTCCTTTCTTATTCAGACACTCGTCAAAGTACGAGACACACAGGTAGGACAGATGAATGCTTTCCCCTGTAAGTGTCCTCTGAGTGGCGTTTAAATGACTACTTGTGGATTCCAGACGCTATCTGCTGTCTGCTGTGTGAGCAAGTGGAGGAGCAAAACATTAACTGACAGAAAACAAGGTGAGACACTAGGTTCTGAAGACTCCCGGAGGACAGAAAACATCGCTGATTATGAGAAATGAGAACGAAGGGGCAGGACTCAGTGGCCCCAGCTGTACCTGGAGTTAACTAACATACGTGTCTGCATACATTTCCTGGATGAGTAGTTATGATCATGAGTCTTATTAACAAAAAATGATTTAAATAATGTCTGTAAAGTCACCGTCATTTGCCAATTGGTGAAAGCCTCAAGTTTCTCTAGCTGCCCTGTCAAGATTTCTTAGGAAATCAAATGCCATGTTCAGTTTATTACACTTTGGGCCCCTTAGTGCTGGCTGAGCATCCTTTAAACCCCAAATTCTACCCCAGTACTGTGCAGACCAAATCCATCCCTGGGAAACCACAGTGTGCCAGTCCTAACAATCCATGTCCCAAAGCTTGGGTAACATGGTATTGTACTCCAGTGGCCTCTACAGTCACCAGATCTCAATCAAAGTACACTGAGGGTGTGGCAGAACTGGAGATTCTCTTCATGGATGTGCAGCTGACAAACCTACAGAAACTGTGTGATGCTGTCATGTCAATATGGTCAAAAATCTCTGAGGAATGTTTCCAGCACCTTGTTGGAGAATTAAGGCAGTTCTGGGGGCATAAGTCTTGTAATAGCTGTAATTTATAAAGTGGCTACTAAGTGCAATTATGCTGGGCTCACGTGTCTATATGCTGTTCGCTGCAAATGGGTCAAAGTTATGAGGTTAGCACATTTGTTTATAAGTTAGACAAAACTTTAGCCATACTAGCCTTTCATGTCTGAAAAGAGATCTTGTTGACCCCCATGAACTGAGGTTAGATCTGCCAGGGTTTCTGTGTGTTGTTATGTGGATAAATGGCAGAGCATTCATGAATGGCTTCTGTAAAAATCTTTCAGGAGAGGACATTTTACTCTGGATGACAAAGACTATGGGCTTTTTAATTGTAAAGAACAGCAGAGAAGACATCAGGAGCTCCATGAGATTGAATATGGAAACTAGAAAGCCCTCAGAGAGTGCAAACCTCCACCATGTAGTTCACATATTGCTGTTACATCTATAGCAATAGTGCCATGATAAAGTAACTATCAAAAAATGATTCACTGACCCTTAAAAGCCCACACCTAGCGCTCAGAATCATGTTGATATCATTATCACTTGGACAGTTGCTGGGTAAAAATGATTGTTTGCTGATGAAGTTGTCTTGCTCATCACCAAAATCTAATAACTTTTGAATTGGGCCATTACCAACATCTCCTGAAAGTTTCAGCAAAATCTGTCCACTAGTTTTTGCTTAATGTTGCAAACAAACAAGCAAACAGACAAACATGCGCCTGCAAAAACATGACCTCCTTGGCAGAGGTGATAAAGTTGACCCCATGAACGTCCGGTAGATTGAGAGGGTAAAATCATAACTTCAATCTTTGGACAACAGACAAAGGCGGATGATAGATCTAAGATAACGTACCTTAGAGGGTGTTAACAAGATGTTGTCCATCAACAATTAGGTCTTTTCTATACTTTCTGATGGAATGGAGAATGTTGGACATGTAACTTCTTTATTTACGATGCTGAGGGTGAATTTTCTGTTTCTAAGCTTTGGGACGAAAGGCAGAGGAGTTACAACAGTCACTGCTGCTATGGGTTTAAAACACTGCTCTGGAGAGAGAACCGGCACTCCTCAGCAAACTGTTTTAGACTTATGTTTGCATGCAAAGATGTGACTTGACAACTAATCTGAAATGAAATATGTCTATGACAGAATTGACAATTCCTTGCATCCGTGATGGTAACGGACAAATTATCTATCATGTTTTTAAGTAGTGAATGGAATAGATCCTTTCTTGAAGGTCCCAAACTATAAGAAATATCATTTAGATCAAACCTTGGCATGATTAATGAGATCTTTTGAGAATTACAGTAAGCTGCCTTGACTGGTAGTTTCAATATGGGGTTTGATCCCTTCCTAACTAGGTGATCTGATTGGCCTGTCATGAATGTTACTGATTGAACATCTGTCCAACAATAAAGGCACTACAACATGGGCCACAAAGGGAATGCATATTATTAATGCTCTGTTCCTCTTAAACTGTTAATTTAGTGTCATGACTTGCCTTACAGAGACATTCTCATGAGAGGAACATTTTACTTTTGTCCTTCATCTCTTCATTCACTGACCCCAGGTGCAAAAAGTAGCCTAGAAGAAGCTGATTCTAACACAACATCGTTGCAGCTATTTCACAAACCTACTCCAAGATCTGGATGTTTATGAGGATATCAGGAGTTCAGAGTGTTAAAAATGTTGCAATGTGATGCAACCTAAACTTTCCATCCTTAATTCTTGTAATGTTAGGTTATTTAAGATGTATGGATATTTCTGAGGCTGCATAAACTCACTTCACGCTCTGAAGATCAGCTTTTCTGCTCATAATTAAAACCTCCACGGCAGATCAATACATTCACCGTGTGATGGATCGCTGGAAACATAATGCACAAAGGACAAAATGCTGATACATGGAGAGATAGAAGGCGTAGTCTCAGAAAGAAGGTGAAATGGGATCTTCTCTGAGTGCTGATATGGTCGATAGAGATCGCATATCTGCTGAATCTGACCGACCTGCAGACAGAAGATCTGAAAACAGAAACAGGAGCTGCAGACAGACAGCAAAATGATTAGTAACAGAATAAGCTGATTTTTTTATGTGTGTAAGAAGAGGTTGTGTTGAAGACAAAAGAAAGAGACAAAGATGGAGGCAGCAGGGTGATGTTGGAGCAGTAAGCGTGTTAGCGTGATAAATGTTGGACATTAGGTTTTAGGGCAGAGGAGACTCGCACATAAATCTATACATCAGCCTGATACAGAGCGTCCCTGCCCTGAACCATTACTCAGACTGTAGCTCATTCTGCTAATTAACGACTATTCATTTATGTTTGTGTGTGTGTTGGGGGGGGTTACGAGCCAGAGAGCTTGAGGGCAGATAATAAAAACGAAGTAAATCAGGCGTCCACAAAAGCTAGCGAAATGTCAATAACCCTCATGTGCATGTTTGGCTTGGGTCAAATAATATTGTTATCTGCACCATAGCAAATGAATATACCTTTAGGAGAGCATAGTTCATGAATGTGGTGATATATTTGGGGATTTCTCCAAAAGTTAGAACTTTTTCTGTGGTACTCATGATTCCAGACATTTAGAAAGCTATGACACTTGTATTAAAATAAACTCTTGATGTGGTTCAACCACAACAGCAAAAACAGAGGACCAAGGTCCCCACTGTAGGCTAAATGTCATTTAAGGGCGTACTCACCAGGGGTGTAAAAAACCATGAATATCGATTTATCAATTGGCTGATCAAAGATCATATCACATCGACTGAAAGCACAAATATCAATTCAAGCACCGTCTATTTGCCACAGTTTTTTTATTCACTGAAGCTAACAGCTAGCACCTTTGCTTTAGAAAGGATGACGATGTTACTCCCCTCTTGGCTGTGTGACAACAGTTCAAACTTAAAAACTACCACTGATGATTTCTCAGCTTTACCCGATGACCATGCTTTCATTTTTAAGCATTTACGACCAACAAAAAATAAAATTCAACCTGAAAACCACAATTACATTCAGGTTCAAAATTCACAGATAGTTCTGTACTATAGCTTGATACAGACTGTGAATGTGAACAGAGGAAAAGCTGCTGCTTTGGAGGAGCTTCAAGCATTGTTGCCTTGCCTCAAGCCACAAAGGGATTGTTCTTTCAATTAAGCTCTAAATTCTTTTTCATGAAACATAAACTCAGAAAAGCATGAGCCCTATTATTAACCCAAACTTCAAACAGAAACACTCACAGGTTTGTCAGTTAACAAGAGGCAGAGACGAGCAGTCAGAGAGAGCACAAAGAACTCGATAAAGACTCACACCTCCCCATCAAGATTCTGTAGGAGACCAAGGACTGTGTGCGAGTTAGTGTGAGCATCTTCTTTGTAGTAACCCCATTCTTCAGCACAACCCCATGGTGTGAGTCTGTCACAGGCGGCTCTTTGTGGATGACAGCAAACATGCACACACACTCGACTCCAAGTGCAAATGAGAAAAACCACACAGCGTTCAGAACGTCATTACCCAGAACTCCCAGGGTATAAGGATGACACAAACACACAGAGGCACACTCAGAAATCTTTATCTCTGTCTGTGAAGCTCCAGTTATTGTTCCCATCTCTGACTCTCATTTCAATCCAAAAGTAAACACAAAATATATATTTATTAGAAATGCAGAGAAAAGAGGAGCTGTCAGCCAGACCGCCAGGGTGCAATCAAGATATTTTCATTCACTTTGTGAGCTTTTTAGTCTACAGTACATCAACATCGCTCATCTGAAAAAAACAGATGATACGTAAAATCTCCTCATTAATTGTGAAGTTAGATCACCACACTGAAGAGCACCAGAGGGACACACTTCAACAGTTTTCAACATTTTCACCAAGAAAGTAATTCTCAGCCAAATTCTGAAAAGACTGGTGCACTACCCATGGCTAAAAAAAACACACATTAATCACACACATTTCAGTTTGGAGCACAAACATCTGTCATTCATTGTTGCCCTTTTCTCTCTCTGCTGCGGGAACACAAACTCTGAGCACATCAGTTTTATTCATCAGATTAAGCACTAGGAATGAAACAGTTACTGACACAATGGTAACCGCGGCAAAATTTCCCATGGTTGTAATTACAGTTCCCTGTTTAAATTAGCGGTAAACCGAGTTTGATCACCACACTGTGTCAATGACTCACGTTAATGTTGCTCTTTGCTGGAAAAGCCTAAACTATGTGTCTGCTCCTTGGTAAAGCAGCAGCAGTCCCTCACAGACGGTGGCGCATGTACAGTTTACAATGTCTGGCCTCTGAAAGTATAGCAGTTAGAGCCGCGCTCAGTCTCTACAGCGGGGGTTTTCCACTCGAAACGGACAAAGTCTCAAGTTTGGTTGAAGTTTAGATTTTACAAGGATGCAGAGGGGAAATTGATTGGCAACAGTCACTCTGTCTAAATCACTAAGCTGCAGTGAAAGGCAGAAGCTGGAGAGAGAGAAGAGATTCAGAGAGCCAGACCTGAGCGAGTTCTATCAGTTTATCAGTGTTTCCTGTGGAAATAATGTATAAAGGTTGTAAATAACAGCATTAGTATCATTTTGGAGTGTGTTCTTGGCGTTGTTTTGCCCTTTATTTGCCATGTTTTTCGTAACTGATTGTCTTTTTTGGTCATAGTTCGGGTTATATGGATTTCATCAACAGTAATTTGGAAAAAATAAGATATTCCATGAAGGGGGCTACCTAGATATTGCTCAAAACTTTTAATATGTGCATTTACAATTGTTAGAGAATCCTGTTAAAAGTTCAAAGTTCTTTTTGTCTTTTAATTACACAGTGTTTAAGCATTTATAACAAATAAAATAACAAAAATGACAAATAATTGCCAGAATTGTTTTCTTTTATTTCTCATGAAAAAGGGTGAAAACATTCACTTACCTGACATTTCCTGACAGTTATTGACAAATAAAGACAAAAGAACTGTTAAAATATAATATTGAGGGGTGCTGGTTTGGTGGAGTGGTTAGCAAAAAGGCACCCCATGTACATACTTCTGCTGGTCCAGGTTCGAATCCCGTCTGTGACCAGTTGGCAGAGAGTCTACCCCCACTCTCTCACCCCCTTTCATAAGCCGATCCACTGTCTCTCTTCTATCAATAAAGGCACAAAATGCCCATAAAAAATACATTTAAAAAATATATATTTATATATATATATATAGATGTGTATATATATATATATATATATATATATATATATGAATATATATATATATATATATATATATATATATATATATATATATATATATATATATATATATATATATATATGTATATATATATATATATATATATATATATATATATATATATATATATATATATATATATATATATATATATATATATATATATATATATATATGTATATATATAAAACTGAAGGGGTTAAATGATTTCAAGACTGTGTAAAAGTACTTTCTGAACAATTAGAGCACACTGCAACAATTACGCAACAGTCATGATAACCGTGATAATTTTGGTCACAATAACAGTGATATGAAATTTTCATACCATTACATCCCTATTAAGCACAAACTGTTTCACTGTGGCCCTAGGAAAGAAACTCCAATCCATTTTTACAATCCTTGCTGAATTTGATGGTATGACCCGTTAAAAAAAAATAAATGATGAAGCCTTGTGAGTCAATACAACGGACATTAACACCATGATGTGCTGGAAGTCATCTCGGAAAGACAGCAATTAGAAGGATGGGTGGAAAGCTGTCATGACACATCAAAATACAAATATAAGAACATTTTGATCAAAAAACTTAATCAGTGAAGTTTAATTAAGAGCTTGCAAACATCTACCAAGGCATTTCTGATATTGTTTGTCAAGTTATTATCAAAAATGTGGAAAACTGCCCAGTCAAGCAAAGTTAAAGAATCACAAAATATAACCAAAAACTAAAAAAACAAAGTACATATTGAAGGTTTAAGTGTACTATTGTATCACAAAAAAACTAATTAAGATGGGGAACACATTACAGAAATATTCAACTGTCATGGATCTTCTACTGCAAGTCAAGCTTTCTATTTCCAATTTCCTCACTTCATGGTTTTATTTATTGCTCTCTAATAAGCCAGCAAAATACTGACAAATCCTGCAAACACACACACTCACACAGCTGACAGTTTGAGGGAAAAGCCAATAAAATCCTCCATAATTGGAAAAGACATGTTCCACTTCCTGTCCTGGATGACAGCAGGAAGTTCCGCCTCACTAGACCGCACTAATCAATCGCTGCACACAATCAGACCGCCTGTCAATCAATGACCACAGGGCCGGGAGACTGTGTGTGTGTGTGTGTGTGTGTGTGCATGTGTGTGTTTGTTAAAGAGCTGAATAAATAAAACAGTACCCACCGAGCGCTGTCTGAGTGAATCTGGCCTGAAGGACAGGATTAGTGTGTGAGATCAATAAGAAATGTGTATTCTGTAAATAAGTTTGTGTACATGTGTGTCCTATGGGCTCATTCTGACACTGAATTACCTGAATAGATGAGGAGGAAACACTGACTATAGAGAGAAGTGGATGAAGCCACGCGAGCCACGTGTGTCAATCACGTCTCTAATTCTCCAGAGATGGCATCTCAGTAAAATAAAACCAGGTATGTTGCGTCAGAAAATTCACTCCCTGTACACTGAGAGCTTTAAGATATACATCTAATAGATTCATACTGAAGACATTTGTTTAACCAGGCTGTAAATCTGTTGATTTAGACTGTAAACAATGTCAGTTTTCAACACTTAGTAATATAACCTCCAGCTTTCCTGCAGTCAGCCTCAAGTGGACACACAAGGTACTGCAGTTTTCGGCACTTCTGCATTGGCTTCATTTTCCGGTCTTGAAATAAGCCTGGTAATAAAGCAACAGCCCACATTGCGGCAACCAGTGCCAATACAATCAAGTTATACACTCCTCACAGTTGTTCTAGCTGATGAATACAGACAGCAATTAGAAGAATGAATATAATGCCATTATAACACAATAAAATATAATACATAAGAACATTTTTGTCAAAAAACTTAAATATTTTGAAGTACTAAGAGCGCGTAGACATTCACCAAGGTATTTCTGATATTGCTTGCCAAGTTATTATCAAATTACAAATCATGACAAAAACTAGGGCTGGAAAGATACATTTTTCTCCCGGTTCGACTTTTTTAGGTGCTTATTCGATTTAAATTGCGATTCTACGATATTCCTGATTTTTGCACTCTTTAGTTAGCTTTTATTAAACAACAGTGAAAAATATGAACAATAATGATGCCGACAGACTAAATAACACATCAGGAAAATTACAGATCACATGTGAGTCCGTTTTTAGGATTTATTCAGCAATATATTTAAACCAGCTGTTTATACTCTCTCTTCAAAAGTCTGGATTGCATTTAAAAGTGGCTTATTAACACATACTAAAATGAAGCAATTACATTTTGGAAAAAAAAAAAACAATTTTTGAGCAAAAAGAACGATTCAAAAATCATCTAACAAAAAATCCTGATACTTATGTGAATCGATTAACTCGATGCCCAGCCTTCTGGCTTTGCTGTTTACATGAATTCCTGCAGGGGGCAGTATAGCGTGATAAGGAGCATACAATTTTCTTTATTCGGACTTGAACATGCATTTACTTACTTTATTCAACAGAGAGGCACATCAACACCCCAGATAGCAATTTAACAAGTAACACTGTACCCCAACTCTTTGGTTCCCAAACTGCGGTCTGAGTCCCTCAAAGGCAGGCGAAAGAGGGTATCAGGAGGCATTAGGCTCTGTCAGCCTTAGGGGAGCCTTCAGTTGGTCCAATTGTGTTAACTTAAAAAATGATGTTTATATATCTGCAAAGAACATGATCGGGAACCACATCTCTAGACTAAACCTTTAGCCTACAGAGGGATGGGATCCTCTTACTGCAAGGATCATAACCATAAAATGTCCAAATAAAACAGGTTGTAATTCTAATCTACCAATGACATATTTGGAATGTTAATTAGGCAAAATCCTTTATTAATCAATTGGTGCATCTCCAAAGAAAAAAACAGAAACAGACTGAAAACACAGTGGGAGATGAAAGCTGCCACATTAAAGGTTTAGCTGTTTTGTTTTCAGCTCAGCGGGGGACCAGAATCCATTGTTTCAAAAATAAAAAAAGTCACACAGGCACTGAGTTCATGAAATTCCTGTCACGGACACCATTATCAGACAGAGAAGTGTTTTAAAGCGTGAAGTTTATCCCAGAAGCTGAAAACTAATCTAAGAGAGAGACAGAGATGAAAAGTAAACAAAGAGTGGCAATGAATTTGTGTTTGCTTTTCTGTGAGTCCTCAGAGCAAACATCACCAGACCACAGAACAGTTTAGATTCTCAGAGGGACATGAGAAAAAAAAATGTTCAGACTTAATTCAATGATTACAATTTACCCTGTTTGAGAATAGAAGTTGTTCTGAGGAGAAAGAGGCAGACAGAGGAAGATACCACAAGCTCAAAAATCACCTTTTGTTGAAAAAAAGGTTGATAAGTTTCTCGTTGATCTTGCATTTAAAGGGATAGTTCAGTATTTTTTATGTGGACGTGTATGAGCTCCATATGGTCACTAAGTACATTAGATGCAGTAGAAAGTTCTCTCCTCTCCCTCAGTAAGCCACAGTCTGTAAAAGTGACGCAGGGTCAGCCGCAAACAGGGTAGTTCTGTACCAAATACAAAGGGTATTTTCTCCATGTACAAGAACTGCCATCAAGAAATAACACCACAGTATAGGAGTACACCATCGAGACATTTTTTTGAATGCATCAGCTTTTTGGAAAAATAAAGTTTATCTGGAACTAACACACACGTCACGTATTCCTTGCATTCCACATATTCTTAATTCCAGATAAACTTTTTTAGAACTTTCTACTGCATCTAATGTGCTTAGTGGCCATTTGGAGCTCATACAAACCCACTTCAAAAATACTGAACTGTCCTTTTAAGTTTCATCAGTATTTTTCCATGAAAATATTAGATATAATAACATTAGACTGCCTGTCATCACAGCACAATCGACGGATTATAAGAAAATGAACTTAAGGAAATAAAATTAAAACAAAAGTTTTGAATACTGATTAAGGAACATTTTGGTGCTCAGAACAAGAAAATAAATGTGACAGCTTCTGACATTTTTCAGACTAAATCAAATGCATCAAAATCTTCGAGATAATTTATTTTCCAACAGTGACTGGAATTACTTTCATCATTCCAAATGTCATAAAAGCAGATGTTTATTTTAAATACAGTTTAAAAGTTTTGGTGAAAAGAGTTAAAGTTAACTTTGCAGTGCAGATGGACCTGCCTGATTCATTGTCAGGGAAGAGAGACAGAAACTGAAGACGTGACGACAGCGGGAAGTGACTGCATGTTTGAAAACAGTGACGGCTTCTGAAACGGTCTCTGTGGATGCTGCAATATCTGCAGTTTTATCAGAAATTGACTCCATTTCTTCTTTAAAAGAGGTGCAAAGAACATCACTTAAACTTTTCTTAAGCCAGTAAAGCCGATGACAGTTAGTCTGTGGTAGCTCAGAGTTGTGGTTACTTAACAATATCTGACACAATCCTTGTAAACTTCTTCTCATAAGTTTACAGGGATGATTTGGTGGAGATTGTTGTTTATGAGGTTCATGTCACGTATAAGTGGTAAATAATACATCTGTGTGGTATAATTTAATGTAAGATGATAGTCTGAGGACTGAAATGTAGTTCAAGCTAACGACTAACAACAGGGTCTGAAAACATTTCCTATGGGCTCTTCTCCAGATGGACTAGAGAAATCTTTCTGAGGTGGATATATGGAACTGTCCATCTGGTTTGTCAGCTGCGATTAAAGTTCTGATTGTAAATGATATCAGTATGGACACTTACGGCCCTTTTCCACTAGCACACCTTGGCCCTACTCTACTCGGCTCTACTCGATTTGAAGCGTGTTTCCACTGGCCCGGTACCTCCTGAAACAAGCTAGTTTTAGTACCTACTCCGCTCTGGTTCCAAGCGAGCACAATCGATACTGGAAGATGACGTCACCGACTGCCGGCTACTGATTGGTCAGACAATGTCGTCATCGATGAGCGCGACGACCTAGCATGCTAGTGGTAGCTACCGTTACCTTACCCTCATACGTCTTTGCAGCTCGATTGTTCTCGTCCTCGGCTTCATTCTGTTGTATAGCTTCCAAAACTCTCCTGTACTTCTCAAGGGGTATTTCTTCTTGGCACCTGCAGCCTTCTTCTGCTTTCCGTCTTTACTCAATTTGTGACAAAAAGCCACAATTGTTGTGTCGCGCTCAAAATGACGTCACCGCAGAGCCGCTCAGCTGTTTACAGCAACACTGCACCCCGTTGGGCAGGCGACTGCTGCTAATGGGAAAGCAGCACAAGGCGAGTAGAGTAGAGCCGGGTAGAGTCGAGTAGAGTAGAGTAGGGCTAATGGAAAAGGGCCATTAGTCTCCTCTCAAATAAACAAATATGCAGAGTCTTAACTGTTCTGGACTGGGTGGTAAAACATCCTGAAGCTAAACGCTCACTCCAATCAAACGGTAACAAGCCCTCTGGGCACTCAGTTGGTTGTTTTATGTGTGAACACAGTGAGAGTGTGTTTGTACATCTGTATTCCTTCTTCTCCAACCGCACCGCTCTCTGTCGGGGTAAACAGTGAGGAGACCAAAGCTGGAGCCTGCAGGGATCCACCAAGCCGAGCCACATTTTCTCTCTGCTCCCCTTTCATCTGCTGCAAGGGAATAAATAAAGGCCGCATTACACCCAAATCTCGTTCTTACTCTCCCACAAACAAGTATGCATGCGGATTGTTGAGCCTGAAAACAAGTTTCTCTCCCAAAGTTCATCAAAACGAGCCAAGGCTCAATGAAGCATCGACTTACACCGAGCTGTACAGAAACAGAAAAGAGGTGAGGGAATCATCTAACAAAGAACACAAACACATTCACAACATCACTGATCTCCAGACAGTTGCCACGGTGACAAGGACATCATGTTTCTGCACAGTCTATCAGTGAGCATGTGTACAGGAGTGTTTATGCGTGAGCAGGTTCAGGGTCTTTTTATTGTGAAGAAACCAATAAATAGATCTTAAGTGTAAGATCTTCTTCTGCAGAATAACTATTACTACAAGACGTGAAATGCCAGGAAACCGAAATCCAAAGAATAAAACAAAAAGAAAACTGAAACAGTCCAGTTATCACTTTGAACAGTACTGGATAACAATGACCTGGGTGAGTGAGAAGCTGCACAGATGAAAATGAAAACACTTTCTAACAAAAAAGAATAAACAAATATTAGTTGACAATATGGACTGATAAAATGCTGAGGATACTCTACTGAGTGTGGTTTCTTACTACATCAGTCAAGCGGTTATTTGCGAGTAGAACCCACCCCAGCTTCAATAAATCTAAATCTCAAGTCATTTTTATTAAAGCCCAGCAAACTATTCTATTCCTGAAAGACATCACCGGTGCCATCTGCTTACTCCGAACCATTTATCTGCATTTTCCTGCTTATATCTGAAGTAAAAGGATTCTGTAACCTGGCACGCCAGACGGACAGTTCCATATATCCACCACAGAAATATTTCACTAGTCCATTTGGAGAAGAGCCCATAGAAAAAAAAAATTCAGATGGCAGAACTTTCCAAACTGCAGCTGGTGATTGGACAATCATTCTGCCAGTCACACTCATCACAGACCAATCCATATCAAGCCACAGTATGACGTAGCAGCTAAACCCTGCTGTTAGCAGTTAGCTTAAACTACGTTTGAGTCCTTAGACTATTGTCTCACATTAAATTATACCACACAGATGTATTGTTTACCACTTATATATGACATGAACCTCATCAACAACAATCCCCACCAAGTTCTTCTGGTAAATTTAGGAAGAGAGCAGATTTCGCCAGGTATTGCTGAGTAACCACGACTCTGGGCTACCATAGACTAACCGGCATAACTGTGACGGACTGTCGCATCCCTCCCAGTTTCCCAGGAGTACTCACCTGTCAGCCGAAGAGAAAAAACATGACTTCCCGTAGATACTGCAGATAGTGCCGCCACTGCTTTTGAATGCAGTCACTTCCTGCTGTCGTCAAGTCTTCCATTTCTGCCATTCTTCCCTGATTGGCCGTTTAATTTTTGGCCGTGAAGTTGTAGGAGACTGGAGCATGGCAAGATGGGTCTGTGTGATTTCAGACACTGAATCAGGCTGGTACTTCTGTACTGCAAGTTTAAGGCTTTTGTGCAGAGAACAGAAGCCATTCAGGGAGATACAGTGGTTATTAGATGTATCGGGTGGCCGCATTACACCTTGGGCAAAAGATCAGACCTAAGTTCTATGCTTGTCTTAATTTAAAAAACAAGATATTTGTTTAGCAATGAATTAACCTAGTTCAAGTTATTCTGTTTTTGGACTGAACAGTTTAGAAATGTAAAAACATGCATTTCTACTTTTACTCCAAAGGCTTGTACATGTGTTAAATCAAATTTATCTGTGCTGTCAAAGAAATATTGTACTGAAAGCAGCCAACAGGGGCACTCTGTGGAAATGGGCGGACAGCATGTTACATCAACTTTGAAAGTCCTGCTTAGGGGTGGAAAAGTTACAAATCACTGCAGTATAAGTAAGCTAATGATGGCTTACAAGATCATTTAAAACTGTGCCCTCTATCTTGATATTTTCCCTCCAACACTGATTTACGTCTGCATTCTTCAACAATCAAAGAGGGCAGAACAACCAGGACAGAAAAGTTTGAACACCAATTTGAAGCCGTCTTTTAATAATCAGTTATAAATAACCAAACTAGCAGAGAGTGAAAATTAAACCTTGTTATGCCGCCTAATTATTTCAGAGAAATTAGTTGCCTGGAGCCTCGGCTGATGTTGTGCTTTGTTTTCCCTCTGTGAATTCCTAATGTGCACTGATCACATGCAGACACTTAATTTTTCATGCTCTGCCCTTAATTGCCGTCTGCAGTCCGACATGCTGGATCCCTGCAGGAGGCCATTTTTGCATGAGAATGTGCGTGTGTGTGTATGTATCGACAGGTAATTAACTCGATATAGTCAAAAACTCCAGAGGAAGCAAATGAACCAGCTCCACCAAAGTCTGGAGTGTTTTTCTGAAGATGATTGTCATTCACAGGCAGGAGGTAATTAGCCAAAAAGTGTCCAATGGAAAAGGAAAATGGAGAGAAAATGAGCATAGCATCTGACTCCTGCACATTAGTTTAAATAGTGGAACATGTGCACTGCTGGAGACGGACGCAGACTGGAAAAAAACACTTAAGACTATCCATCTGAAACTTCTACTTTTCCATGTTCGGCAAGGAGTCCAGAAACCTTTTGCTGCTGATAAGGTAGGAAGTTAAAAAAAAAAAAAAAAAAAGGAATGAATGAGCCAAAAACAGAAAAATGGAGTGGATGGTCTTCGAGATTTGCATAGTCTGGATCTAATTAGAGGGATGGCTGGTCACTTTCGGCCGATGTTCTCCTCACATTTTCATCCAATTAAAGTCCATCACCGTGGGGGGAAATCTGTAAAGGTTTCATCGATGACAAACGAGGGGAGAGGAGCAGACAGGGCCCGGGGGCTTCACAGTGAACAACACAAGAGCTTATATCTACTAAATGAGAGCATTTGTTATGAAATCAGCTGCATAAAAAGCTTTTATTATGCAAGACCAGTTGCCTGTGTTAATTATTTATCAGCGCCGTTAAAAACTTGTAATTAAGGGCTGCATTAGTGTGATCATAAAAAGAAAACTAGAGTTTTATAGAGACTCAAAGTTTCTGAGCTGTAGATTGGACCAAAGCTGAAAGTAATTTGCAGTAAAGAACTCCACAAGATTATTAAGTACAAAAACTCCAGGTCACATTGACATCTATAGTTTCACCCTTGAACAAATTATACCAAACTATTTGAATTTTAATAGCTGTGTTTTTTTTTTCCTAGAAGACTCAGTAATGGACAAATTCTAACTGTAAATCTGATTCAGACTTTTGGAAGTATCTAAGAGTTTACTGCTTTATTTTAGGTCACTTCATAGATGTTTGGCATATTGATCACTATGACCCAAAGAACACCATCATTCAGCTCAGAGCAGTTTTATGGTATTTTAAGTGATGACATAAACCTAAAGCTGCATTTAGGCTGCTTTGGGTGACACTTGCATGTTAATCAGAGCAATATTTAACCATGCAGACTTTCCCAAGGACTTCCAATTTGTTTAAAACCAATCCCTACGAAAAGGTGAATTTACCGAGTTGCGTATGTGCTTGAATGGTAGCTGACTGATGCTGTTCTGTTTTGTGTGCGTGTGTGTTGTCTGTTTTTTCTTCTCTTTGGTTGCTTTGTTTTGCTTTGTTTTGTAGGTGCTTTGTTGAGGTTTTTGTGATTTTGAGTCCTAAGCTGCCTCTTCATTGTCACCTTTTCTTTTTTAAGGTCTTTATGAAGGTGCACACGTTTATATATTTTCTCACTTATGCACTTTGTATTCTTGAGGAAAACACATTTAAAAAGAAAAGAGTTGTATATCCAAGAAAGCCCGGCAACTGGCATTGATCTTGTTTGGACAATACAAATAAAAAATTTGATAAAAATAAAATGACATGTTTCCACAAGAGTTCCTATGCCTTATGAAACTGATCAAAGCTCAATATTTCTAATAATTGTGTCACAAATGTAACTCCCAAAGACTTAAATGTGGTTTTGTTTCACCTGCAAAAATGTACACTAGCTTAAATTCTTTAACTCACCATGTTTCATAGAAGTTGTGCAATTATTGCTAACTTTATAAACAAAAGAGGTCTTAAATTAGCCTTGCAGAGCAGACGGACCTGCCTGATTCTGAAATCATGCATCTCCGTCTTGCCAGCCTCCACTGTCCAACGTTTTCACTCGGCTAAATGCTTAACGGCCCAATCAGGAAAGAGAGGTGGGAGCAGCAGGAGCAGTGGGAGCTGCAGGCGTGACGACAACAGAAAGTGAAGTCATTTCCTGTTGTACAAATAATGGAGGCTAATGTCAATTAAGATATGGGCTAGCGGCCGTTAGCAGCTACGGATAGCGGCTGTTTGCCGTAATGGCTAACGGCTAACAAGGGCAAACAACAGTTGGCCGTTAGCTGCTACGGCTAACGACAGTTGGCCACTACAGCTAACAGTCATTTACTGTTGTTTGCCCTTGTCAGCCATTAGCCATAGCTGCTAATGGCTAACCGTTAGCCGCTACGTTTAGCCACTACATATGCTACGTAATAGCAGCGCTGCTTGATATGGATTGGTCTGCGATGAGTATTTTGAGCCAAAAGATCGTCCAATCCCAAGCTGCTGTTGTATTTGAAGGTTCTGCCCCTGAAAACTTTCTCGCAGGGCTCCTCCCCAGATGGATTAGTGAAACATTTTCAATATGGAATTGTCCATCTGGCATGTCAGGTTAGTCTTAAATAGCCAACTGTTTAATCTTACAAGTTGACTTACATACTGTTTGCATGTCTAATGCAGTATTTTAAAGAATGTTCCAGATAAAAATATTCTTATAAGGGATCTGGGTATTCAGTAAGTCAAGAGGAAAATCAATCTGGAATTTTCTGACAATTTGTCATGTGAACTTTCACCATTTATCAGGACATGTCTCAGTTTAATTCCCTCTTCCTGATGAGGCAGACAGCGGGTAAACAAATCTGTCCACTTCACCTCCGTCTCTAATTTTATCCCTCTCCCTCCACCTTGTCCGCCCCCTGTGAGAGTTTTGTTATTACTCTTCCTGGCCTGATTTATTTATTCTGTCCGTCACAGCGCTGCTCTTTCCCCCCCATCCCTCCTCCTGCAGAATATTTTCCATCTCATCTCGGGACGCTCGGCTGGAGTTGTCGAATCTCTCCTCTGCGGAGGTGTGAGATGTGAGATTGGAAGTCAAAGCCGTAACCCTGCAGGCCGCCACTCTGCCCTTCAGATTTCACACAGGAGACAAACAAAACAAAACACCCTCATACTCAGGCAGCAGCAGGAAGGTCTCACTTTTTACTATCAAGAGGTTTTTGCTGCCTCATTGCTATTTCAAACAAACCTGGACTCAAAGTTGAATACATTTCTGCCAAAACTCTGATTAACTTACTCTCACATTTCTAATGCTCTACAGAATCCCACATTAAATATCATTTAGGAGTAAGTCAGACTTTTTTTATTTACATTGCTATACTTTGGTCATGTGTATGCCACTTTTGAGAAATGTAACATCCCAAGAGAAAGCTAAAATAAGAAAGGAAAATGCCTAGGAAAAAACAAAACAAAAGAAAAAGAGCACTGTTTTATTTAGCGGGTAAGTCTGTCCACATTGGTAGAATAAGTAAATGAAAAGATAAACACAGTATGGTTACACCTTCCAATCAAAGTAACTTTACTCATGTCGATTATTTTAATTATTTTTCCAAGAGTAAGTCACATGACCAACTGTGACTCCATACAGTCTGCATTCACTTCCACCAAGAGCGAAGGACGCACTGCCAACATGGAGGAGACAAATGCCAATCTATCAGAGGACCTTGTAACCAAGAAAAATGCTGCCTCTGTTGTTTGGGCACATTCTGGATTCAGTGCAGACGACATTGAGCAGAAAGAAGTTAAGTGTAAACACTGCAGGAAGACCGTTTAAACCACCGTTGGTAACACCACCAATTTGTTTCAGCATATTATAAAACAATTGTTCATTAATCTTAATCGAGGCAAGAACTTCGAGTAATCGTGATACTGAGATTAGGCAATATCACCCAGCCCTACCTTGCATTACCATTTGTTTCTTCCAACACCATGAGCACTCCTGTATATTTTCTTTCAAATGTGTGATGAATGTTACTGATCGATACCACCACAGGGCACCGCAGGGTGTTATGGTATTTACAGTTTCTTGTTGTGTTAGACATAAAATACAAAAATGGCCAATGTTGCACTTGTTCTGACATTACAAAGTTCAGATTTTGCCTCAGTTTTTCCTCATTCACAGATTTTTTGTAGCAGATAGTGTATGTTCACAGTCACTAAAGTGAAAAAAAAATCCTCCTGATTCAGCTGTATTCCCTCTCTGTCTGGCTGCTCTGTTTAAGCTCCTGTCACTTTATGGCCTCTTTCTCAGAACAGTCTGTATCTCAGACTAAAGCCAATGGTTTTAAACAGACAGAAATAATAGTAGGATTTGTAGGCACATTTGAAGAACAGGCCAGTTCAGGCAGCTACTGGCACTGTAAACATATTTCCTTTGCCTTAGCGTTGAGTTGTACTTTGTGTATGTTGTAGCTTTATCGGTGTGACACCGCTGTCAGAACATGCATAGCCTACATGTTAAACCAGTGCATATCATGCATCCCTATCTGCGAAGCTTATAACTGACATCGCATTTACGCTTTCCAAGGCAAAGGCCTGCCTGTTATGTCAGTGGAGACATGCCCCAGTGTTTGCAGATGATTTCATAAGTCAGTTTTAAAATGAATGCTGAGTGCTGGTTTGGTGGAGTGGTTAGCAACCAGGCACGTCCCATATACATACTTCTGATGGCCTGGGTTCGAATCCAGCCTGTGGCCAGTTTGCAGAGTGTCTTCCCCTACTCTTTCACCCCCTTTCTCAAGCCTATTCACTATCCACTTCTCTCCTATCAATAAAGGCACAAAATGCCCAAAAAATACATTTAAAAAAATGAACCATGTCACTTTTAGAGAGAATTATTGTGGTTCTCCCTGAGGAAAGACTAGGCCAACACTCAACATACAGAGTACTGCATATCAAAGGTTACAGGCCTCGCAGTCAACACACAGTCTAAACCGAGCACACCCTGCACAACACAAGTCTGCACAACCACAGTGCTGACATGTGCTGTAATCCCTTGTTCCGTTTAGAGGTTATGGATGTTTTGACTTGAACATACCCACCAATTAGTGTTGTTTGCATATTATGGCCCACTGAGGCCAGTCTTGCTGTGGATGCTTCTGCTCGGTAGACTGTCCTCTGATCTACAGATGAACGTTGTCGTCCATGTTGCTGGAGTACCCAACCTCCTACTTACATGGCTTACAAATTGCTAAATATGTGACCTCTTTTAGATTTTCTGGCCTTTCCTTTGTGCAGGATAGTGGAGGATAATGTTTTCCATCATTTTTGTTTGTTTTGATTTGGAATGCACACTGTCACATGCCGTTTGACCTCTCAGTGCTTTTGTTAGAAGCACGATGGATTATTTGTATTTCATAACTGCAATCACAGCATTTGCATCCACTGATTCTGTAACATCTGCACTGATGCACAATTTGAAAGAGTATTTGTCAATATATTGGCATTAATTTTTGAGCAGACCACTGAGGTTGTATTCATCAGCGTAGTCTGACTGGAAAGAAACACTGAGCCTTCAGTCAGTACTTCAGCTCTTCCACCACCGCTGAGACATTCTGCTGGATTTTCAAGGACAGCCACAATCTGCAGTGAAGTAGCTCACTTTTAAAAACACTGCTGTGTCTCCTCTCTGCTGCCGAGTCCAAGTTCAAACAAGGACACTGCAGTCATCAAACGGAGCTGAGCTAAATGGACTCTCACCTGGACTTCAGGTGCTGTTCCCCTGCCAGCGTAATCAGCTCCATATTCCATCCTAAAACACGGTGAATGAGTCTTTTGGGCTTACATTTCTTCTCGTCATCTTTCAAAACAGGAAAGGTGAGAGAATAAGAAGTAAAGACGATAATGCCAGTATGGTAATGAAGGACGGAGAACTTATAGCAGGTTGTGCGAGGTCTGAATGTTTGCAGAGTTTTATTCAAATTCTGGTTTGTAGCTAAAAGGATTACCTTAAAAAAAGAGAAATACATGGAGTGACTCATCCATACAGAAAGAGAGCCTCACTGTTTTTATATAAATGAATTCAGCTCATGTGCTCTAACTTAATCTAAGCATGAGGGAGGGATGAAGCTCAATGTTCTCTACCTTGCATGACTGCGTGCTGCATTTAAGAAGACACAGTATAACCAGTGATCTGGAGATCATCACACATAACTCCATCTGTGGTTCTTATGTTCTCTAAAAATCAACTATTTAAAGCAGCAAAGTGGCACAATTTCAGAATTTGATGGGCTGGTGGAAATAAATGACTAAACAGCACTATCAGTCCTTAAAATTCACATGATTTATCTATTTCCCCAAAAGATCTTAAAGCAAAGCCTGTATGAATATTTCAGATAATAGTTTTTGAATGTTTAAGAGCTCAACAATTGTGCATTTGGCATTACTGTTTCTTTTATAATTGATTTAAAGTTTTCTCACTTGTTTTTAAAGCTCTACACAGCCTTGCTCATCCATACATTGCAGATCTTACTTCGTCTTATATTCCATCACAAACACTAAGGTCCCTGAATGCTTCTCTTTTAAACATTCTCCGGGTCTCCCTCTCACATGCAGGCCAGAGAGCTTTCTGTTTTTATGCTCCAAAACTTTGGAACTCTCTCCCCCTCCGAACTTGAGAACAGAGGCCTCTCTAGGGGTATTTAAAAAGCAAACTCAAAACATACTTTTTAAATCCAGCTTTTAATCTGGAATTATCTTCTTCATGATCCAGACTGCATTACCATTATCACTATTATTATTATTACTATTGATACTATTATTGCTTTTATCGCAACTTTTCAATTTTTGTTTTTATGGGTTTTGTGTTTTTAATGTTGTGCTTTCTATATTTATTTTGATGTTTAACCTTAATTTAACATTTTATTTATTTATTTTTATTTTATTTATTAGGAAAACACTTCATTTATTTTTACTATGTTTTTAATGTATTTTATTTTGCTTTTAAGTGTTCTTTTGAAATGTTATTGATTTTGTTGCACTGAGTTGATTTGACTTTTGTTCATTTTACTCTTCTCACATAATGATGTCATGTTTAAGTTCTGCTGTTATGTGAAGCACTCTGGGCTGCAGGCATATATGTATGAAAGGTGGTATATAAATAAACTTGAGTTTTGAGTTTGAGTACTGACATGAGGAAATTGTCTAATGCACTGCTTCGAGAGGATAACAAAAAACCCAGACTGACAAGGATTTTTATGGACCCCCATTTTGAATTCTGCTCTGCAATTCTATAATGTGAAAATGTTGATGTCCTTCTCTACCCCACAACACGTAAAGGGATGTGAATACATTTTTTAAAAAAAAAGTTAAAATCAATAACAACTCCCTCATGGAATTGTTATCATTAGCCTATCACTGGCCTTTTAGCTAAACAGTTCCCGCCCGTATCAATGCCCTCCACCTTGTTTTGCATGCCTTTAAAGTCAAGTATGTCAGCATGTCATACGAGGCAGTCAGCAGAGATGACAACAAAGAAGAAAAAAGTGGCTTCATTTTGACAAAAAATGCTAACTGCACAACGTTGCTGGAAACACCAGCAACTTGAAGAAGCATTCGTCTATGCAGTACAGCATTGAATACAGCCATGTGTTTGACATTGTTACCACAGGACAGTTTTGTAAGTCAAATGTTATTCACACAGTAAACCCAAAGATATTGATGAGGGAATCATTCAGGAATTACATCAATAAGCACAACTGATAATGGCATTAGTATCAACACAATCTTAGTAATTCCCGTAACTAAATGTTATGATTCTGCCTTTTCTGTTTTGTATTGTTTTGCTCCTTGTTCTGTTTTATTTTGTATTTGCTCCTTGTACTTCTGGTTTTGTCCTCGTGTTTTGTGTGTCCTGTGTTCTTTGTTACATTTTTGTTCACATTTCATGTCTTGTCTTTACGTTTACTGTATTATTTTGAAAATTCATTTGACTGTCCTCATTGTTGTAGGTTCTGCTTCCTGTCTCTTCCTGTCAAACCTGTTCCTTGATTGTTCTTCCCCAGTTGTTTCGCATCGACCCCAATCACCTCATGTATTTAACCCTTGTGTTTCCCCCTGGTCTTTGTGAGTTATTAGTTGAACTTTCTAAACACTTTTATTTGTTCTTTGTTTCCTTTGATTTGTTACTTTGGTTAGAGATTCTTTTTGGTACTTTTTGCATTGGATTCGGTTATTGGATAGTTGATCCCTGTTTTTGGGTTAGTTAAAAAAATCTTTTCTTTTTGTTGTTAATCTGCATTTGGGTCTCCTTCGCTTTTTGTTTTTTATTCCTGGTTTACTCTGCTCACAAAATCAGTCAACTTAAATCAATGCTAAGGTCAGGACCACATAAACTTTAGCCAGTAAAGATAATCACTATATTAAATCAGAAAATCACATAGCCAATAACATGCGGCTTGACTTATCCAACAGACTCGAAAGACAACACAACACAACAATACCCAAACAATCACTAAACCGATATGTTGATGCTGAATGGAAGAGGGGTGGAGCTGGACGATATCACAACAGAAGAACTGTACGACTGGCTACATGGGTATGCTCATTTCATTAATTTATCCACCCATCCATTATCTGGACCACTGTTACACCCTGATCTGACAGCCTGTAAATCACACTTCAATTTTATAAACTCATTATACACTGGATAGTCGTTGATGAGCCCTTGTTTGACGTCTAAAAATGCCAGACAAAGGAGTGTGAGCATGTCCGATGTGTGTGCTGCCGCCATGTTTGTCCTGCTGTCTCGTAGCAGGTGGGGTCATACAGTACAGGAGCCCAGTTTCTTCCTTCAGGGATGAATCATGTTCATGATGAGGACGACTGACAGCCTGCGGCAACATCAAGAGAGGTGTGCATGTTTATGTGTGTGTGACAAAGTAGGTGAATGCGAACAGAAACAGGACAGGCATCACGTTGATATAAAAAGGGGAGATAAGTAGAGGAAAACAAACACACACACTTTGCTCTTTGTGTTCTTGTCTCCTCAGAGAGTCCAACCTTCAGCGTGAGTCACTGCAGCGTCGCCCTCAGTGAACCTTCTGCTCTGCAGTGCTTTTAAACGGGAAGAAATAACAATCATAGAGAAACATGAGTGTCTACTGTCTTTTTTGACATTTTCTGAAGAAAAACTCAAGTATGGAACATCATTTAAAGCTGGAACTTCAAAAACATCATTCACTTTCCAAACCATTCACTGCCAGTTTAATAAACACGCACTGCCTACTACTTTTTATGACGTATAATGGAGAGGGAGCTACAACATGCCGTTATGAATTGGGAATTACTACACTTCAAATACCTGCTCCAACAAATAACAGTACAGATCTCGGTGCTTTAATTTGCCTCTTTTTCCAAAATGTCAGGGCCAAAGATGCCGATCTATCTCTGCCTATTCTGCTCAGCGAGCTGTAATAAATAAAGAATAAAGTTAGCAGATACTTTATCACAGGGGCAGCAACAAGGCTGAGCAGAAGTAGTTTGCCTTGTCTATACGTGACTAAGACACAGCATGAAAAAGTCCCAAGTGCACCAAACTCAAGCACCCACTGGAGACAACTATCGCCCATTTTGGTTACCGTTGCCGTCAGCCATCGCTCTGTGACATCAAGTACGCTCGAGTTTCACCGCAATCATATCATATAGCATATAATAGGATGCATAAGCGGACATTATTCCAGCTGTATCCTTTTCATTCACTTATCAACCACAAAACACTGCAGCTGATGACCTGCAGCAGCATTATCTGAGAGTTTCCCGCGGTCCGTCTAGGCGGAATTAATGTCCTCACTGACTAATGTTTCCCACATGGACATGGATTGTTACTCTGTAGTCCGGATGAATAACTGTCTGTCTAGGGTACCGTCCATGGATGTCCATGGCACCGTCACACGTGCACACACTGCAGATTGATCAAGTGTGAAAAGCAGCTGTCGCATTGCGGGAGGGTTAGCCCCGCCCCATCGCGGCTGTACATTGACTTTGCATGGAGAGTGATTGCCATGTTAGTACAAGTAGCATCCGGTGTGTACACACCTCTATAGTCAGGGCAGTGGGCAGTGGGTAGAGTCAGAAACTTGGGAAAGAGCCACAAGTAAGATACAACGTTGGGCCACTTACATTTGGAACAATATTCTGTAAATGTGGCGTGTGGTGACAAATGGATAGGATATTGTCACCCTTAGCCAAATCCTATCTGGGTTATTCCTGTGGGTGCTCTTCTATCAGCCCATTTGATCCTAAAAACAAGGCCACATACCGACAGAAATCAACAGCTGAACTTTGAGTGAAGTTTTAAACAGAATTCCACTTGAACTAAATGAAGCGGCAGCAGCAACCGGACTGAGAATAAGTTTTCTGTGTTCGGTATTTGATGAGCTCAAATACATGATTCACCGGCGGCCTCTTTGTTTCATGTAAGTCCGTCCTGTGGAGAATGAGTCTGAAATCAAAGTCTGACGAGCTGTTAAATCACTCGTCTCCTTCGTTGTTTCTGTCAGTCACACAGAGGAGAGTGGGTAAGAGGGCAGCAATTATTCAACGTGTTCTCATGTATATTTGAGTGGCCGCTGCGTCAGCCTGTTCCCTCCACGGCACTGACAACAACTCAGAGGAAGGTGAGGTCAGCGAGATCTCCAGATAGAAGGTATCTCTAAAAACTGGCTGCACATTATTTATCTGATCAGTTGACACGGCGCCACAATACCAAACATGGATGCTAATGACAAAACAACATTGAAAATTCCAGGCAATTTTGTGAACATGAAATCATTTCAAAGTGTGTAGTGATTCCTCTCATACTGTGGAGGAAAAGCTCTGACACTGAACAAAGAGCACTATAGTTTTTTTTAATTCACCTTCCTGTGACTGCATGATCTCGTTCAAACCCTCGTGTGTGCATCTCCCTCCCCGCGGAGTCTCGCCGAGTTTAATGATGATGTGCCAAAAACCACTCGAGCGGCGGCTGCAGCAATACAGCAGCTCTCCACTTTCATCTGCAGCCCCGTCGCTCGGCTTCCAGCAGAGCCTTTCATTTCTCTCCCTCACTCCAAAACAAATGCTAATGCTATGCTAATCTGATTGTGCGTTATTGCAAAGTTTTAGCACTCTTCAGCTGACGAGAGCCGAGCGTTCAAACACACTCTGAAAGGAAAAGGATGATTTTATTTCTTTTTTTTAATCTCTGAATGGGTGTCTCTACATCATTGGGACAATTTACTGGAAACACAAAAACATGTACTTGTGCTGGGTGACTAAAATTCATGTTTGAGGTTTTTAAGTGTATGCTATTACAGGAAACATTTCTTAATATTTTTCAGCGCCAAGAAATAATTATTTGTCACTACTTCAAAAATTCATTATCTTTATGTGACGGGAGTAAAAATCAAGCATAGTTGATTTATAATTGTGCTTGGAACTACACGTGTGTGAATGGAAAGTAAAGAATCTTTGTTTGCAGCCTTTACTGAACATCAGCAGGTTAGTAAAGAATACAAGCATCAGGAAACACTTCTCTGTCAGGTCAAGATCTCTGGCTTAGGCACAGACAGTGAGCTGTGAGTACTGGTCAACATCCAACCATAAACTAAACACTAACCCTGCATTCACACCAGAAGCGATCTGAGCATCCCCTGCATCCAGCTGCCATTCATTTTCAATGATTGCCAATTGCCGCCAATTGCAGGTCGATCTGGATTCCCATGCGGAAGATTTTGAAAGGGAGGAGGATAAAAACAACTTATCATTGCTGTCTCCAGCTTCACACGTGCGATCTATGGTGAAAGAAGGAACCAAAGTCCTGTGTGCATCATAGTTTCTTTTTCCAACCCCCTGAATAAACTCCTGCTTCGTGCCAACATTCCATAAAAACTGGTGTAAAGCCATTACAATCAAATAGGCTGCTGCTAAAAGGCCACAAGCCTGTGGTCACATCTGTTTATTTGAGTAACTTTATTCAATCATTCATTCATTTTCTTCACCGCTTATCCCTTTCGAGGTTGCAGGGTGAGGGGGAACAAAAATTCACACCGACACTCATACCTAAGGGAAATTTAGAGACACCAATTAACCTCATAATAGGGCTGGACAATATTACGTAATCCCAATATCACGATTAATTGAAGCTCTTACCTCGATTATGATTGGCCAAAGTGAACATAGACTATATGGAGGGGGCACAGTCACGTGACTTACACAGGGAAAATTATCTAAATAGTCTTCATGAGTAAAAATACTTTGATTATAGGGCCTAAAATTCAATTTTGATTGTTTTTGGATTAATTGCCCAGCCCTACCTCATAAACATTTTTTTTTTTGGTCTGTGGGAGGAAGCAGGAGTGCCCGGAGAGAACACACACATGCACAGGAACAACATGCAAACTTTACAAAGAAAGGTCCCGCCTGGTGTCGAACTGGTGTCATTCTTGCTGTGTGGCACATGCACTACCTGCTGCGCAACCGTGCCGCCCTTGAGTAATATTAGTGCAATCTATATAAGCATGGGAACCACAATGCCAGTGTATGGTCATGCAGAGCACACCTGCACCACAGCTTGAAAGCCCCGCCCCTTCGGTTGCTCACATTGCGTCCCCTGCCTGTGTGCCAATGTGTGTTTTCAACTACAAGACAGCGCAATGTGAGAGACCAGAGCGTTGACAAGAGATTTTGTCACTTCTGGCGTAAACGCAGTGTAACACGAGGATCAGGGGACTCTTAATAATCAGCCAACTGGGTATATTTAGCAGTATGTAACAGATAACAGCATAGCAGAGCATCACACCTTTACTAAACAGTAAGTTAATTTAATAGCAACAAATATTAAAACATAGACACCAGGTATTGGGCAAATTGTTGACTGATTCATCTTCCAAATTGATCATCTGGAAGCATATTTCAGTCAGTGATTCTTACTTCCTTACCCTGCAACTTCTTTTATCAAAGTATGTTAAAACTCACTATCTTTTCAGCCCTACGAAAAACTCATAACACGGCACTCACAGAGGTCACCATGCAGACAGAGAGAAAAACACACACACAAGGCACACACACACAGACTCTTGAACAGAAGTGTGTCAGAGGAAGCAGGCAGACCCTCGTCCATTAGTAAAGTGGTAAACACCATCTGGACAGCCACAACACACACTTCATTCATTTCACTTAATAACACACACACACACGTACAGTACAGGGTCACACTAACAAACCCAGGTGCTAACGGCACAAACACAGGGGGGCTCTGGGGAGGAAGTTAGTGTCCATTAACATCCTGGGAGGCTCTGCACACTTTGTTATCCTCTGCACCGGGGGACAGTAAAGACTTAACCACTAATCCTCCTGCTGCTGCAGAGGACACATTAAACAGGATTATCCATGATGTCATGTCAGCCAGGTAATAGATCAACCTCACTTATTTAACATCAGTTTTAGCATAAATGTAGATGGAATGGTTAAACTTAAGGCTGACATCATGACAAAATGTAAAACCCTGAATTGGTGCTGGTTAAAATCAACAATCAGCTCTTCCGACACCACGAGGACAAGGATACTTACAGAATAAAATGACGCTTGTTACCAGAGAAACTGAAACACACGCTGAACAAGTACATACATCGTCATAATGTGTTAGAGGTCTCTCAGTGGGAAAGGCAACCTGACTGTCTCTCTGTGTGATTATACTATTAAGCTTTGATGAGCCCATAACCTGCGCGTATCACTGTTTGTACAGGACAACTATCTCTGTTATGAACAGCTGTTTCCATGTTAGCTTATACTTCTGCAACAAAATATTGGTAGTTGAGCTCTTGGTGCTCTCAGCTGTTTGCAGGGACTTCTGTAAAGGGCAGAATCACAGCCTAGGTAGCCCTGTTAAGTTATTTTTCTCTAAGTCTTCATACATGAATAAATCAGCTTAACATTAATTGACTTTGTGATAAGTCAGCATTTTATTCAAAACATGTATGAATGAAAAGAAGTCAAATAACTATGGAAAATGGGCTTCAGCTTATATACCTCTTTTCTACACTCTGACTTATCAAAGCAGCTTTACACCATGTGTCACATCTACACATTCACACCCATTTGCTCTACCATTTACCGCTTTCACACTAAAGTTAGAGGGTCAACACAGGTTTTAATAACCTGGGTGAAACCGCTAACAATCAACAGGTCACTCCTTTCCCACTGCCAGCCGACCCGGGTCTAATTGGCATCAGACAAGCTGCGTGGCTGCTTTTTTTCCTCTGGTGCGTCAAGCTGATGACATCATCAGCATGATGAAACACCACCATGTAAACTATGGAAAGGGGCATAGAGGCTCTGGACATGTTGGTTAGCTGCTTTCTGTACCATGTACTTTTTTCCCTCTTTAAAAATGTACAAAATCAGCGCAGACTGAACAACATTGGATGATACAAAGGTGGATGGAATTTGTTGCAGAGGTGGCAAAGACTCATGTAAGTTACAGATGGAGGGGGCGGATGCCATTATATGTCATGGGCACGTTTATCCGATATCATTAGGGGGTTGGCCTGGGTGTGATGTCCCCACTTAAAGCTGTGGTCTACGATTTGAAACCGCAGCCTGCCCCCCCTTCCCTCACCTCTCCCCTCCGTGTTCTAAGATCCCGCCCCCAGCTCGTGTCGCCTCGCCTCATAACGACAAGCCCCTCGGACAGAGCTACGAGCGACTAGCATAATATATCAGCAGCAAACTCAATCAAAAACAGCTCAGCTCAACTGAAAGTATCAAACACGACAGACATCCCCCTTGTAACACACAGCAGTAGCCATTTCAATTGGACCGGCGGCGAAGCGGGTCTGGCGCCGTCAGAGCGGAGCCGATTGTGGAGGAGGATTTATCTTTCCCAGCCTGTCCTCCACAGCTCAGCTTACAATGCTAACGATTAGCGGCTAACAGGCTAACCCGCTCCGCTACAAGTCATTAGCCAGGACAGGCACAGACTAACCAGAGTTATTCAGCAGACATCTCCCACTGTAGTAAACAAAGCCATTACCTGATCAACCAGGGGCGAAACGGCCGATGCTGAAGGTCTGACGGCCGGCTGAGGCCATTCGTTAGCCGTTAGCCATTAGCCCGCTAACAGGCCTCGACCCGCGGGCAGAGCTCCGTTGGGCCCCGCGGGAGAGGGAAGCAGCTTCCCGGTTTCGGCGCTAGGCCTTTCCGGCTAGTTCAGTAGCTAACACTGCTAGCTGCTCAGCAGAGGTAGACGGGAGGAGGCGGGACCATGGGCATGACGCTGCGTAGTGAGGGAGACAGGGGATTGGATGGACTCACGGACCAACTCACGGACCAATTGAACCTTCAAGGCTTGATTGGTCAGCTAGTATGCAGCTTTGCAGCGGATATACTGAATGGATTTTTTCGTTCTTTTTGGTCTTTATACTGTGTAGATTGGACCATAGGACCATAACAGCCTTATAAACGGTGTTATTAAGATGTACAAAGCTTCCAAATCGTAGACCATAGCTTTAAGCCAATCGGAGGCGAGCCGATAAAAAACAGTGTTGCTTGTGGTGTCAGTCGACCCATGTCGAAATGTCAATAAGACCCTTTTACACTGCCGACAGGAGCTGATTGTTACCAGGTTCAAACAGGTTGTTTTGCCAGTGTAAAAAGGGTATTTCCCTCACTGACGTTGGGGTTTCTGTCAGTTGTCCATCAGTATCAACTAACACATTCACACTCTTTCATGCCCATTTACACGCCACTGACGCAGCAGTGGGAGCAATTTAGCATGAAGTGTCTTACCCAGGGGCACATCATCATGTGGCAGTCAGAGCTGGGCTTGAACCTGCAACCATCAGATTACTGGCCAAGTGCACCATCAGACTGCGCCATCAAAGTATATCAGCACCTATTAAACCACTTGAGAGGGTGCTGGTTTGGCAGAGTGGTAAGCAAACAGGCAAAACCCATAAACTACATGCTTTCTTCCCAGCCCAGGTTCAAATCCAGCCTGTTAGCAGAGTGTTCTGCCATTCACTCTCTCGCCCCCCTCCCAAGCCAATAAAGGCACAAAGTGCCCACAGAATAATCTTTAAAAAAACCCCGACATGTTCATGCCCCTTTCAAACCCATTTTTACGTTTAAAATCAAAAAGCCTGTGCAGTCATCGACCAGCCAGACCACTGCACTGATTAGGCTGATGGCTTTCAACAGTGTCAGACTGTGTGACTGTGGCTGCTGCACAGACCTCCACTGATTTCACAGGTAAAGCTGTAGAACTGTAAAAAGCTGACACTAACTTTCAGGATGAATGACCAGGTATTAAAAGTTTGACTTATACACAAGACTTTTAGGGTGTGATTGATCAAAAATGAAAAAAAAAAAAAAAGGCAGGTCAAAAAAATGACATCATCATAAGGCAGGCAGTGACTACCTCAGACTCTTCACGGCACAAAGGAAAATAAGAGGACACAGGAGAAGAAAAGAGATGGTAGAGTCAATGACAAGTGATGCAGAGGGGCTCAGGTGTTCTTTCTAAATCCTAATGTAAGTCAATTTAAACCACGAGAGCATGCTTTAAGCCGGCTAATGTAAAAACTCTGACAGCCGTGACCCAGAGGAACAAGAATGCTTTGAAATATGACAAGCATGAACCACTGTTTACAAAGAGAGAAAGAAAAAAAGAAAGGAAGAAAGAATGAAAGAAAGAAAGAAAGAAAGGAAGAGAGAAAGGAAAAAAGGAAGAGAGAGAGAGAAAGAGAGCAAGCAAGGCTGTCGAGAAAAAGGAAAACATTAATAAAGTTGCCCTTGAGAAATATAATAACCTGCCATTATTCCCTCTGCCAGAATAACTTTGGATCACATTTTCTGTGTTTTTTTTTCTTCATATTTTTTAATGCTGGCTGCTTCCTGCTGGCAGCACTGAACACAGAGACACAGAAAGAGAAGGAAAGGACATTATGAAGTCAAACTGGATAAAGCTGATGATGGAAACAACTCTGTTAGGAGATGATTAAGCTTTGAGCAGCCTTACCACAGAAAAAAGGGAGAGTCTGATTTTTATCCTTTGAAATCTGAATTTTCGGGTAATTTTTGCTTCAGGCTCGATTGCAAAACACACAAGTTAAATTAGGATTATGAAAAAATGTCAACGAATTGGGAATAACTCTTTGCACAACGAGGAGTGCCAAGCTCTGCTAATTAATATGAACAATAAACATAATCCAGAGAAACTGGTGATGTTTACACATGAAACTCTGGCGCCACCTGCTGGACGCTCTCTAAAGAAGATTGTGCTTCAACAGGCATCCTAACAAACATTCAGTGTTTGTCTGGGCATCAATAATTCCTTTCCTTTTCTAAATCCCCCATAAGATTAAAGTTAATGCAGAGAGGAGGCTGTATGAAGACAGTCTGAGATAACAGGCATCTAAAAAAGGAGATCTTTTCTCAAAGATGTGTTCAGACCAAGCTCTATGACCACTGCATGCACTTTAGGAGACAAAAACACGATGAGAAGCTGAAACAGGTTTATCATTATGCATAGCCCCCTCAAACCCCCTCTTTACTCAGTGCTCCCGCAATAAAAAGATATTTGGAAAATTTAGATAATTATTCGAAGGAAGCACATAATAGTCACAGAAAAAGGACTACGTGTAAAATTTTAAATGTCTTTAGTGCTTTTGTTTCCACTTAGAGGAAATCAATACATTTAATTAATAATGAAAGTCAAGTCAGATTTACTTTTAAAGCACAATTAAAAAACATTTTTTTATCCAAGAGTTGCACAACTAAGGGTAAAAAACTGAGTTTAAAAGAAAATGGAAAAAAAAGGAACAAAATTATTTTTAAAAAAGGAATAAGAATAAAATAAATTGAAAAAAATACAGCTATACAATATCCCGATGAAAATAGTGAATAAACCATAAAATACCATTGATAAAAATTAATCTCGTAGAAACCAGAAAAAAATCATTAGGTGATCTGACCATCCAGATCACAAATTTGAAACTCAAACTCATATTCAGTTAGCTGAATAAAATTAACGTTGCTGCAGATACAGACATGAAGAAGGGCAGGACAACAGAAAAGGACTCAGGGTAAAAAACAAAGAAACTTATGTGTTTCCAGCAAAAAAAATAATTCAGAATTGAAGAGCAATCTTCAAATATTCCCATTCCTCTAGCACTCCCCTCTTCTACCAGCAGGGGTCGGAGTAGTACAGCACTTTTAATATACAGCAGTGAAGAGAGAGAAACCTGCTGCAGACATGAGGAGTCCACGCTTCACTGTGCTGCATCCTCTTCACCAACCACACACACTCTGACACAAAAAAGTATCAAACACACACTCAGCTGTCATTTCTGCTCCATTTCTTCCTCCCAGCAGTGAGCAAACAAGTGTTTCTGTGGATTTCAAGAGCCTCGGAGACTGTGAGTGTGTAAAACACTGAGTCATCCTCAGTCTGCCCCCTGCATTCAGCTGGCACAGATTCAGACCAACAGGATCCATATGGAGCCAGAAATCCCTCACTGGGAGTCTGAAACCATCTGAACCAGCTGACTGGACTGGTTCAGATGGTTTCAGACTGACAGTAAACTGAGTCTTCAGTCATTATGAAGCACAGATTCTTGTACTCACCAGTCCAGTGAGTGATGGTGCGGACTGTCCCAAAGTTTGGCTCCTCATTCTGACCAGGTTATTTGCATCTCCTGCTCCTGCAGATATTCCTCCTGTGGCCCCGGGCCCTCCAAAGCCTGCCGAGGGCCCCTGCCAGGCCAGCTGACTGACCCCGGCGTGCAGACTGCTGGACAGAGGCAGCAGCTGTTTACCTGAGAGGACAAACAACAGCGTCAGATGTTTCTACTTTCTGCTGCCATGCCACAACAGACGAGGACAAGTACTTCTTCAACATGAAGCACTCTGACTTGGACATCATGGACGACACGTGCTTTGACTGTAAATATGCCAGCTCTGTTTACGGCAGAACTGGTATATCCAGTGGTTAGCGTCATTCACTGGTTGATGATCTTTCCTCTGTGGCTGTTTATTACAACAAGAAATCAAGCTTTGCTTTAGTGGAGGCTGAAGAACCCAAGCGTACAGAAAAGTTTAGTAAAGTATATTTGGTACCTTGGATAAGGAGTAAATGTTTCTTTTGACCAATCAACAGACCTCAGTGTGTTGAGCTTCAACCTTTTAGGTTTAAAATTCATTTGGTACCCTAGCAGAGGGGCCAAAACAGTGGGAAAGTAAGAACCTTTATCCACTGTTTGACAGTGGACACACCAGTAACTGCACACAATTTGAACTATACCAAACTGTTTCGAGGAAACACAGCATATGATGCATTTATGTCAGCTTGGTAAAATTGCAAATGGGTGAATACTGACACATGACATTTCCCAATATAATTTCAAGAGAGGAGAATAAACATTCAGGTTTGGGTTTGGAGGAACATTCAATGCATAACATCAGTTACATTGCATTATTAACTAACTTAAGTATTGAGACATTAACTTTGAGATATCATGAAATTGAACTGTTTAATCTGCTGGATAGACTTTACAGTACAATCAGGGTTCCTACAGCTCAAGCCAAGTTAAATTCAAGACTTCTGAAGACTTTTTTAAGGCCGTTTGAAATAAAATTTAAGACCAAGTCGACAACGAACCACAATTGAAACAAACAAACAAAAACACCACATGAATTACCTGGGTTAGAGGCAATTTTAACTCAATGTTTATTTAAAATAAAAGATCACTTTTTGCCTTCTTTTTAACCCAATTTTTAAAACTTTATGCCTATTTTGCACCTATTTATTAACCCTTTTCCACTTTCATACCATTTTTACCCAATTTTTGCAATTTCATCCCTCTTTTTTACCTCTATTCACACACTTTATCCCACTTTTGGACCATTTTTACCTTTTCTTAAACCTGTTTTTACAACTTTATACCTATTTTGCCCCCATTCATCTTTTTTGGCCACTGTCAGAATCATTTTTGGAATTTTTACATGGTTTTTGAAATCTAATTTCAAATTTAATTCCCAATTTTGCTGCCATAATCAATTTTCCAAAGCTAATTTTGGATTTTTTTGCCAATTTTTCCCCATTTTTTTTCTCTCTCCAGGCACTGTAGGTAGAATCAAGACATGCGTCTGCTCTGTAAGATCCGGGTGCAACCACATCACCGTTTTGTTAGTTCTGCTATTGTGATTACACGATGTTGCCATGACAGTAAATCTGTGAATTATATTTGAAAAATAGATAAATGTTACTTAATTTTTTTTAGTTCAATCTAACATAAATCTTACTAATGTGGACAAATTTTTAAGACTTTTGAAAATTGGATTTAAGACATTTTAATGCCAATTAAGGCCTTATTTTTAGAACTACGAATTCAATGCCTTTTAAGACTTTTCAAGGATCCGCGGGAACCCTGACAATACAGTTTGTTAATAATACGTTGAATTGCTCAAATAAACTGACAGATGCAATTAAAAACTTACAACACTGTAACTAGGACGCCCTTCCTGTAGACACTCATGCCAGATCTGAGATCTCTGAGATATTTAAAGCTTCTATAACTTGAAAATTCAGATCTAACTATTGTAAAATGAGGACTTGACAGATAGACTGTTAGGGGTGCTCTGTGTCCATGGCGGGCTATTGCTCTTTCGTCGAGCACTGAAATGTTGGGTGTGGGGTTGTGGATTATTTTTGAGGTTATGTGTGTGATGCTGTCAAGCTAGCTTTTGTTGGAGACAGGCAGTATGTTGTAGAAATCAGGATGGTTTGGATTGTGCTTTGCTACAGTAGTAACAGAAGATGTGGGCAATGGAGAGTGCACTGAGTGAACGGATGAGCATGTAGCCTCTGCTGTGAGTTTCTATTTAACTGTCTAAGGATCGGTCATGGTCCAGAGTGAGTCTAAGATATTTGAATTTGTTGACCTGTTCTGTTATGTTAGCATTGATGAAGACGGGACTGGAGGTGGGCATACTATCAAAACTACATTTTTTTTGTTCAGCTTATGGATGGATTTTTGCATGCATGTTTCTTGGTATCCCTAATATGTTGTTTTAATAGCATGACCAAAGCTTAAAGTTACAGAAATGAGCCCATGAGTAGTGTCAGTTACCCAGGTAAAGAGTCCAAAACAAAGCCATTTCAATCTCAACAACTCTCTTCTGAAACACTTGGACAGTGTTGTGTTCATACTGGATCAGGCAGCTTCCCCTGTGAACATGTCTAAGTTCGACTTAAACTCGGTGATTCATCGTCAGACCTGATTAAGTTATCACAGATCTCCACCCTCTGTGTCTAAACTCTGTCACGGCCTGCATTAATCATCCCCTCCGAGACTGAACTTAGAGGACAAAAGAAACTCAGAGAACAAACCAGGTCCTGTTCATGAAATAAAACCAAACATAAACCACTGAGCTGCTGAATCATGGAGGATTATTGTGACGTGACCTCTGCTGGGAGAATATGGCGGGTAATCTGTGGGTGAATTTTCACTTTTCAGATTATGAACATGGCAGATTGGTAGCGGATTAAAAGCAGGAGTGATCACGAGTTAGAGGATGTCCTTAGGTAACTCCACTTCAGGAAAAACTAAAGCTTTAGAGGTTACTTTAGTCTATTTACTTCCATACTGTTCATATTTTTAAAAGAAAACTCAAGACCTACCTTTTTAATCTGACTTTTAGCTGATTGTATTTATTATAATTTAAGTTATATTTCAACTTATTTTAACCCTCTTATTTTGTTTTATTACTACATTTCTGTTCAGATTTTTCTTTGTTGAATGCTTTTCCTTTTATTATCCTATTTTAGCTGATTTTATTATGCACCTGATGTTACACTCTCATTTTACCATATTATTTATCCAACTTTTATTCTATACTGTTATATTATCTTATTTATTTATGTATTTACTAGGAGTGGGAGAAAAAATCGATACACCTAAGTATCGCGATTTTTTGTCTGCCGATTTTAAAATCGATATTTTTATTCAAAAATCGATATCCCCCCCCCCCCTACACACACACGCACACTCACACTCTATAGGCGCTAAAGTCGCCAAACTGAGGCAGGCGACATTGCTGGATAAAATAGGCCATAGCTGTTAAAATAGTGCTGAGAAGATTTACTACTTTTCACCAGCAGATAGTGGACAGGTGACAGGTTTCTATTCAAAGTTTTGGCCTATATTTATTTTAAAACACACACACCGGACCGAGGGACGCGAGTGTGGCTGTAGAGGCTGTGGAGTGGAGCAGAGAGAGAGAGACACAGAGTGATAGAGACTGAGTAAGTACTCACGATGCCGAGAGTACTTTGTCAAGTACTGTCTGACTCTGAATCTGAGGAATATTTACTCTCTGAGGATGACGGTCAGTCGTCCAGTGAGGAAGAAACTGGCAGCGAGTGCGCAAGAGCGGAGCGAAGGCCATTACAGTCCCGGAGCAGGACATACCGAGAGCTTTTCCTCTCCCTGGCTGGCGACTACCAAAGAGGGTACATAGTCTGGGATGCAGGGAAGCTCAAAACACCGCGAAAAGTGACGGTGTTAGCGGAGAATGAGACCGCAGAGCTCTGGTAAGATGAGGGAGAAGCCGGGGGTAAACACTGCAGGCAGCAGAGGCGTTCATGCTCGGCCCGTAAATTACAGTGATGACGATGGGTGGGAAAACCAACCACTTTGAAACTATAGCCTTTTTAAATCTTGATAGCAAAACTGAGTATTTCTTGAAAAAACTCTGTTGCCTGAAGGGATAATAAGCCACTTTTATATGCAATCCAGGCTTTTGAAGAGAGGGAGCATAAACAGCTGGTTAAAATATATTGCTGAATAAATCCTAAAAACAGACTCACATGTGATGTGTATTTTTCCTGATATAGTCTGTAGGCATCATCATTGTTCATCTTTTTCACTGGTTTTAAGCTAACTAAATTTAAATCGTATCGGCACCTAAAAAATCGTAAAAAATCGAATCGGGAGGAAAGTGAATCGTCCCAGCCCTAGTATTTACACAGTTATTTATCTTACCCTCTATTATTTTCGAGTATATTTAAGCATTGTTTTAGTTTTAGCTCCTGTGTTTCCTCATTTTTTAATTCATGATAGCATTTCCTCAGTCCTCTAATTCTGTTTTCTGTCAAAATTTCCTTTTCATGAGTGTGTATATTGAATGTGGTTTGGGGGATGGGGGGATGGTGGGGGTCTTGTGTTTTCATTTTATGCAATTGTGCAATTTTCTGCTTTTTATTCCACTTATTGTTATTGTATTGTATCTTTTCCTCATGTAAAGCACTTTGTATTCCAAAGTCCTATATGAAAAGTGCTATACAAATAAAGTTTGATTGATTGATTGATTGATTGATTGATTGATTGATTGATATTGAACACTATTTTAAATATTTGGGGGCTGAAATAACTAAAAAATGAAGGGATCCTCTATGATGTCGACTATGAAAACTCGAACTCCCTCATTCTTGATCATTTCGATTTATTCATTCATAGACGTGTCCATGTGATCTTGTGTGTTATACCCGTCATGGCGAGGCTGCTGCGTCGTGCCCAGCTCTCGTCCTGGCTCAGCTGTCGGTGCAGTTTGGATTTTGTGGCAGTGGTTGCTGCCGGAGACAGGTCAGGGTTACTCAGCTTCCTGAAGAGGAGAGGAGGTGGAGCTGCAAACTCCTTCTGCAACAGAAGAGCATCGAGAGACAGGTAGATCATTAGACAGAGCGGAAGTGGGTGTGAAATTCACAAACAAGCTCCTTGTCAACGCTTTTTAAAGTGAGTTTTTAAGGTCTTTCATCCTTTGCTTTTCAACCTGATAATGGCTTTAAGAGCTTTGCTTTAATGAGTTAGTAACTTATTTTGCTGACATGTTTGATTTCAAAACAAGCATAGGAAAAGAAAAGTCAATGCTGCTCTAGTCAATTAACAAATGAACACAAAAAAGCAGAAAGATCCTTTCATGATTGTTCAAACGTGTGCCAAGTTAAGAACTAGAAATGCTCTGGGGCACAAAACTCCTCCAGGGTAATTCTGACATTATTATTCCTCAAAATGTAGACAACTGCCCTAACTTGAAATAATTACAAATCATCTAAAAAGATTTGGATCAAGACTAAAATCTAATAACATCCTCCACAGGCAAACAGACAAATGGACAAGCAAGTTAAAACATGTCTTCCTTGGCGGTGATGGTTGCTCTGAGAGCAGAAACCTCTGCAAAGGCATTTACAGCCAATGGCCGCCCAGCTGAATGCCCATGAATCCTGAATGATTCAGACCTACCTGAAAATATCTGCACTAGAACTACAGGAGTGTTATTATTTGGTGTTCTGAATGAATACTGGGGTGGTAATACTCTTAACATTTATCTGCCCCCAGGCCAAGAAAAATACTGGAATGGAGTTAGTCCCCTAGTATTAATAAAGAAAAGGTAAATCCTAACTATAATATTATAAAAAATAGTTTAATTAAAAAACTCTGGCGTTTAAACCTTGAAGTCTTTTCCAGTTAATCAGAAAATTTGTTTTACAGATGATCAGCTTTTCGTTCAACATCACCCATTGAAAAGTCTTGCTATCTCTCGTGCCATATATCATCTATTTTAAATCTTATTTGTATATTTTCCTCTGAAACAAACTCATCCCTCCTGAGCATTAAACAAATCCCCGGACTTAGAGTCAGAGCGTGCAGGCTGTGTGTGAGGGATCGGGCTCTGAGCCAAACTAAAGTCATAAAACATGACGCTAACCACTCGCTGACACCACATCTCCTTCTCACATGGCTGCAACACGCAAACACACACATGCATTAAACTGAACACACACACACACACACACACACACACGTACACCTGTTTCCCCGAGCAGTTAACAGTTAGTATGACAGCCACTTAGCGTGCTGATACAGACTTCTCTGTCATTAACGGTGAACACGGTGTCAGAAACAGCTGCAGAGTGAAGAAACAGATTGATCATTCAGCCTGTGGGTGTGATGAAGACTGAGTTCATTTGAGACTTCATCAACATCCCAAAGAAAGCTCAGAGGAAACAGAGAGGAAAGAATAGCAAAGGACACAGAGAAACACTAGGGCTGGGGAAATGGATAACAATGTAGATTCATACCTTTGGGCTGAGAGGCAACACATGATTTTCTTTTGTCTTAAAATGGCCATAGTTCCCAAAACCTTGATACAATAATAACAATTATCAAAGATTATTTATGCTTTTTTGACACCATGATATAAAAATAAAAATTCTGGAAGCACAACATTAGGTACTAGGGCTGTCACTTTTCCAAAAATCAGACTGGAACGGTTTCCGTGCGTACACACTATTAAGAAAAGATACGATACCAAAAACTGAGCAAGCAGACTTGCTGTAGATGAGGAGTGGGCCAGCTGCTTTGCACACATTCAGCACAGATCCCGGCCTTTTACTATTAATCTGCCATCAGTGGTGAGGGGCCCAAAGTATTTCCATGAAGTGGCAAAACTACTGTACACAGTCGAAGTGGCACAAAAGGCAGTGACAACACAGGAAGAAAAGCGGAAGCACTCTGCTGTTCCATCCATTCTCCACGTTAAATCCTTCCATATGTTTTTGAGTTATCTTGCTAACGGAGAAAATAAACAAACAACCTAACACCCACACAAACTAACTAACTAACCAACTAACTAACTAACTAATAAACAGAAAAAACAGACACTGGCAATAACATAACCCACTGGTGGAGGTAATAATAATGACAGTACTTGCCAAAATTAAATACTTTATTTCTCATGAGAAATGCATAATAAAACATATCCAAATGAAAATTCCTGGCACAAAAAAAACAGGTAGCCTGTTATAATTACAGTATTAAAAGGGTTAAATGATTTCCAGTGTGTGTATAAGCAGTTTTTGAACATTTTGAGCATACTACACAATACCGTGTTAATAAGTATAAGCATTATAATCCTGGTCCCAAAATCGGAATATGAAATTTTCATCCTGTTACATCTCAAATGGTATTCCTATATACTGATGCATTTCAAAAGGAAATGAGAAGCTGGAGGACAAACAGCTCGGAGGATTACACACATATACTGACTAGGTTCTGGGGCCACAGACTCTTTTTCCTTTTCGTGTGATCAAATATTTATTTTTATTATTTCTCTTCAGTTTAATCAACAGTACACTCACAATAGCGACAAGCATAACATTATTAAAGATGATTATGAGGCTGTACTGTCTTATCCTTTATACTTTATTTTAAAATCTTTTAATGTTGTCAACTTCTGATGTTTTGCCCAGCTCTGACACACATCATAAATGCCTGTGTGTGGGATAACTCTTCTAATCATTTTGGGAACATTTCTGCCTGGGCTAATATCCGCCTTTCTCACTTCCCGTTGGACCCAGCCCTCTTGACGAGACTTTTCCAGAAACATCTGGATGGCCCACATTAACACACACACACACACATATACACATACACACACACAGATGGCTGCACATGTGAAAGAGCTTTAGTGAAAGCCTCAGTTACCCTCAACCTGCTCTCCAAAATCCCTGTGATATAAACACAAACAAACATCCATCAGCCCCCACTCATAGTCAGTTATCAGCAGCGGGACATTAGTGACGATCATGACGTGGTGTCACATTAACACATGAAGCTAATGGACTATCAGTGTCACACCGCATCCCGTCAGAGCAGCTGTTCATCAACAACCAGAGTATCATGCTAACTGCGCCAGACACCAGGATCGCACTTCAGCTAAAGTCAAATCCACATGGAGTATTTAAAGGGAAAACTTGTGATATAAATTTACTGGCCGCTTTAATATTTGCACCCATCCAACTGCTTGTTAATACAAATAGCTGATTGGCCAATCACATGGCAGCACCCAATGCATAAAGGCATGAAGACATGGTCAAGACAACCTAGTGAAGTTCAAATCAGGCATCAGGATGGAGAAGAAAGGGGATTTAAACGACCTTGTATACCCTGTTGTTCTTGGTGTCAGAAGGGCAAAACTGAGCATGTCAGAAACTGATGCCCTGCTGAGACTTTCACATAAAGCAACCTCTGAGGTTTGTAGAAAACGGTCCAGGTCCAAAAGAGAGAAAGTATCCAGTGAGCTGCAGTTCCTTCAGTCAAAATGCCTTGTTGATGCTGGAGGTCAGAGAAGAATGGCCGCAGTGGTTAGCGATGATAGAGAGGCAACAGTAAATTAATATCTGCTCAATACAACTAAGGTCTGCAGAAAACCACGTCAGCTTAAAGAAGATTGGCTGCAGCTGCAGAAGACCCCGCCTAGTGACACTCATGTCAGTTAGGAACAGGAAATTTTGGGCTATAATTCACACAGGCTCATAAAAATTGGACAACAGAAGATGGGAAGATGTTCTGTATCTGGATTTCTGCTGCCGCATTCAGATTACAGGTTCTGAATTTGGTGTAAACGTTATGGAAGCATGAATCCACCCTGCGTTGTATCAGAAATTCAGGCTGGTGATTTTGGTGGACTGGTACAGGAGATTTTTTTTCACACTTTGAGGCCCATGGTACCAACTGAGCATGGTCTGACCCCACAGCCTATCTGAAAATTGTTCCTGACCATGTCCAAAAATGTTTGTGGCCACAATGTACCAACATCATTTGAGCAGGCTAATGCACCACATCACCAAGCTCAGATCATCTCTAACGTGTTTCTTGAACATAACATTGAGTTCACTGCACTCCAGTGGTCCCCACAGTCACCAGATCTCAAACCAATACACATCCCACCTTGGGCTATTCTTTATGCTGGGACGGAGGACACTCATCACAGATGTGCAGCTGACAGTTCTGCAGAAACCGTGTGATCTGCTGTCATGACACAAGGTCCATAGAGCCCATTCAATGTCAAACTAAAGTATCTTTCAAGATGCATTAAAAACACCCCAAGGACCCTACAATGAAGGTAAAGTAAAAAAATTCCTAACAATCAGAGTGATTATATCACCCCCTGATCCTGTTTGCAGAGATGACGTTTGGTTTTACATATAATTATAAGTGTTTTAATCATCATCCACAAGAGGATGACAGATTACAGGAATAACTGCATCAATCAAAATCTCCACCTGTTTGTGGACCTGGCTCTAATGTGATTCTGTAAATATGGAATTATTTTCTTCACAAAAAGCTCACTTTTCATAGATTTTTTTACGTAACACATCTGTAAAAGACTGGTTAAAATACTGTCATTACTTGGTTACTTCTTACATTTTAAAAAGAAGTAAAAATTCTCCCATGACTAATCTTTTGGTCATTTTTAATAAAATGTATTTTTTCATTTGGAGTTTGTCATGAGTCAGTCAGATGCTTTAAAG